>VMDO01000589.1:27147-212271 GCA_007922755.1 Pedetes capensis | reverse complement strand
GACCCTATGTACAACAGATTAAACACTATTGTCAGGCTTCTCTGCTATTCATAGGGTTTTGAATGGCTGATTGTTTTTTGGGAGTGGGTTGCTGGGTCGCTTTCCCTAGCCTACAGCACCTGTTGTTCCCAGGCAACTCCCATCCAAGTAATAACCAGGTCCGACTCTGCTTAGCTTCGGAGATCAGACAGGAGCAGATGCCACAGTGGTATGGCTGCAGGCATAACAAGCACCTGATGTGAGTTAATTCTCATTGTTTTAATGAAATTCTTCATTAAGTAAATAATATGATTAGCATCATTGTGCCTTTGTATTTATATATTTTTGAAGTGGAATTCCACTGTGTTTCTCAGACTGGCCCCCAACTCCTGGGCCCAAGAGATCTTCCTGCCTCAGCCTCTCAAGTAGCTGGAACTATAGGCGCTCGCCCAAAAAAGTTTTTTTTGCAGTTCAGGTTATTAGTTTGATTGCCAGAACTGGAATACAGGATCTCTCAATATCAAATGTCAGAACAAGACCAGGTGCTGATTGTGGATCAGACCATCAACTGCTCATATGCAGGTTCTAACTGAAAGGGAAGAAAATTAGAGCAAATGTATGAGAGCCAAGGTGTGACCTTGAGTATATCCTACCTGAGTTCAGAGACCACCTCAAGAGCAGGTTTAATGTATTAGACACTAATCATAGAAGACCAGAAGAGTTGTAGCATAACATTAAAAACATCATTCATGAGGAAAATAAAAGGTTATTAAGATAGGAAAAAGAGAAAAGACCAAATTACATGTCAAGAGAGACTCTGAAACTTGCCCTTGAACGTCAAGCAACTAAGGTAAAAGGAAGACATGATGAAGGAAAAAAATAGAAGATTTCAAAGGGCACCTCAAGAAGACAAAAATGAAATATTATAATGACATGTGCGAAGAGCTGGAGATAGAAAACCAAAAAGGAAGAACATGCTCTGTTTTTCTCAAGCTTAAGTAATTGAAGAAAAAAAAAATCAAGCCTTGAGTGGCAATAGTGTAGTATTCTACAGGGAAAACATTAAATGATGCAGGAAATATCCAAAGGAGATGGAAGGAAACACAGAGTCATTATACCAAAAAGTATTGGTAGATGACCAACCATTTCAAGAGGTTGCATATGATCAGGAGTCAGTGGTACTGAAGTAAGGAGCAGAAGCTGCCATGAAGGAATTGGTAAAACACAAGGCTCCAGGAACTGATGGAATACCAATAGAGATGTTTCAACAAACAGATGCAGCACTGGAGGTTCTCACTCGTTTATGCCAAGAGATTTGGAAAACAGTTACCTGGCCAACTGATTGAAAGAGATCCATATCTGTGCCTATTCCCAAGAAAAGGGATCCAACCAAACGTGGAAGCTATTGAATGATGTCAATATCACACGCAGGCAAAGTTTTGCTTAAAGATCATTCAAAAGCGACCACAGCAGTATATAGATAGGGAACTGCCAGAAAATCAAGCCAGGTTTAGAAGAGGGCATGGAAGCAGGGATATCATTGCTGATGTCAGATGGATATAGCCAAAAGCCCAGAATACCAGAAAGATGTCTATGTTTTATTGATTGTACAAAGGCATTTGTGTGAATCATAACAAATTATGGATAACAGAGCAAGGAATGGGAATACCGGAACACTTAATTGTACTCATGAGAAATCTATCCATGGACCACGAGGCAGTTGTTAGAACAAGGAAACACTGCCTGGTTTAAAATTGAGAAAGGTGTGTATCAGGGCCATATCCTTTCACTGTACCTCTTCAATCTCGGTGCTGAACAAATAACCTGAGAAGCTGGACTTTATGAAGAAGAGTACAGCACCATGATTGGAGAAAGACTCATTAACAGCCTGCATCATGTAGATCATACAACTCTGCTTGTTGAAAGTGAAGAGGATTTGAAACATTTACTGATGAAGATCAAGGAACACAGCCTTCAGTGAGGATTGTGCCTCAACATCATCAACAACAACAAAAATATCCTAACAATTGAGTCAGTAAGCACCTTTAAGATAAATGGAGAAAAGCTTGAGGTTGTCCAAGATTTTGCTTTGCTGGGCTCTATAATCAACACTCATGGAAGTAACAGTCAAGAAATCAAAAGACACATTGCTTTGGGAAAAGCTGTTGCCAAAGACCTCTTTAAAATGTTGAAAAGTAAAGATGTCACATTTAAGATGAAGATGCACCTGACTCATGCCATGGTATTTTCAGTCACATCATATGGTTGTGAAAGCTGGGCATTGAATAAGGGAGATAGGAGAATGGTTGATGCTTTTGTATAATGGTTCTGGAGATGAATATTGAATATACTATGGACTGCCAAAAGAACCAACAGATCCGCTCTAGAAGAAGTACAATCAGAGTGTACCTTGGAAGCAAGGATGGCTAGACTGTGTCTTATATATTGTGGACCTGTAGTCAGGAGGGACCAATCCGTGGAAAAGGACATCATGTTTGGGAGAGTGACAGGTCAAGGAAAAAATGGAAATCTCTCAACTAGATGGATTGACACAGTGTCTGCAACAATGGACATAAACATAAATAAGATCGTATGCCTGGCACAGAATCAGGGAGTATTTCTTTCTGTTGTACATAGAGTCTCTATGAGTAGGACCTGACTCAATGGCATCTATCAACAATAAGAATATAGAGATGTTGATTAATGAATTCAAGGTCTCACACATGCTAGGTAAGTGCTTTATTACTAAGCCCTGTCCTTAGCCCTATAACTTTTTAAATAAATAGTTCTCAAGGGATAATTTGCAACCATTTATTTTTCCTTGGTGCTTATCTGTCAGGCTAGTGTCACCAATCAACTGGCTGGGATCCTTTTACTCTATCTGGATGAAACTGTGTAGGCAAGGAGAAGCCCTTCAAGTCCTGGTCTTTGGCACATTTTATACCCCTGGGTGTTTGACAGTAGCCAGTGGTAACAGCAGTCAGATGGGGGCAGTGGCAAGTGGCACTCTCTGGTGTTATAGCTCTTATGTAAGCCCATGAGGTCAGGACTCCTAAACACATGTTACAGCTCTTATGTAGGCCAAGGAGATCAGAATTCCTCAGCCCTTGACGGTAGCTAGCATTGCAGTCTCCAGTCATGTGTAAGTATCAGAGTTCTTTTTAGCCTTTGACAGCCGCTAGCAGTTGTAGCATCTGGGTGGGCGTAGGTATTAGGGTTCCTAAGCCCTTGACAGTAGCCAGTGTTGCAGGTCCTGGTATAGGATATTTGAGATCATTGGTTTTAAGGACTTAATGCTCTCTGGAACTCTTCCAGGAGCCAAGGCCTGCAGTTTCTTTTCTCTGGCTCTTTATTGCCTTTTATCTTTCTTTGGCAATCCTCTCCTTCCTGCTCTGGTTGATCTCTTAAACTGTTCAGTTACCCCTTATTGCTATGGCTGCTGTCACCACTGCTGCTGTTCAGGAGGTGGCTATCACTGCTGCTGCTGCTATCAGCTGCTGATCTTGTGACTATGCCTCTTTTGCAGCTGTCATTGCAGCTATACACCTTGTTGCTTTGCCACTCAGCCTTTAAATCACTCAGTTCTATCTCTTTATTTATTTGTGTATTTACTTATTTATCTTTGTGTGGTGCTGGGAATGGAACCTACAGGACATTGCACATCTAGGCAAATGCTCTACCACTGAGCTACAGCACCAATCCAGTTCTCTCTTTAAAGTTGTGCAATTCCCACACTCTGCTACTGCTAAACATCAGAGTTCTGTAGTTCCTATACTTACACCACTGCTATCAGGACAGCTGGCTATCCTTCCATGTCTGTGGATTAGTGTGCCAGCTGCCTTGTTGTCACCACCACTCCTCACTGCCACCATCACTTTTGCTCTGCTATCTTTGCTGTATCTTTCTTCATGTTACCAGCCTATCCTGTGCCACTAAATGTAGGCAAAAAGACCACTCAAGAGAAGCCTTTCATTGGTCTTAATGTTGCAACACCAGGAGAGGGAGTGCAGGAGAGTATCTCCTAGTTTGTTCTTCAAGTGAGCTGAACAGCCTACTTAAACAGCCAGGAAAGGGGGTTTTGCACCAATCACAGCACACTTATTATACAATTGAAAGTTTGTGTTTATACCAATCACAGCATTGTCCTTTTTGCACTAGTCACAGCAATCCCTCTGCTAGGCCACCGGGGAAGTGCTCCCTCACTAGCTTAATGGTTACAGAGTCATCTAGCGTTCCTCAAGGTTTACAGTGGCAAAAGTCCAATGCAAACTGCAACTGAAATGATCATGGCTGGGGCTACACCTTTAGAAGCCAGAGTTGTGCTGTAGCTACAGTTGTCACGTACCATCCTCAAGGCATCTGTGAAGTGTTTGAAATAGCTGATGGTTTGGTTGGCTGCTTGACTGACAATACTTTTGCTCATGGCAGCCAGGGCAGCAAGGGAGAGTCCAAGAGCTACCAATTAGGGAGGCAAATTGCCCTACCCTCTGACATCTTTTCTTACTTCCAGAAAAATAAGCATCAGAAGGAGTGCTGACAATACAAACTAAAAACCCATTATCATTAACACTAATAGTGATTTTAACCAAGCCTAACAGTGCATTAACAATGCTTAACACCTGCCCAGTGTCCCAAGGTCTTTATTGCACTTGGTTTTCATTGTTCTGTATGTATGAATGACACTTGATTAAAAAACCAAAACTATGTGTAAGTGAGCCTGAAAGAGTTATTTTAATAAAGATGATTATAGGCTGGGTACTGTAGCACATGACTATTATCCCAGCAACAGGGCAGCTGAGGTGAAGGATTCTAGTTCAAGGCCAGAGGCAATCTATACAACTTAGTGAAGCCCTGTCTCAAAATAAAAAAATGAAAAAGGAACTGGGGAACTAGGGATTTTGCTCAGTGGTGGAGATCTTGCCTAGCACACACAAAGCCCTGGGTTTGATCTCTAGCACTGGGGAAAAAAAAAAAAAGAGCTGGGGGTGCCATTCAGTGGTACCGCACTTGCCTAGCATGGGAAAGGCCCTAGGTTCAACCTTTCAGTATTGGGGGAAAAAATAATTTTAAAAGAAAATTGAAGGTTTTGTTGTTGTCATTGTATGTTTTTGTTTTGTTTTGTTTTTGTTTGTTTGTTTGTTTGAGACAGGGTCTCACTATATAGCCCCTCACTGGCCTGGAACTTGCTTTGTAGCTTAGGCTGGCCTTGAACTTGTGATGATGCTCCTGCCTCTGCCTTCTGAGTGCTGGGATTATAGGCATCTGTCACTACACATGGCCAAGAAAATTAAAGTTTAGATGTAAAGAAAACAGTTGGTGTTAATGTAATTGCCAGTGCATTTTCTTCCTTAGTTCATAAAATAAAATTGTGTTTTACAACAGTGTTGGATATGATGAAACGTAGTAAAAGAATTGAGTGTGTACTGTGGCTTGCTTATTTCCTTTTCTGTAGTAATACTTGATCTTTTAACTGTCTTTCTCTTTTTTGAAACTCTTTGCTTTTCTCATCACTGTTATTTATAACAATAATTATTATGCAACCTTAGCCTGCACAGTCTTACTTGCTTATTTAATTATTTATTTATTTATTTACACTGGGGGATTGAACACAGGGCCTCACGTGTGCTTTGCAAGCGCTCCACCACTGAGCTGTACCACCAGCGTGTTTTTTACTTTTTATTTTGAGACAAGGTCTTGCTAAATTATTCAGGCTGCCTCTGACCTCAAACTTGCAATCCTCCTGCCTCTACTTCCCAAGTCCCTTCTCTCTCTGCCTCCCAAGTCACTAAGACTAACAGGTGTATGCCACCTAGTTTACCTGCATAATCTATTATAATTAATAAAGCATTTGTATATTTAATAGGTAATAAATTCCCATGGTTCAAAATTCAAAAGATACAAAAGGGCATACAGTGAGAAGGTTTACACACATACCTGTCCCCAGCTATCTAGTTCCCCTTCCTGGGGTGATATATGTTATTAGTTTTTAAATATTCTACAAATACTTTTTTTTTCTAGGTATGGTGGTACATGCTTGTAATTCCAGCATTTGGGAGGCTCAGGCAGGAGGATCGGGAGTTCAAAGCCAGCCTGGTCTATATAGCAAGACCCTGTCTCAAAGAAACAACAAAACAACACATACAGTTCTTTTCTGCCCGTTCCTCCTCTCTTTTCATAATGTTAATGGCAGTGTTGTGGGATATGAGACAAAAGAGACCAAAGGGGAGTCAGGATGATTTATTATGCCGGCATAGTCTCAGAGGAATATTTTCCCAAGTCTAAGCCCTAAACAAAGGGCAGTTTGACCTTTCTATAGGGTTTCTTAGGAAGGCAGGCTCACAGGAGTAAAATGGCATGAAAATGGACAAAGGCAGGTTACAGAAGTAGGAAAGCAGTTGCAACCCTGCAGCCAGGAGAAGCATGGAGGGTATACATTCTTGCAGGCAGCTTATCACACAGGCTGTACTGTGAATAACTCGCATACAAGGACCTTGGAATAGAGAACAAAGGAGTGGGCAAGCAGTTTACCTAGTTGAAACAGCTTTGTAACTTAGGTGAGAAAACAGGTACTTATTACTTACAAGAAACAGTTGTTTCAACAAATATTTTTTTGTAACAAACTGAGCAATCATTACTTAAAAATCAAGGAGCAAAGGCAATTCATAAAAACAAGGAATTAGTGGCTATTTAAAGGCAAAGAGGGGGTTTTCTTTTGGGGACCTACTTCAGTAGCATCTTCTGTACAGTGTTGTCTTTGATCTTTACTGGCTGCTTTTGTGTAGATTATATACATTTAAAAATCAGTAGCCACACAATAGTGCTGGTAAGTTGGAAGGCAAGTGTAATCACACTGAAGCCCAAAGAGGTGCAAATGATCTTCCGAGTGGTGGAGACGGGACTTACATTGAATTTTCAAGTACTGTTGGATAAGCACAGGAATATGGTATGTGAGTGGCCTCATTTCTTCCAAGTCATTCTGTTCTTCCTTAAAATGCCAGTCAGCATTCAAAACTCCTCAGTGTGGCTGGTGTCTATCAGTAGGCACCTACTTCTGGTCTTTCAGGAGTCAGTGAGCCTTTCCTAGGTGTTTGTTTTTGTTTTCAGTGCTGGGGTTTGCCAGAGGAAGGTGTTCTACCGCTGAGCTCCAGCCCCAGCCCCTTTTTCTTCTTTTTTTTCTTGGTGGCGGGGTGGCGGGGACAGGTCAGGTACTGAAGGATTAAATTGAGGGCCTCATGCATGCTTTACAAACACTATACCACTGAGCTACACCACTAGTCCATTTTTTACTTTTTCTTTTGAGTCAAGGTCTCACTAAATTAAACAGGCTGCTTCTGGCTTTAAACTTGCTATCCCTTTGCCTCTGCCCTCTGCCTCTTGAGTTGCTGGGATTACAAGAATGAGCCACCTTGCCTGGCTTTATTTTTCCTTTTGAGGCTGAATTTTGGTTAATTGCACAGGCTGCCTCTGGCCTTAAACCTTCAGTCTTCCCTCTGCCTCCTGAGTTACTGGGATTGCAGACATGCACCATGGCACCCAGGGTAGTAACTGTTTATTACACCCTAAAGAAAAACCATGGATTCTAGTTTCAGTACATGCAAAAGTGTAGGAAAAACCTCATGAGCTGGAGGAGAATTTACTTTTCCTGTCCCTGACTGTTCATATGGTCTTTCCAGGATGTTTTAGTAGCCCTAACATAGAGCTAATTCATTCACAGAGCACCACAATGGATATAAACACTTCCTCTGAAGAGTGATAGTGGAGGTATTGAGGGGCATAGCACAGAGAAGTAAGCAGAAAGGAACTGTTCTGTAGAGGTTTCTGCAGCTCTTACATTTCTAAACATGTCTTCTGGTCCCCTTGCCAACCTCAGATGTTCCCTAAGTTCTCCTCTACTCTGACAGCTAGTAATGCTTACTGAGCTCTTGCCAAGTATAATCCATTTTATATGTGAGGAAATGAGAACTCCCCCATGTCTGTCAGCTTGTGCTGTGGGGCTTGCATGTTGTTGTGATGCTGAAAGCTATGCCACAGGTATCTCAGATACCAGCAGGACCACCCAGGGTGGATAGGTTTCAGCTGAGCTTCTAGACTAAGACAGACTAGGGAGAAGGACCAGGCAGCCCACTCCCAAAATAATTAGCCTTTGAAAACCCTATGAATAGTGGAGAAGCACTGTCAAATATAGTGCCAGAAAACAAGTCCCACCCCTCAGGCTGAAAGGCATTGAAGGAAACGGGGGGGGGGGGGGGGGGGGGGGGGGGGGGGGGAGTGGCTTCCTCAAGGTAGATTTTTTTTTTCCCCCCAGTACTGAGGGTTGAATCCAGGGCCTTACACTTGCATGCTTTGCAAGTGCTGGACCACTGAGCTGCACCCTCAGCCCATTGTTTTACTTTTTTGAGACAGGGTCTCACTAAATTACGCAGACTACCTCTGGTCTCAAACTTAGGCTCCTCCTGTCTCTACCTCCCGAGTCGCTGGGATTACAGGCATGCACCACTACAACCAGCTTAAAGTTGATTTTAATGACAGGAATGGAGTAAAGCACCTGGGACCACCTTTTGCTGATGTGGCATGATTCAAAATGAGAAGAAACACAGTGGCTGCAACAATGGGCTCAAACATAGGAAGACTGTGTGCATGACACAGTGTTGGGGAGTTTTTTCTCCTATTGTACTTATCATTGCTATGAGTCAGATCTGACTTGATGGCACCTAACAACAACAAGAAGAAATCAACTCTTGGGAAGAAAGTGGCTTTGATTTGTAGCATTTGCCGTCTTCTATGGTGTTAATACTCTCATCATGGCCAATCAAATTTAGGGAAAAGTGGGATAAGTATAGGATGGCAAGAAAATGGGGAGGTTACTAGAATGGTCAGCAGGCCAAAGACATGATGGTACAGAAGGTTCTTTGTGGGTGAGGTGGTGTTAGGCTTAGTACAGGTAAACAGGAATGTCACCAGCTGGTGCAAACTTTGTTCACCCACTGGACCCTAGATTTGCCATACCCTAAGGAGTTTCCGTGACACATTATTTGTGCCTCCTCCTCCCTTCCACCTCTGGAAGTTCACTAGACTTTGTGACCTGGGAAGGATAGAGGATGTTAGGAAATATTCTTATACATGCAAACTAAAGTTTGAGAGTCACTGCCCAAAATTTTGGGCCTTGATGCTCATGCTAAACCAGGGACCTGTTTAGGGATTGTGGCCAGAGTTGGTGTCTCACTAACAGAATCTAGTTATGGTATAATCCCTGATGCCCTTTAGTGCATGGGGTAGCAGTGTTAGATTTTGGCTCAAATGCCTCTGGTGTCCACCTTCTTGGCCATCAGACTTGCCAAACAGCCAGTGATGGGGAATGTGTTGGGATGGTGGTGGGGATGGTGGAGTAGAGAGAAGAATCAATGCCCTGTCCTTAATTGAGCACTTTCTGTGTGCAAAGGGCTTCTGTGCATTAATTCATTAGCCTAGACCTAGCACCCGGCCCTTACCTTCTCTGAGAAACTCTCTTGGGGTTCTTTTTGTTCTAAATTCATGGAAGGTGATATCCTCCACCCAAGCAAGTAGGAGGCTCAGCTTGGGGGTGAGGGTAGTGAATCATTCTGTCTATGGTGACTCCTTGCCCTGCCCTTATCCAGCTCTGTAACCTTGGGTAGGTAACCTCACCTCTTTACATTTAGTTTTCCTACTTTGTAAAGTGGAAGTGATAATACCTACTTCTCTGGATCTTCACAGCCACAAGTGGACCTTTGACAGGCCTTGTTTCCAGCCACCTCCTGAGACCTCCCAGCAAGAAAATGCATTGTAGCCAAGAGGACTGGTGTGTACCCCAGACATATACCACCTGACCCACAGTCTTATGTTCTAGGAATTGGCTGACTTGCAGAGGGATCCTCCTTCCCAGTGTTCTGTAGGACCTGTGGGTGATGATTGTAAGTATTTTTGGGGGAGCTTCAGATTGCAGAACCCTTGCAACTCAAACCCCCAAATTGATCAACCAAGAAGATTCCCCCCCCCCATTACCCTCACCTGAGCAGTTTCTAAGAAAACCAATAAGTTGTTTTCCTTCTACAGTCTTGTTAATTGCTTTAAAGTTTTTTTTTATTTACCGGTGTGTGTATTTATTTTATTTTGAGACAAGGTCTTGGTACATAGTGCAGGCTGGCCTGGAACTCATTATTTAGCCCACATGGGCCTTGAATTCTTGATCCTTCTGCCTCAGCTTCCTGAGTGCTAGAGTTACATGGGGCACCACCATGCCTAGCATGAATTTCTTTCTCATTGGAGGTCATGAGTTTACCTCAGCATACCCGGTCAGATTATGCTCAGAATGGAACCTGCATTGCCAGGAATCACTCCTCTGTCCATTGAATCATGAGAAAGCCAGCTTGTCCCAGGTTATGCAGGCTTTTAGAAAGTGCCTCTGACCAAGTTAGACTTGAGATACTGGTATAAATATCATTGCAGAGCCAGTGGAAGAGAACTGCACCTGGGAGCTTAGAGGGAGGCTGAAGAGGGGACAAGGCAGAAACTTCGTGCCTCTACCAAGGGGTTAGGGAAGTACCTAGTACTTATTCTTTTTTCCCACATCTTCACTTCCGTGGAGGGCGCTGGAAAAGCGGCTCTGCCAGCTCTCTGCTACCCTTCACAGCTGGCTGACTGGAGGCTGACCTGTCCAGCACTAGAACTTCCATTCCTCACTCTGCTCAGCATCTCTCCTCTACTTGTGGGCTGCTTGGGCTCTCGGATGGCCCACTTTACTGTGAGGCTGTAACTGTGCGACAACTACATAAGAGGAAGGCAATAGCTTCCACATACCAAAGACCTGAAAACAGAGTCCAAACAGCAATTGTCTGCCAGTATTTACAAGGCAGTAACAACCTAATTGCCCATCAGCAAATGACTGGATTTACAGAGTTTGCAGTCCTGGCACATACTACAACATGAATAAACCATGACAGCCAGCTAAGTGAAATAGGACAGAAAGAAAGTGACAAATATTGTATTTGTTTGTATGTTGGTTGTTGTTAAGTCAAATCCAACTCATAGTGACCCTATGTACAACAGAATGAAACATTATCCAACACTCTGTCATGCATGCAGTCTTTTTATGTTTGAGCCCATTGTTTTAGCCACTGTGTTTTCCTCTCATTTTTAGTCATGCCACATCAGTAAAAGGAGGTCCCATCATCAAGGCTGACTCTACTTGAGAAAGCACCTCTTCCCCAGCCATTTCTTGAACGGCTGAAGGGGGAGGGGATTGTTTTCTGGCACTATATTTGACAGTGCTTCTATGCTATTCATAGAGTTTTCAATGCTAATTGTTTTGGGAGTGGGCTACCAGATCCTTCTCCCTAGTCTGTCTTAGTCTGGAAGCTCAGCTGAAACCCCATGGATGGCTCTGTTGGTATCTGAAGTACCAGTGGCATAGCTTTCAGCATCACAGCAACACGCAAGGCCCCATGGCATGACAAGCTGACAGACATATGGGAAAAATATTGTATAGTTACACAAATATCTACATTGGGGAAACTTAAAGAGACAGAAAGTAGATGAGGGATTACCAAAGGCTGAGAGGAAGTAGATAGGAGTGATTGTTTCATGGGCATAGAATTTCTGTCTAAGTGATGAAAAAGCTTTAGAAATGGCCTAGGTTCAAGCCTCAGCACCGCACACAAACACAAAGTATAATGTGAATGTATATAATGCCACTGGATTACACACTTAAAAATTGTGTAAGCTACCAGGTGCAGTGGCTTATGCCTGCAATGCCAGCAGCTCAGGAAGCAGACGCAGGAGGATAGCTGGTTCTATGCCAGAGGCAGCCTATGTAACTCAGTGAGACACTATCTCAAGATAAAAAATAAAAAATGGGCTGGGAGGTCCAGCCCAGGTAGAGCACTTGCAAAGTATGTACAAGGCTCTGGGTTCAACCCCCAAATACCACACACACACACAAAAAAAGTTGTGTAAGCCGAACACTGTGGCACATACCATCCTAGCAACTTGGGAGGCAGAGACAGGATGATCATGGGTTTGAGGCCACAGGCAGCCTGCATAATTTAACAAAACCCTGTCTCAAAAAAAAAAAAAAAAAAAAATTAAAAAAGAGCTGGGGGTGTAGCTCAGTGCTGGAGTGCTTGCCTAGCATATGCAAGGTCCTGGGTTCAACTATCCAGTACTGGAGGAAAAACTGTTGTGTAAATGGCTGGATGTGGTGGTACACTGGTAATTCCAGCACTCAGAGGGTAAGGCAGGAGGATCATAAGTTCTAGGCCAGCCTGAACTACCTAGTGTGATCTTGTCTAAAAACCAAAACAAAACAAAGACAAACAAACAAATGTGTAAATGGCTTTTTTTTCCCTGTAAGTGGCTCATTTTACATTATATCTATTTTTCTACCATTTAATAAAAAGAAAAAAATTCACAAAGCTAGTGAAAAAGGGGACTGGGGTATAGCTCAGTTGGTAGAGTGCTGTTCTGAACACTCTAAGGCCCTGGGTTCAATCCCCAGCACTACAAAAAATGGGAGGAGGACCTGGCAGCCTACTCACAAAATAATCCAGAAATAATCAGCCATAGAAAACCATATGAATAGCAGAGAAGGACTTACATAATGCCCGGTAGGGTACATTGTCAGGGAGCATTTCATTTTGTTCCACATAGGGTTGCTATGTACAACAGACTTGATGGCACCTAACAACAACAACAGTGAAGAAGGATAGTGTCCCATGTGTGCCTGCATGTCCTGGGAGGAGTGAGGCCTCAGAGGAGTCAAGGGTGAGCAGATGGATGTACTGAAAGTGGAGGCTTGGAAGGCTTTCTGTGGGAGTTTAAACCACATTTTTCAAAAAGAATGTGAACAGAGCACCTAGCTCCATGGCCTCATGGCACCTGTTCCTCACTTGCTCTGCATTAGTCAGTTTTGTACCTATTAATTATCCTTACAAGCATCCTAGGCTTCCACAGCATATTTTCCCTCCCACCCACATAAATCCATAAGAGATAAATTCTCTTGGAAATAACAGACCCCTCAGGTGTCTTCAGAAGCCCACCCCTGTGGTAAATAAGCATTTTCTACAAAGTCTCTAGAGTCAGTTGCCCTGGGACATGTGTACAACTCAGGAGCCATGAGGGTGAGTATTTGGTCCATGGAAGGCTGCCTTGCTGAGTATACAGACACTGCTAAAGGGTGGCAGAGCAGTAAAGTAACCCAAGACCCTGGCAAGGGTGTAAAGTGTGATGTGCAGCAGCCTGGTGCTGAAGGACAGGGACCTGGGATGGAGGAACAGGAGGGTTTCATCCTGCTGTATCACTGAGTCCCCATAGCAGTGGGTTAGGGATGCTGTACCCCAGCATTACCACCTGCCTGGAGGAGTTCCCTTTCTCAGGACCTCTACTCAGAGGAGATGGCAGGTCATTTGCTCCAACACAAAGAATTTTAGGATGAGTCAGTAAGAGAGTGGGGCTGGGATTTAGCTCAGTTGATAGAGCGCTGCGCTGCAGTCTCTGAGGTCCCGAGTTCAATTCCCAGCACCACAAAAATGGGAGAAGGACCTGGCAATCCACTCCCAAGGCAATCCTGAAACAGTGAGCCATTGAAAACCCTATGAGGGTCGCTATGAGTTGAATACCGACTCGATGGCACCTAACAACAACAACAGTAAGAGAGTGAAGCAGTTTGAAGTCTATTAGGTAAAGGATGAGAGACAGCATATGCTTCAAAGTGAAGTACAAGAGAAAGAAACACGTTAAGCAGGCAGGTCCTTCCCTGTCAGCAACAATTACCTTCCCCTCCCTGACAGCAGATACCTCAGATTATCTGTGTTTCACTGTATAAAAGAAGTTATGTGCAACACAGAAATTTTAGAATATAGGCTAAGTTCATTAAAGATGTGAGGGAAGGTGAGCAATAGTAAAGGGCTACTGCTGCCTAGGCGCTGGGATTTAGCTCAGTTGGTAGAGCGCTGCGCTGCAGTCTCTGAGGCCCCAAGTTCAATTCCCAGCACCATAAAAATGGGAGAAGGATGTGGCAACCCACTCCCAAGGCAATCCCAAAACAGTCAGCCATTGAAAACCCTGTGAGGGTCGCTATAAGTCGGATACCGACTTGACGGCACCTAACAACAACAACTGCTGCCTAGAAACAACTGCTGCCTAGAGCCGGGTCACATTGTCTTTTATGGTGAAGTTTGGGCCCTCTTAGGGAGGAAAAAAAGGCTTTATTCTGGGGCCTTTGCCTAAAAGGGGTTAATGGGTTCCCATTGTCTTCAAGGACTGGGCTCAGAGGCAGGCATTTCAAAAGGTTAGAAATCCAGGCAGATACCTGTCTTGATCAAGCCTGATTCAGAACAGGGTGTGGAAGCAGGGACACCATTGCTGATGTCAAATGGATATTAGATGAAAGCAGAGAATACTAGAAAGATGTCTATCTATATTTTATTGAGTATGCAAAGGCATTTGATTGTGTGGGTCACGACAAATTATGTATAACACTGCAAGGAATGGGAATACCAGAGGACTTAATTGTACTTACGAGAAATCTGTGCATGGACCAGGGAGGCAGTCGTTCAAACAGAGCAAGGAAACACTGCCTGGTTTAAAGTCAGGAAGGGTGTGCATCAGGGCTGTATCCTTTCAGCACGCCTCTTTAATCTCTATGATGAGCAAATAATCTGAGAAGCTGGACTTTGAAAAAGAATGTGGCATCAGGATTGGAGGAAGACACATTGATGATCTGTGTTATGCAGATGATAACAACTTTGCTTGCTGAAACTGAAGAAGATTTGAAATATTTACTGATGAAGATCAAAGAACACAGTGGTTAGTATGGACTGGACCTCAACATCAACAAAACAAAAATCTTTACAACTGGGTCAGTACACAACTTCATGATAAATGGAGAAAAGATTGAGGATGAAGATTTTGTTTTACTTGGTTCTACAATCAACACCTGTGGAAGGAGCAGTCAAGAAATCAAAAGATGCATTGAATTGCGAAAAGTTGTTGCAAAAGACTTTAAAGTGTTGAAAAGTAAAGATGTCACATTAAAGACAAAGATGTGCCTAATTCATACCATGGTATTTTCAATCATATCATACGCTTGTGAAAGCTGGGAGACAGGAGAAGAATTGATGCTTTTGAATTATGGTGCTGGAAAAAGCCAGTGCTGTATTACTTTGTATCCCATCATCATTAACTAATAAAGGGAGATGAAAGAAGGAAGGAAGGAAGGAAGAGAGGGAAGGATGGAGGGAAAAAAGAAAAGAAGAGAGAGAGAAATAAAGACATTCGAGTAAGAAAAAAAAAAAAAAGAATTATGGTGCTGGAGAGGAATATACCATGGACTGCCAAAAGAACCAATAGATCTATCCTAGAAGAAGTGCAACCAGAGTGCTCCTTGGAAGCAAGGATGGCTAGACTGCATTTTACATATTTTGAACATGTAGTCAGGATGGACCAATCCTTGGAGAACATCCTGTCTGGATGGCAAATCAAGGAAAAAAGGAAGACCCTCAACTAGATGGATTGATACAGTGACTGCAACAATGGGCTTAAACATAAAAAAAGATGATGTGCCTGGCACAGAATCAGGGAGCATTTCATTCTATTGTACATAGGGGTCACTGAGTCAGATCCGACTAGATGGCACCTAACAACCACCACCAGTCTTGGTAAGGGAGCAGAATTCACTAAACAATATTCTTTTCAATTGCTGGTAGTGATATAAGTCTTATCATCCTTCTTGAATGAATGTAGAAGCGAGAAATGGTTTTAATGTTGTTTCCTTTTACCAAGTATGCTGTTTTTAAGGGTATTATCTATCAGGGAAGCACAGACCACCAGACCAAAGCCTTTGTCCCACAGCAGCCTCACATTGATAGTCACATTATAGGTGGCTGGGAAGCAAATGGCTAGGCCAGGTGGTGGCTGGCTGTTGAGCCCTCTATTCCCTTTCTTCCTGCCTATTATCCGCTAACACCCAGAGCACTACTGGGGTGATAGGCAAGAGGGCATGGGTCAGGGTGGCACCTGTGGGGCCCCATGGCCAGGGACAGTTGATTCTTTTTTTTTTTTTTTTTTTTTTTTTTGTGGTACTGAGGGTTGAACCTAGGGCCCCGAGCTTGCATGCTCTGCAAATGCTGGACCACTGGTCTGCACCCTCAGCCCATTTTTTTATTTTTTGAGACAGGATCTCGATAAATTACACAGACTCCCTTTGCCCTTGAATTGCGATCCTCCTGCCTCTGCCTCCCAAGCCACTGGGATTATAGGCATGCACCACCCAGCCCGGCTAGCAGTTGGTTCTTGAAAGGGACTTTTTGGAGAAGGCTTCAAAGTGAATCAAGGAAGAACTAGGGAATAGAGGGGACTTATCAAGTGCAATATGGAAAGTGGCCAAAGCCCAGCTAAGGTATAATTCTTTGCAAAGAGCACAGAACAGCAGTTTTTGGCACCTGTGTAGTAAAGAAATTTATCCTGCTTTTAAAAGATCAGGACTTCCTCCTCAGTCTCAGAAAGGTAATCTCTAAGATGTCTTACCTGATAGGAATATCTTTGTTTACCTGGAGGCTTTGACATTTGCCAACAATGTGATTTAGAGTGAGGACTGGCCATACCAAATAGGCCAACCATGTAGCTTAAGGTGGGGAATTTGGTCTTGCTGGAAGGGGCTAGAGACTATAGATTGAGATCATCCCTGGGGGCACTCACTTCATCAGTCATGTGCTAATGGGAGAGCCCTGATAGAAGCTCTGAGGCACTGAGGCTCAGGAGACTATCGCCAGCTGTCAGTGTCTGTGTATGTTACCACATACTGATGCCAGGAGAGTAACACATTCTGGCCTCATGAGGAGAGGATAATGGAAGCTCTGCCTTTAGACCCTTACTGATGTTAATCTGTGCCCTTTCACTGTAATGAACTATAACCATGGGCATGATAGCTTTCAGTGTGCTCTCAGAGTCCTAGTGAATTACTGAACCTGAGAGTGGTCTTGAAACCCCCTAACTTGGGGTTGGGGTCAGAAGTAAGGCAATCTTGTGTGGACACTGTGCTCAAAACTTAGCAGTACCTTTTCAGTAGAAGAGAAATGTTCATGGAGGTCTCTCACATGCCTGCTTCTCTTTTGTCTTGTAGTGTTCCACTGGCAGGCCACCATCATGTGCCCAGTAGGTAGTACAACTGAGCACACAGTTCTAGTTTCGCTCCTTGTATTTTATGCTTAGCACAATTACTGATCTCTTCCTCTGTCTCATCCTTCCAGAATGATAGTCCTTACCAAGGAGGCATTTTCTTCCTGGCCATCCACTTACCTACAGATTACCCTTTCAAGCCCCCAGAGGTGAGGTTCTCCCTTTGCTGATGATTGGATGAACAGCTTTTGAAGAAGGAGAATTTTCAGGTCACAGGTAAAGAGAGCTATGTGAGGGCCTTTTCCCAGGGGTCTCTCACTCCACTTTCCTGGTTATGGCCTCTGGGGACTTGAAACTCCGAACTTTCAGAATTAATCCCTGTTGTAAGTAAAGGCCAGTGTGGTGGACAGGCTTCTCTTGAAGTCACACTTTCAAGGATGTTTTTTGCTCTAGGAAAATCTGGTGTAACAGAACAGACCACCATAGGCAAAAGGTCCCCAGATTTGAAGGAGGAGGCAGATAGAATCAGGATTATACAAAACATAATTGTCACTGGAGACTTACAGACAGAACCACGGGCAAGGGTGACTGCCAGACTAGCAGATCCCTGTGACTTAGGCGAGAGAGGAGCTTTTGTAATGGTCAGGACAAAAGTGGCTTTCATCTAAGCCAGAATGTACCAGGTGTATCTTAAGCTAACATCAAAGACATAGGTACATTCCTGGTACTTATGATGGCAGAGTCTAGTTGAAAAGCTCTGCATACCACTCTGATGTTTTGTTTTATTTTATAGTATGCTGGGACACTGAGGCAAAAGATCAGGATTACTCAGGGGCAATCATGGCAGCTACAACTCAAGATGGCTGTAGACAGGTCGATCTGGGTCCTAGCAGTTCTCATGCTGTGGCTGAGTCTGTTCAGGCTCTGGTTTCCTTTTCTGCAGTCCCTTACTTACAGTCTAGGACAGAGGTTCTCAGGTGAAGTGATTTTTCCCCAACGCCAGTAACATCAGAAAACATCTTGAGATATTTTGTACTGTCCAGACTAATGCAGAGTGTGGGGAAGGGCTGCTACTGGTAGTGAGCCGTGGCCAAGGATGCTCAGGTGCCCAGGTAGCAGGCATTCCTTTGCCCGTTACACACACACCACTTCCTCAGTAGAGCCTCAGAGAACAATGTCACCAATGGAGAGAGAGGCCTGGGGGCCTGTCAGACCACTGTGCCTTGCATGTGGAGTGTGCTGCCGGAATGTTTTCTCTGCATGTCATCTTGCTTCTGGACATGGCACCTCACACCAGGGCTGCCACACTCACCTGGGCTTCATGTGTCAGGCAGAGCCTGCCCTCCTGAGGTTACAGGCTCATAGAGAATAGAGAGACATTTAATATGCTTGAGTTGTTGTTGTTGCTAGGTGCAGTTGAGTTGGGTCCAACTCATAGCAACTCTATGTACAATAGAACAAAACACTCCCTAACTTTGTGCCATGCCCAGCACTATGTCAGTGCTTTTCTGCCATTCATAGAGCTTGCAATGGCTGATTGTTTCAGGAGTGGGCTGCCAGGTGCTTCTCCCATGTTTGCAGTGCTGGGGATTGAACCCAGGGCCTCAAAGCGTACATAGCAAGCACTCTACCAACTGAGCTAAACCCCAGACCTCATGCACAAGTTAGTTGGTGCTAAGAAGAAGCATAATCAGTGGATGACAGCAAGAACCACATGGCTGGGGAGATGGCTCTAATGAGGCAGCACTGCATAAGTTCAATCAGGGAGGGCACCACAGGAACCTCCCCAAGAGAGCAAGCCTGGGTGCTCCAGGAATCCTTGGGAAGGTGAAAGGCCAAAGGGGTTCCAGCCTGAGCAGTAGGGTCCACATGGCCTTTGTGTGGACATCAACTGAGGAGCTGGCAGGAGCACCTCAAGGGGACCTAAATGCCAACAGAATCACTGTGCTGTGTCATGAAGAAGCAGCTAGTGCATGGGGGCAGGAAGAGGGGGCAGATTCCGAAGTATTGAGATGGAGCCAGCAGGATGGGCCGCCTGTCAGTTGTGGTCACACATAGAGTGTACATGGTTCATGTCACTCTTAAAATAGGCTTAAGAAAATGGTAAAACTTCATTATTTTTAAATTAGAGAACTAACTCGTGTGCAGTCTGCTGCAGACCCAGAAGAAACCACAGCTAACACCCTAGTATACATTCTTCCAGATTTTTTACCCACATATGTCAACATATATCTTTATTCTCACTTAAAAAAATAAATATTAATTCCATTCTGTGAATGAGGAAACTAAGGCTTAGAGAAGTTGCATTGTTTCCTTAGGATGGTGTGACTCACAGCGCAAGGTGAGATTCAGACTCAGATGTGTGAGCCTTTTTTTAAAAACCTCCTATTTGAAAAAATGTTAGGCTTAGAAAAAAGTTGCAAGGACCAGGGATATAGCTCTGTGAAAGCGCACCTGCTTAGCATGTGTGAGGTGCTAGGTTAAATCTTCTACACCTTAAAAAAAATCTGTAAAAGTGGTATAAGAGGTTCCATATAGTATACATCTTCCTTACCTGTTGTTGTTGTTGTTGTTGTTAGGTGCTATTGAGTCGGGTCTGACTCACAGCAACCCTGTGTACAACAGATGAAACATTCCCCTACACTGTACCATGCCCAGCACTATGTCAGTACTTCTCTGCTATTCATAGTTTTCAGTGGCTGATTGTTTGAGGAGTAGGCTGCGGGTACTTCTCCCATTTTTGCAGTGCTAGAGATGGAACCCAGGGCCTCAGAGAGCACAGAATGGCATTCTATCAACTGAGCTAAACACCTAGCTTTCCTAATGTCAATATCTTACAAGATTGTATGTTTACTCTCTCCTTAAGCCTGTAAGTGCTGTGGTCAAAACCAGGAAATAAATGTTGATCATGATAGCGTCAACTAAACTGAAAACTGTGATCAGACTTTACCAATTTTCACCAGTGTTCTACTTGTGCTCCAGGACCCAACACTCATTTATTGTTGAGTCTCCATCATTACATTCTGTGATGGTATTTTGTTTTCCCTTGGTCTTTCATGACCTTGATGCTTTTGAGGAGTGTTGATCAATTATGTTGTCAATCATCCCGGTTTGGGTTTGTGTGACATTTTCTTAGGAGCCAACCAAGGGTACACATTTTTGTTGTTTTGTTTTGGTTTTTAAGACAGGGTCTCACTATGTAGCCCAGGCTGGCCTCAAAGTCTCAATCCTCCTGCCTCAGCCTCCTCCTAAGTGCTGGTATGACTGGCATGCACCACCATGCCTGGCCAAAGGTTACACATTTTGACCAGATTTAGTCAGTAGACCTGTGGCTGGCCAGGTTCAGTCCAGGGGCATGTTGCTATTGTGCCTTACCACCTTAGCTGGCTTTAGTGGCTTAGTTCAAGTCAGACCCTTGGCCACTGTTTTGCACTTTGCTTGTCTAAGCCAGTGTGAAGAGGCCCATTCTGGGCTCTCTGGTTGCACCTCTGTGAGTGCTGCCAGCAGAAGTCATCTGGTGCCTCATTGTTTTTTTGTTGTTGTTTTGTTTTGTTGTTGTTGTTGGTGGTGGTGGTGGTGTGTGTGTGTGTGTGTGTGTGTGTGTGTGTGTGTGTGTGTGTGTGTGTATGATGCTAGAAATTGAACCCAAGGCCTTGTGCATGTTGGGCAATTGCTTTACCACTGAGCTACATCCCCAGCCCAGCGCCTGGGTACTTAAAATCAAGGTTAAACATGCTCAGGATCCTAGAGATCTTTCCAGCTTTTGGTGAGGGAATGGGATATACTGGAAAGGGCAGTGACAGATATGAAAATAGCTCTGCCACACTCAAGTGCAACTGCTATTTGCAGGACTTCATTGAAAAAGCATTAGATGCTTCATGGTTCTCTGACACATCCTTGCTCCCTTTTCCCTGTGGAGAAATTACAGTGTCTTTTCCCCCCACAGTGTTTAAAGTAGCAGTTTCTCTACTTAACCACTTTCATTAGCATATGAACAGCTGAGCTTCCTTAAAATAAAGATACCAAAGCAGTCCTTTTTAGGACACTTAATTGCTCAAGCACAAAGTGAAAGCAGTAACTACTTTAAAAGACTGAGTAAGCTCTGTGAGCAAGTTGGAATTAACCGGGAAAGATGTGTGCTGAAAGGCAGTGATACTCTCAAAGAGAAGAAAGCGCTTCACCTTTTAAAACCTCTTTCCACAGGGGAAGAAGAAAAGCTGGATCTATTTTGGCAAGAATTTTTTCACCCTAGATGAAATCTGGCAAGATTGTATGATCTATTTATGAGGCTTTAAGGCACATACTATCTAAAAACCTTTTGAAGTTTGACCCTTCTTGGGAAAAATCATATGGTAAAAGAAGTTCAAGCTCACAAACACACAGCCCTCTCATCTCATATTCTAAAATATGTTCTTTTTTAAAAGTATTTTAGCCTGATATGGTGGCTTACATCTGTAATCCCAGCACTCAGGATGCCTAGGCAGGAGGATCACAAGCTTAAGGCCAGCTTGGGCTACATAGTGAGACCCTGTCTCAAAAAAACAAAAGGAAAAATAATATACAAACACACACACACACACACACACACACACACACACGGTGCCAAAAAATATATACACATCTTGGAATGAAAGCTTTCCATTTTGCTATTGTAAGAGTACATCATATATTTGTTCTGCTAACTCCTGTCTCAACATGAACATCATACTACACATTGTTATCATAATTCAGCTCAACTTTGAAAAGTAATACATAGATAACCTCTCTTAAAATGTGTATACATTTTTGGCACTTTCAGTTTATATATGTATACATATATATATATGGGCTGGGATTTAGCTCAGCGGGTAGAGCGCTGTGCTGCAGTCTCTGAGGCTCCGAGTTCAATTCCCAGCACCGCATAAATGGGAGAAGGACCTGGCAATCCATTCCCAAGGTAATCCCAAAGCACTCAGCCATTGAAAACCCTATGAGGGTCGCTATGAGTCGGATACCGACTCGATGGCACACAACAATAACATATATATATATATATATATATATATATATATATATATATATATATATATAGTTTGAGGGCTAGAGGTGTAGGTGAGTGGTAGAACGGCAGCACAAGGCCCTGGGTTTGATCCTCGGTATTAACACCCCCCCAAAAAAAACCTGTTTTGTTATAAACTATATCAAGCATGGGCCTAGGGTTTAACTGAGTTGGTAGAATCCATACTTGGTGTGCTCAGAAAACGTGGGTTTGATTCCCAGCACCACAGTAAATGGGAGAAGGACCTGGCAGCCCACTTCCAAAACAGTCAGCAATTGAAAACCCTATGGATAGCAGAGAAGCACCATCAGACATGGTGCCCTTTTCGGAGCCTCTTTTGTTCTCTTGTACGTATTGTCACTATGAGTCAGACCTGCCTCAATGGCACCTAACAACAACATATCAGCCATACAAAAAATTATAGACAACAATATGAAAGACCATGCACCCACCGCCAGATGAAAAACTAACAGTGGGCCTTCACAACAAGGGAAGGAGGCAGAGTTGCTGTTGCTGCATTGCCCAGTCCCTGCTCTGGGGTCTCTGATGGCCAGTAGGGTATGGGTGGGACCTAGGATAGAACCTGATTCTCATCCTGCTTTTGGGACAGTGAAAGATGCAGGTGACTTGGAGCACCTTGCGTATTGGTGGTGGATGCTGATTCCACCAGCTCCACATCAACCCCGGGAGTGGCATCATGCCCCTGTTTAAAGCAAGAACTCCAAGCTCCAAGGAAGTCATTTCCAGACAAGATCGGTGGCTGTGGTTAAACAGGGCAAATGGTACGAGAATATACAGGAAACACAGGACCCTGTTCATTCCAGAGGCACTGATCCATCTGTTTTTATTTCTCCTTTTCCACACATCATCCACACCAGTAGAGGTACCTGTGTATCCTCCTTTATTTCACCCATGAATGAACAGACTTAACCATGAAGCTGCCTCTTGCTTTGCCCATCAGTAATACATCTTGAAAACAGCTCTATACGAGCACATAACTTCCCCACATTCTTTTAAAATAGTTATATATAATTAACACTAATTTCTCCTGGGAGATATTGGGTTGTTTCATATCTTTTGCTAAGTGGGTGTCTTTCCATATTTGAAATGTACAGGGGTGTTTGAAGGCTAAATATGAGAATAAGAGTCTTATGAAGAGTGAAATAGAAATGTGAAGAGGGCCCACTGGCTTAAGCTTATCTGATAGTAATACCTCTTATGTCAACCAAACTTCTGTGCACTGCATCCAGCTGGTAGAGATAGGCTTTGGAAGGCTAGAGAAAGCCTGTAGCAATGGGCATGGTAAAGTGAAAGGGTCAGAACCACCAGCCTGTACTGTACTGTGGTACAAGTCCTTGTGGGGTCAGAGTGGGTTATACCAGGCTGACATAACAAGTTTTGTCCAAGTCAGCTAGACTAAAATAAGCAGTTAAAAGCAAAGGAGTGAGTTTTGTGTGGCTGTTTCTTGCGTGTCCTCATTGTATCCATAATTAAAGTCATTGTTTTTTGCATAGATCTTTGGGCTTTCAAGTTCTTTCCACCCTCCTTGTCACACTCCTCAGAGCTTTAGGGGAGTTAGTATCAATGCCCCTGTGTTCAGCATGGGAATCCAGCAACACATGGGTCAAGACATTTCTTTTGGCATTTCCCCTCCTGTGTCCCAGTAGGGCTTGGGTAGGTGTCCAGCTCACCCAGAACTGTGCACTGCATACAGCCCAGCCCAGCAGTGGCTACTTCCGGCTTTATTTGGTTCATTTTCTAGATGTCCCTATGGGTTGTGTGACTTGGGATCTCTTGTCTCTTCAGGTTGCTTTCACGACCAAAATCTATCACCTTAACATCAACAGCAATGGCAGCATCTGCCTGGACATCCTGCAGTCTCAGTGGTCTCCAGCCTTGACCATGTCCAAAGGTAGAAACTGATCCATGCTCCACGTGCCCTGTCTCATGTGTTCTTACCCCCTTACTGTCTAGTGGATATGGAGGCTCAGGAAGAGCAGGCAGCTTCCCCAGATCACACAGCCCTAACCAGCCATGTGCCCATATGATGTCCCTGCAGTGCAAGTGGGGAGCCTCAGTGGAACCCAGTGCCAGTGCCCCAGGGATGCTGAGCCATCATCCACTGTGTGGTGCTCAAGACTGCCAGGTGCATGAGTGCAAAAATAAAATATTTATCTACTTACAATTTACCAGAAAGGCAAATACTATACTACCTTCTGTTTCCTCATTTAGCTATTCATACAGTAAGAACCAACATAGACTATGAGTCATCCCTGAAAGAAGAGATGCAGGGCCTGTCCCCCAAGGCCTCACAGTCAGTGGAGAATTCCTCCCCAAAATAAGTGGTGTTGAGCACATGTCTGTAAGACTGAAGAATCCAGTCCAGCTGGTTGTGGTGGTGGTGCATGCCTGTACTCGCATCACTCAGGAGGCTGAGGCAAGAGGATCACAAGTTCAAGGACAGCCTAGGCTACCTAGTGAGACCCTGTCCCAATAATAGTAGTAATCATCATCATCTCCATCATTGTCCTAAACCAAGCTATAGAACTGCAGATGTTTCTTCTGAACTAAAATGGCCTGTGCATGGGCTGTATGCACACATGGGTCCTGACCTGGGTTGTGGGGGATGGTGAAAAAGTCAACCTCCTAAACAAGCAGGGAGTGGAGCATGAGGCAGTGCAGGTGGCAGAGGTTTGGGCAGCTGAGAGGCCATATAGCGCCTGGGGCTGCTGGCAGGGATAGGCTTGGGAAGGCTAGAGAAGGCCTGTAGCAGTGGGCATGGTAAATGGAAAGGGTCAGAACCACCAGCCTGTACTGTGGTGCAAGTTCTTGTGGAGTCAGAGTGGGCTATACCAGGCTGACACATCTAGGGAACACTTCAGCATCCTGCCAAGATAGCTCCTCTCTGCTTTGAACCTCAAATGTGTAGCCTTAGCCCATTGCCCACAGCCCAGGAGAAGTACATGCAAGCAGAGCAGCAGGGGCCATCATAGTCCACCAGCCTCCAGGGTCTCCATGAGGCTGAGCCAGCAGACCCAGGGCCAGTGTGGCCTTAGGTGTGGAGTCAGAAAGGGAAGAGGAAAGTGGAGTAAGAGGAAGGAAGGAAGGGCAGGGAGGCCTGAGTGGCCTGGAGCCTTCTGGTGACAGTTTCCCAGCTCAGAACAGCAAGGGGGCTGAGTGCCTAAATCAAAAGGAACCTGTCCCCCCACATAGCTCTATCTGTGGTAAACTATAGTCAGGAGTTTGATGGATTCATGGAAGCCAGTGTGTTTGGAGTCATGGTGAGTCCAGGGCAAAGCACAAATGACAGTCATTACAGTTCCTGCTGCTCTTCACCAAGCCCTAGTGAGTGAGTCCCTCTTTCTAGGGCCTCAAAGATCCACACTAAATGCACATTTCAGAGAGAGAACAGGAGCGGGAGAGTGCACTGGCTTTGCAGTCACAGACCAGGTTCTGAATTTCATTCTAGCCCATTTACTAGACTCCCAAGTCTGTGACCTTGGACAGTTACTAGAACATTTTGAAACCCTATTTTCTTATCAGTAAACAAGACTCCTGAGACCAAACACCAGACATGTGCAACGTGGGTCGCAGACTAGGGGTTGGCAGGGTGTCAAATGCTAAGACCACAGGAGCTTCAGTGGAGAAGGGGGGAAAGAGCCAGGACCACATGGGAGGGACATGTCCTAGAGCAGTGTGTGGGGCCCCCCTGTCAAGTTCACACTACAGACTGCTCTACAGCTGGTATGTGAACAGAACAAATACTTTCATGACTTGAACAGAATCCTTTGATTGGAGTGTTGAGGGAAAGGCAACTGCTTGGTTAACAGAAAATTCAAGTTTAGAAGGTTAACCAGACACAGGGGCAGCCAGCAGCCTCATGGCCACAGTTGACTGACCCTGTTATTCCCCCCTGTTCTCTTGTCCGTCTGCTCTCTACTCTGTGATCCCAATCCTGAAGACCCTCTGGTGCCAGAAACAGCCCACACCTACAAGGCCAACGGAGAGGAGTACGCATCCTCTTTGGGTTGCTTCATGCTGTGGCTGACCAGGCTCCCATGGACAGCTTCCTACCCAAGCCAAGCCCATGTATGCAGTGGGTGTGTCCTGGGCTTGGCTCCTGGCTCTCACTAACATGTCCTTTGACTCTGAGGAGGGAGAAGGGGGATAAAGGCACTTGGGCCTCATGGATAGCTCATCACCTGCCACTGCTGAACACTAAATGATTGTTGCCAAGCCCTGCCTGAGGCCAGCAGTCAGTGGTCAGCCAACAATGGACTCAGAAGAATCTAATGAGAAAATTCTGGATTAAATTCTAAGGTTTATGGCATAAGACAAAGGGTTGTCTGCTTGGACACACACAGAGTGAGGCTGAAGCCAGTCAAGGTGGGCAGCACTGCTTTGGTCAGTTTGCAGGTTGAGATCAGAAGCCAGCAGCATGTTGCTGTCTCATCAACAGACCCTCACTCCTGATTCTGTGACTCAGCATCGATCACCAGACCCACAATTATAGAAATCTCTCTTGGCTAGGCACAACCTCTTGTGCTGAAGCATGGGGGTGTCTGTGGCTGCTGGAGCAGGCCTAGGAGTCACCAGTGTGTCAGTGTGTGAGTGTTGACTGCACAGTGAGCAGGGGCTGGGCAGGGCAGGTGTGGCAGTCTTGTGAGTAGCTCTGGATCTCAATGTGTGGTGCTGGGGTAAAAGTATTGCTGGCATTTTTAAAGACTATCTTCAGCACCGAGCGCAGTGGCGCACACCTGTAATCCCAGTGTCTCAGGAGGCAGAGACAGGAGGATCGCAAGTTTGAGACCAGAGGCAGTCTGTATAACTTAGCAAGACCCTGTCTCAAAAAAGTAAAAAAAAAAAAAAATGGTCTGGGGCTCAGCTCAGTGCTCCAGCACTTGCAAAGCATGCAGGCGCAATGCCCTGGGTTCAACCCCCAGTACCGGGAAAAAAAAAAGAGGATATCTTCAATGAGACTTTTAGTTCATTACTTCTCTTCTATCTGAAGAGATTAGAATGGAATGTGGTATTCCTGACATATTTTTGTTGAGACCATTATAGATTTCATTATTTTTCTCACTGCAGTTTTTTGGTAGCAGTCAAAATGAGTTTCAATTGATTAGATTTTTAAATATATTTATTTTAACATTTATTATGAAGTATTTTAGATATAATAAGAGGGAATTTCTTTTTTTTTGGCAGTACTAGAGCCTTGCACATGCTAGGCAAGTGCCCCACCACTTAACCACACCCCCCAGCCCCTTCTCATTTTTTTATTTTGAGACAGGGTTCCTCTGTTGCCTCTGGCCTTGAACTCACAATCTTCTTGCCTCAGCCTCCAGAGTTACTGGGATTACAGGCCTGCACCATGGTGCCCAGCTCAAAAGTGATTTTTCTCAATGTCTTCTCTAACTATAGATCTCCAATTTACTATCTCATGGCATCAGATCTTACTACAGTACTGAAGATAAGTGCACACACCTACATAGCCCTCACTGGGTGCCAGGTCTGCTCCATATTCTTTATATATGTATTTTTCCAGTCCTCTCCACAGCCACATAAAACAGATAGTGTCTCCCTGGTAAACAGTCAAGGAGGCCAAGGCACAAAGAAATGGCATAGCTGCTGATGGTAGGTGGATTCACACACCAGTGGTCAGGTTCTGGAGTTTGTGTGCCAGACAGCCTGGAACTATTAATACCAAGATGAACCTCAAGTATCTCTTCCCTATCCTGAATTCATATTGAAGGACAGGAAAGAGGAAGGGTGGAGGTTTGTTGTATTATTACATCTTCTCTGCAGATAGTTATGGAGGATCAACAGGACTCACCAAGCAAGGGGGTTACAGCCATGACCGAAGTGTTCCTGCTCCAAGCAGTCTTTATGTCACTCATCCATCAGTCTTGAGTGTTTGACAAGCAGCAGTCATGTTCTCTGCTCCACACTGAAGGGACATGACCATCTCAAGTGAGGGTGTCACTCCCTCTGCTTTTATCTTCCAGGTACAACAGACTAGCAAGAAAGTGGACACAGAAATATGCTATGTAAGTGCCTCAAAAATTTCAAGGGAAACATTGTCCAAGGAAGCTCACCAGGCAGAGTGGTCTTCCTGAAAAAGTGAGCTATTGGCTGAGCCACACAGTGTCATCTGTTCTTCACACATGTTGGCCACCCACTGTCTCTGGCCGCAGCATGTTGGAGCCACTCTCAGCCCTTGTGGCTTTGACAGTATCATGTCTTTGATGCCACATCAGCAGCCATCATTATGATCTGCACCCTTCCTGGTTACACTGGAATTTGTGTGTGTGCTCCTACTCATCAGCACATCTCCCCCACCTGGCCTGAAAGGGAGCCACTGCTCACTGTTGCACCACATGTGGGCCCAACCTGGCCCCTCACCACATGCCCTTTGCCTGTAGAATTCTGTGCTGTCTTAGGTGCCCAGGGCAGAGTGGGCTTTCCTCATGTCTTGTCTGCCACAGAACCATGTCCCAAGGAGTTTGAGTGCATCCTGGAGGCTCTTGGGTATTGGGACAGTGTCACCGGAAAGTAGCTGTCTCATTCAGTGCCTCTGCAGCTTTCCACCGTCTTCCTCTGCGGTACTAGAGGCTGCATTTATCTCCTCACACCAAACAGCAGCAAGTGGAAATGTCAGAATATAAAGCACGTAATACCCATGAGAGATGACTGTCTTTTTTTAGAAGCAAGAACAAAATTATGAAACCTGGAGGGATTTGGGTTTTACTTTTCTATATAATGAGGTTTCTGTCCACAGCACCTCCTTCCACCAGGAGCCTAAATGAAGTCCAAGTATAAACCATTCACAGACTAGAACACAAAGGATGGGGCAGACTCTTTTAAGTGTAAATAAAAGTTCAATTCTCTCATAACTCTAAATGATAATTGACATTTAAATCTTTTATCTTTCAGGCAGAACAGAAGATATGGAAACTTAACAGGTTCTTCAATGCCTTAATTAGAGTAGCCTATTGAGTGCCTGGCTGTCTGATAGAGCACATTTCAAGGTTTGCCCTTAGAGCTGAGAGCTTTGAGATGAGGTTAGCTAGGAAAAGGCAGGAAAGGAGTTTCTAATAGTTTCCAAAGAGGGAGGAAAGTTGAGGGGCTTCAAATATCTAACACTAAATTTAACTAGGTTGTTTTTTAGGTTTTTTGTTTGTTTTCTCTTGAAACAGTCTCACACTGTTGTCCAGGCTGGCCTCAAACTCACAGTCCTCCTGCTTCAGCCTCTCACTGCTGGGATTACAGGTGTGTGCCACCATGCCTGGCTTTAACCTTGTCTTTTCTGAATTGGTTTTAGAGTCTGTCCACTCCCAGGAAGTGATGCTTGGTCAGTCAGAATAGGAGCAGAGAAAGTGAAACTGTCACCAGAGGGCCAGGTGAAGCCTCCAGGGGCAACTGGAAAGAAGTCTACAGATCTGGCACCTGAGAGTCAGCTAAATGTGTCTGTGGGAGATTGATTTGCTCTAGAAACTTCAGGTTGTAGCTGTGACCTTTTTATTTATTTATTTATTTTTTCAGTATTGGAGTTTGAACCCAGGGCCTCACATGTGCTAGGCAAGGGCTCTACCACCGAGCTGCACATCCAGCCCCCTCACTTCATTTTTTTAATTTTAAGACAGGGTCTCACTAAGTTCCATGGGCTGCCTGTGGCCTCAAACTCAAGCTTTCCCAGTTGCTGGGCTTACAAGCATATGCCAGAAAGCCCAGCTTTTATTTTTTTGAGATAGGGTCTTGCTAATTGTGCCAGCTGCCTCTGGCCTCCAACCTGTGATCCTTCTGCCTCAGCCTCCTGAGTATAGGCATGCATCACAGTGGTTGGCTATCATAACTCTTTTTGGGTCCTATAGTCCTTGCTCCTTGTTTATCATCATGGTGAAGGGTACTTTTTAAATTTATCTCTTTTCTACCCCTTTGGTCTTTGCTTAAACAGAACAATAAGTATTACTTTACCAAAGTGTTCTTCACCAAGTGTGTTAGCACAGGCTCTGCCAAGCAGCAATACCATGTGGTGCCTGAGATCATGTGCTTCCATCTAGCATCACAAAGCACTTTGCAGATAATGACTAAGCAGTTGAGGATGGGGGGCTGATTTATGTTAGAGGCAGGTCAGACAAGAAAATCCAGGCCCAAATTGAGGCTGTCTCTATACTCTGGTCTTTCAAGCATAATGGCTTAGGACTCCCAAGAGACATGGATTTTCTCAATCCAGTCAAAATTTCCCCAAGTCTGACTTCTCTGCTGGAGATACATAGTAGAGAAAGTAAAATCAGTCCTTGGGGTCCTCAGTGTAAATTTTCACTCAGTGGGGCCCATGGAACACACCTGTAAATTCCAGTGACTCTGATGGTTGAGGACAGACAGCCTGTGCAACTTAGCAAGAACCTGTCTCAAAAATAAATAAATAAATAAATGGGGGGTTGTTAAGGTTAAGGCTTAGTGGTAGAGCACTTGCCTAGCATGTGCAAGGCCCTGGGTTTAATCCCAAGCATCACAAAAAATAAACTTTTTTCACTCAAGCCTGCAGTGGGCTTTGTACCTGTCAAGACTCCTTGGACAGACTTGTACCCAGCAAATCTCCCATGCTTCCAGGGATGCAATCAGCTATAGAATATGCTCCTTAGGTCAAAAGTCTTGTTCTAAGATGAATCATGGTATAAGAGGCTTGTGTCACCCACATCTGCAGATACTTCCAAGGTGAGTCCTAGGTCATCTGGACAGCAGATCTGAAAAGCCAATTGCAGAGTAATGTGGTTTTTTCCTTTGTGGACCATAAAGATCAGGAAGGTACATGATCTTAAGCAGTTGATCTATGATGAATAAATGACTTAACGCTCTGAGATGCTGCTAGATTTGCTAAATGGAGCTGAGATTTTGATCCTGTCAGGCTTCTAGAAAAACCAAGAGCTCCAAAACTTGGCAAAGGATCAAAATCTCATGGCAAGGAGTTAAAATGCAATAATGCAAATGTCCACCTAGCCTAGTGGCTCATACTAGAGCAGTGTATCAACACTAGAATTCTATACCCCTCACTATAGTTGCTCAAGGATGGCCAGATTCTATCTCTAAAATTCAGGAGAAAGTCACCCTCAGTGTCAAGGGAAGTTGCTTACTACCCTTATCTGCAGAACTACTGGCCTAGGGTCTGTCCTTAGTACCCAAAGAGGCATAGAAGGAGTCCTGAGATAGGTACAGAGCCACCATCTCCCCATCTCATAGCTGGTGTCCCCTGGCCGACCATACGCTACCTACTTTGTTGTGGTGGATAAGGGCTGGACCTGTCCTGGATCTAGCCATGAATGATGGTCCTCTGAAAAGTGGAGGAGGTATCTCCAGCACTCTAGAGACAGCAGCAGCATTTCTTCCAGAAGCCTACTACTTCACCTGCTGTCCACTGGTGAGAGAAGGACTTGCACTTCATTCCTTGAGGCCAGTTTTCCAGCTTTATTGTCCCTAGCATCTGGTCTTTCCTTATTGACAGATGTTTTTCCCCATTAATTGTTTTATTAGTAATCTCTTAGTGTACAACTTAATAGGTTTCATTATGACATTTCCTTACATGCATATCATTGTACATTGCTCATGTTCACCTCTCCCATTACTCTCATACCCTCCAGACCCATCCCCTTCCTCCCTACCAATGGTCCCCCTTCTACTTTCATGTCTTGTTTGCATATATATATATATACATACATATACATACATCTATATATGCATACACACACATGCATCCAGATTTGGGCTGTATAAGAGCAAAATGTGACATTTCCGTTTCCACCATTACTTTTCTTAACACCCTCTCCCCTTTCTTTTTAGTCCCTTATCTCCCCCTACATAGGCCTTTTCTACTTTTATGATGTTGTTGTTAGGTATTGTTGAGTCAGTTTTGCCTCATAGCGACCCTATGTACAGCAGATGAAACACAACCCAACACTGTGCTATGCCTGGCACTATTGTCAGTGCTTCTCTGCTATTCATAGGGTTTTCAGTGGCTTATTATTTTTGGGGAGTGGGCTGTCAGGTCCTTCTCCCAAGCCTACAACACCTGGTATTCCCAGGTAGTCTCCCATCCAAGTACTAACCAGGCCCAACCCTGCTTAGCTTCCAAGATCCCATGGGATAGGATGTCAATGATACAGCTGCAGGCTTTATGACATATATACTTTTTAATATTAAATATATATTGAAGCCAAACACCCACGCATGAGAGAAAACATGATGTTTGTCTTTCTGGGTCTGGCTTATTTCACTTAAAATGATGATCTCTAGTTCCATCCATTTTCCAGCAAATTGTTGGCAGATCAGAGAATGGATTCCTTGATTCTCTTAAAAAAATAGACTCCTTATCCCTCCTAACTTATCCCATGCTTTCACGCTCCAGACAGGTGTGCTTAATGACATCCAGCTGCCTGCAACAGGGCAACCCTGGAAGACAGGAGCTTGGTTAGACTCTGTGCTGGACAGCAACAGCAGAGCTGCCCCTTGGAGCCTCCTATCCCCAAGTCCACCCACAATGGTTCCACTAGCTGGTCATGCAAGGAAGACTTGTCACTGCGGCTGGTAATCATAATAATTTTCTAGTTAGACTAAGTGATATTATCAAAGCATTGAACATTTGCAGTGTGCAAGATGGGGGGACACAAGAAACAAAAGAGTGGGAGAAAGATGGATGGAGATGGTCTATATATGGCAGATCACATCATCTCCTTTTAAAAATCCATCAGAGCCAGACTCTGTGGTATGTGCCTATAATCCCAGCAATTCCAGAGGCTAAGGCAGGAGGACTGCAGGTTTGAAGCCAGTGGCAGCCTGCATAATTTAGTGAAAGCCTCTCTCAAAATACAAAATAAAAAAGGGGCACGGTATAGCTCAGTGGTGGATCAGAATCCTGGGTTCAACCTGCCAATAGCAAAAACAAATCCATCAGCAACTCCATTACATCGCCAATAAAACATAAAGCCCTTCCTCTGGCTGATTCCTACTCCCTGTGCCCCATTCTTTGAATCCATAAGTCTGGTTCCCACCTCAAACCCTAACACATGCCTGGAACGCTTCCATCCAGATCTTCCCATGAAGATGGAGCATGGTGGTGCAAGCTTGTAATCCCAGCATGTGGGAGGCTGAGGCAGGAGGATCATGAGTTTGAGGCTAGTCCAGGCTACATGGTAAGTTCAAGGCCAGCTTGGGAAACACAGTAGTCCCCTCTATCAAGAGACCAAAAATTTTTTTAATTTTAAAAAAAGGAGAGAGTTTCCCATGATCTGCCCCCTCCCTACCTGCTCTGTCTCTGCTCCAGAGTTACCTATTCAGAGAGGATTTCCCTGTAAACAGGTCCCCACACACTAGGCAGAATCTTGGTGTACCTCCAGTTCCCCTACCTTTGCTGCTGCTTTTTTCTTTTTTTTTTTTCTTTTTCTTTCTTTTTTTTTTTTTTTTTTTTTTTTTTTTTTTTTTTTTTTTTTTTTTTTTTGGTCTTGTTTGCTTTTTGAGACAGTCTCACTCTGGAGCTGAGGCTAGCTTGGAACTGGCTATGTAGCCCAGGCTAGCCTTGAATTCTCAGTGATCATCTTGCTTGGTATTACCTGCATAGGTCATCATGCCCAGCTCCAACTTTATTTTTTCTTACTTAAGCTTCTTCTTAATCTTTTCCCCAATCTTTTAACCACTCACCCCTTTCACATAGCATTCTATTCTTTTTCTTTTCTTTTTAATCACGGTACTAGGGGGCTAACCCCCACACGTCTATCAGTTTGCCACACTGTGGGTACTTGTGTGTTGTGATGAGGCTGAAAGCTATGCCACCGGTATCTCAGATACCAGCAGGTCACCCAAGGTGGACAGGTTTTCAGCTGAGCTTCCAGACTAAGACAGACTAAGGAGTAGGACCTGGCGAACCACTCCCAAAACAACTAGCCATTGAAAACCCTATGAATAGCAAAGAGACACTGTCAGATATAGTGCTGGCAAATGAGCCCCTCAGGTTGGAAGGCACTGAAAAGACTATTGGGGAAGAGTTGCCTCCTCAAAGTAGAGTCTACCTTGATGACGGAAATGGAGTAAAGCCCCAGGGACCTCCATTTGCTGATGTGGCATGACTCAAAACGAGGAGAAACAACTGTAAACACCCATTAATAAATGAAACATGGAACATAGTATGAATCTAGGAAAATTAGAAATCGGTAAAAGAGAAATGGAGCACATAAACATTGACATCCTAGGCATCAGTGAGCTAAAATGGACAGGCATGGGCCATTTTGAGTCAGATAACCATATGGTCTACTATGCTGGGAATGACAAACTAAAGAAAAATGGGGTTGCATTCATCATCAAAAAAGACATCTCAAGATTTGTCCTGAAATACAGTGTTGTCAGTGATAGAATAATATCCATATGCCTACAAGGAAGGCAACTTAATATGACTATTATTCAAATTTATGCACCCACCACTGAGGCCACAAATGAAGAAAGGGAAGATTTCTACCAGCTTGTGCAATCTGAAATCGATCAAACATGCAATCAGGACATACTGATAATTACTGGTGACTGGAACGCAAAGGTTGGAAACAAAGAAGGCGGCTCAATAGTTGGAAAATATGGTCTTAGTGACAGAAATGAAGCTGGAGACCACATGATAGAATTTTCTTAGACCAATGACCTTTTCATTGCAAATACATTTTTCCACCAACATGAATGGTGACTATACACATGGACTTCACCAAATGGAACATAAAGGAACCAAACTGACTGCATCTGTGGAAAGAGACAATGGAAAAGCTCTATATCAAATAGTCATCTCCAGCAGTATAATTCAAAAGCATCAACTCTTCTCCTGTCTCCCTTGTTCAATGTCCACCATTCACAACGATATGATGCAACTGAAAGCACCATGGCATGAGTCAGCCATGACCAGGAACAAGACCAGATGCTGATTGTGGATTAACCCATCAACTTCTCATATGCAAGGTCAAACTGAAATTGAAGAAAATCAGAACAAGTGTATGAGAGCCAAGGTATGGCCTTGAGTATATCCCACCTGAGTTCAGAGACCACCTCAAGAACAGGTTTAATGCATTAGACACAAATGATAGGAGTTGTGGCATGACAAAAGCTATTGTTCATGAAGAAAGAAAAAGGTTATTAAAAAGACAGGAAAAAAGAAAAGACCAAATTACATGCCAAAGAGACACTGCAACTTGCCCTTAAATGTCAAACAGCTAAAGTAAAAGGAAGACATGATGACGGTAAGGAACAAAACAGAAGATTGCAAAAGGAAGCTCATGGAGACAAAAGCAAATATTATAATGACATGTGCAAAGACCTGGAGATAGAAAAACAAAAGGGAAGAACACACTCTGTGTTTCTCAAGCTTAAGGAAGTGAAGAAAAAAACTTCAAGCCTCGAGCAGCAATAGTGAAAGATTCTACAGGGAAAATATTAAACGATGCAGGAAACATCAAAAGATGGAAGGAATACAGAGTCATTATACAAAAAAGAATTGGTAGATGACCAACCATTTCAAGAGATTGTATATGAAGAGGCACCAATGGTATTGAAGGATGAAGTGGAAGCTGCCTTGAAAGAACTGGTGAAACACAAGGCTCTAGGAACTTATAGAATACCAATAGTGATGTTTCAACAAACAGATGCAGCAATGGAGGTGCTAACATGTTTATGGCAACAGATTTGGAAAACAGCTACCTGGCCAACTGACAGGAAAAGATCTATATTTGTGCCTATTACCAAAAAAGGGGATACAACTGAATGTGGGAACTATCAGACAATATCATTAATATCATACACAAGCAAAATTTTACTCAGGATCATTCAAAAGTGACTGCAGCAGTATATACATAGGGAATTGTGGGAAAATCAAGTCAGTTTCAGAAGATGGCAGGGAACCAGGGACATAGTTGCTGACATCAGGTGGATATTAGCTGAAAGCAGAGAATATCAGAAAGATGTATATCTATGTTTTATTGACTATGCAAAAGCATTTGACTGTGTAGACCATAACAAATTATGGACAACACTTTGAAAAATGGGAATACCAGAGCACCTAATTGTACGCATGAGGAATCTGTACATGAACCAGGAAGTTGTTCGAACAGAACAACGAAACATTGCCTGGTTTAAAGTTGAGAAAGGTGTTTGTCAGGGTTGTATACTTTCACTATATCTCTTCAATTTATGTGCTGAGCAAATAATCTGAGAAACTGGACTTTATGAGGAAGAACACAGCATCAGGATTGGAGGAAGATTCATTAACAGGCTATGTTATGCAGATGAAACAGCTCTGCTTGCTGAAAATGAAGAGGATCTAAAACATTTGCTGATGAAGATCAAAGATCATAGCCTTCAGTATGGATTGCAACTCAACATCAACAAAAATCTTTACAACTGGGTCAGTATGCAACTTCACAATAAATGGAGAAAAGATTGAAGTTGTCCATGATTTCACTTTACTTGGCTCTACAATCAACACCTGTGGAAGGAGCGGTCACGAAATCAAAAGACGCATTGCTTTGGGAAAAGCTGTGGCAAAAGATCTCTTTAGAGCATTGAAAAGTAAAGATGTCATATTGAAAATGAAGGTGTGCCTGACTCATGCCATGGTGCTTTCAGTTGCATCATATGGTTGTGAAAGGTGGACAATGAACAAGGGAGACAGGAGAAGAGTTGATGCTTTTGAATTGTGCTGGAGACGACTACTGAATATACCATGGACTGCCAAAAGAACCAACAGATCTGTTCTAGAAGTGCAACCAGAGGGCTCCTTGGATAGGGATAGCTAGATTGAGTCTTAGATATTTTGGACAGGTAGTCAGGAGGAAAATAACTACATGGATTAGCACAGTGTCTGCAACAATGGACTTAAATATAAATAAGATCCTGTGCCTGGCACAGAATTGGGAAGTATTTTGATCTGCTATACATAGGGTCACTATGAGTCAAACTTGACTCAATGGCATCTACCAACAACAGGTGGTTGAACCCAAGGCCTTGTGTATACTTTGCATGTGCTCTACCACTAAGTTGCACCACCAGCCCCCCTCCTTTTTAAGACAGGGTCTCAGCAAGTTGCACAGGCTGCCTCCTGCCTCTACCTCCCAGTCACTGGGATTAAAAATGTACTCAGATTTCACAGTTTTCTACATTTTAATGAGAGAGCTCTGTAACACCCCCTTCTCTCCTAGACTCACATGAACTGACTTGCAGGAAAGTATCAAGGCAAGTCTGTCTGAAAATAAAATGCAGATGCTGGCCTCAGATTGAGGTCCAGGTCAGTTTCCAAGTGTGTGCTCTGGAGAAAAAGTCTCTGCCCTGCATGGCAATTTCCTGCTCATTGTCTCACTGCATCCCTTTCATGCCCCATAAAAGCCGGTGAACATCTGGACCCCCTGAAGATGGAAATTTCAGACAGGAAAGTCTCCTCTCTTTTTTTTTTTTAGGGCTAGCCTGGAATAAATCTGGTAACTTCACCGACACAGAAGCACGTGTCTATAATCCAAAGTGACTGGAGAGGCAGAGGCAGGAGGATCACAAATTCGAGGCCAGAGGTAGCCTGTAAAATTTACACTTTGTCTCAAGATTAAAAAAAAAAAAAAATTAAAAGCGGGCTAGGAGTGCAGCTCAGTGGTAGAGCACTGTGAGAGCAGACCTAAGGTCATTTTAAAATCACTCTGGTTCCTTGAAAACCAACCTTTGACAAAAGCTGATAAGGGCAGCTACATCACAAGATGGCTATGCCTGCCAATTGCTGTGAAAAGGTAAGAAAAGTGTGTCGCCACAAGATAACCTTGTAAAAGGTCAAATTTGGGAAATTCCTATGAAGGGTTGGGCTCTGGGAAATGTAAACTTACTTTGTACTCCCCGAACCCTTAACCACAAAAATTCTTCTGTATATCTGCTTCTCTGCCCCTGAAAGTCCCTTAAACTGCCCTACAGAAATACTGACCAGCCCAGACCAACTGCTGTTGCCTCCAAGTCTACTCCTAGGACTGCGGCAGCCAGCTGGCCAGTGTAATAAAGCTTCTTCCTGCTCCCAATCCGTTTGTGCCTTGGGGTAGTTTTTTGGGTTCCAGCCATTGGGTACAACAGCACTTAGAAAGTATGCACAAGGCCCTGGGTTCAGTCCCCCAGCAAAATAAAAAATATATAAATGTTCCTTCCTCTAACTGTGAGAGCAGGCCTAAGGTCACTTTAAAAATCACCCTGGTTCCTTGAAAACCAGCCCTCAACAAAACTGATAAGGGCAGCTGTGTCATAAGATGGCTGTGCCTGCCAAAATGTGGTGTCACAAGATAACCTTGTAAAAGGTCAAATCCAGGAAATTCCTATAAAGGGCTGAACTCTGGAAAATGAAAACCTACATTGTACTGCCCCTTCCCCTTAACCGCCGCATTTGGCTTCTGTACTTCTGCTTTGCTGCCCAATAAAACCAGGACTAACCACACCTGAGCTGCTGTTCCCTCCAAGTCCACTCCAGGGGCTATGGGCAGCCAGCTGGTCAGTCTATTAAAGCTTTCTTCCGCTCCTGATCCTTTTGTGTCTTGGAGTATTTTTCTGGGTCCAGCTGCTGGCTACAACATAACTTCTGTGTCCGTGTTATTGGTAGAGTGGCCAGAAGTACAAACTTTACATTTGAGTAACCAGCCCTCCACGTGGCCATCCTTTTGAGGAGCCTAGGTTTCTGCTGCTTTTCCTTCCTCAGCATGGCTGAGCCTGGTCATCACATGGACCTGATGGCTGTCCTCCTGTTCCTGCACAGACTGACTTCAGATAAGGGGATCTACTCCCCAAGTTGACTGAAATGCTGAAAGGTGCTCTTGCCAGGGACCCCAGACTGGGCATCTGCAGTCACGGAGGCGTGGGAGTTGGTCTCCGCGTCCGAGGAGGAAGACCTGGGCTCCCCTCCCACCCGCCGGCTGTTAGCTCGGCCAGTGGAGGCGTGATTTTTGCGGGGGAATAACTGCCGCTCCCCCTGCAGGCGCGGGCTGCAGCGACGTGGGCCCGCCCCACCCTCCAAGCATGGCAGCCCCGGACGTGGAGAAGCGCGCGTCCTGAGACAGCGTCCGTCTATGCGGCCCGGCCGGCCTCCCGCGGACTGGGACTGCGTGCGTGGGGCGCCACACGGTCATCACGGGCCAACCTGCTGCCAAGGGTGCCCGTGAGGAGGGAAACACGCGACCCTAAGGGCGCTCACAGAAGGCCTCGGCAGGACCGGAATTAGGGCGTTGACAGCTGCCGCGAGGGAGCCGGACTGGCCCTGTCAGAGCGCGACCCCGCCCACGGACCCCACAAGCCTCCACCTGCCCACGCCTTCGTGGGACCCGACTGCCGGCGCTCGCCCCACCCGCTTCCACTTCCGGCCTGCAAGACCGGCTTTCCGGTCTTCGGAGGCGGGGCTTCCGGCCGTCAGGTGGGGCGGGCCCGAGGCTGCTGCGGCCGGGGGACCGTGGGGCGCGCTATGGCTGCGAACTTGAGCCGGAACGGGCCAGCGCTGCAGGACGCCTATGTGCGGGTGGTCACCGAGAAGTCCCCGACCGACTGGTGGGCAGCGGGGCGGGCCGGGGGTCGGGCCGGATCGGAACGCGGGGGGCAGTGCAGGCGGTGGCGCGAGCGCCGCCCAGCGCGGCCGCGGTAGTGCGGGGGCCCCCAGCCCGCCATACACCCCACACCCCGGCGAGGTGCCGGGCGCGAACGGGTGACACCCGTGTGGGGGACCCAGCGCGTCCACCAGCTCTTCCTCCTGCGCTCGCTGCCCGGCGTCGGCTCGGCCGCGCGGCGCTCGCCGTCTTCACCAGGTTCTTTCCGGCCCTGGGCTCCTTGGAGAAAAGGGTCCTCCGCAGCCCCCACGTCCCAGGAGGCGGAAGCCACGCCCTGGTCCAGCCGCGCCGATTTCAGGGACTGGCCTCTGGGAGCGGCGTGACAGTCGAGTTGGAAAGACGAGTTTGCACTGGAGGCTCAGGCTGGGAGGCCAGGGGTCTGGGTGCCGGGCTGTCTGTGAATGTAGATTGGAGAACTTCCGTTTCTGTTTCTTGTGCCTGCGTCACGGACAGAGGAATGAGAGTAGAATGCAGGACGCCTATTTGGGAAAGGGTCTCGTCTTCACTACTGTGCCCCAGCACATCCTCTGCTAGGCTCAGTGTGTAGGTCTTATTGTGCAGTTCATGAGGTTTACAGTAGTGGGACCTGAGTCTGAAGTTCCTGGGGTAACACTGGGCAGCTCCACGCACGGCTTAGCTCTCTGCAATATCTGTAGTTAATTCTTTTTCACTTTCCTGTCACCGAGTGTGGTGGATTAAGGGGACTAACCTTGGGGAGGAGAGGTGGAGTCATGATGGGACGCCCCCACTGTGTGGTGGGCACTAAGGACCCCCTGCTGAGTTGGCCCTTGTGTTGGGTCCCTGGAGACTTCCTGTTGCCTGGGCCAGGCTGTACTGCTGTGGTCCACGCCTTCCCTGGATCCTCGATCTTCTGGGGAACTCACTGCTTGGGGGGCCCAGCTGGCAGCCCCCCTGGTTCCTCCAGTTGCACTTCCTTCCGATACATATGAGAGACATGCTGGTAACCCTCATGGGTTTATTTGTTGCCTTTTCTCTTCACTGGAAGGGCTAGGGTGGGCCTTGCCTCTGTGCTCAAGGTGCTTGGACTGTTATGTATACCAGGGCTCTCATGTTCCTAGCCTTCCCTAGGGCTTCTTACCAGAGCTGTCTCGCCACCTGTCTGGTGCTGACCTGCCCCATCTACCCTCTCCCTCATGAGGGTGCAAAACTGCTTCTTTGCTTTCACCCTTCTCATCTGCCCAGACACCCATGGTACAGTCCCTTACCAACCCCCAGGCTCCTGCAGCACTATAGCTTGCACCCCTCTGCTGTGTGAGCCCTTGGCCTCCATCTTCACTGTCCCAGCCATTAGGCAGTTGCTCAACAAGACCATGGCAGGTCCCTACTCGCTAGCTGAAAAATATTTGGACCATCTCACTTCCCTGCCCATCCCTCTACAGTGTCTTCCTGTTGCACTTTGAATCAAGCCCAGACTCCTGTTTCTGCTGCCTCGCGTGCTCACCACACTGTGGCCACACCTGTTTACTACCACTCTACAGCAGTCTTTCTCTTCCTCAAACAAGAAAGCTGATTCCTCTTCAGAGCCCTGCCTCTTGCTACTTCCTGTGCCTGGAGCACATCTCTTCCACATTGTCCTAGGTAGCTCCCTGGCCTTCTTGGCTGTGCTGAGGTCACCTATCAGAGAGGCCTTTCTGGGTTCCTTGCTCCCTGGCTGCAATCACCTTTTCCTCACCTCCAGTTGCACTTCCTTCTGATACATATGAGAGATGCTGGTAACCCTCATGGGTTTATTTGTTGCCTTTTCTCTTCACTAGAAGGGCTAGGGTGGGCCTTGCCTCTGTGCTCAAGGTGTTTGGACTGTTATGTATACTAGATGCTCAGATGAGCCAAACAGAAAAGCCAGTAGAGAATATCAAAGAAAGAAGAGATGGTCTCCAGTTTGGTGGGTCATGACCTGAGCCCAGAGCCACAGCCTCAGCTCTCCATCTTGGATCTGTCTTCATTCCCCCCTCCCCTCAGATCTTGACATGACTTGTTCTCATCTGGTTCATAAGTCACTTCCTGTGCCTACTTCATTCCTTGACAGTGCGGTAGCATTAGGTGTGTGTTGTCTCTCCTGTTACACAGTAAGTCCAGTGGGCAGGGCCTTTTAGGGATTGTTCAGAGCTGAACTCCTATCACCAGTAAACAGGTTCTCACTACACAAATTTGGAAATAATGATTGGATGGTAAGGTACTTTTTTGCCCTTCCACACTTCCTTGCTGTACACAGGCCAGTGTACCTTGTTTTTTCATGTTGATTTGAAAGAAGGTTGGAGCTCAGTTGAAGGTAAGAATGAGCCTCTAAACTATTAGTTGCCAGATCCCTTCTGTCTCTCACTGCTTGTGCCACTCCTCGTGCCCTGGAAGCCAGGGCTTACGGCCATCGAAGAATGGTGTTCTTTCTTCCAGAGAGCTCCACTAATTCAGGATGGATATCCACCACCTCCCAAATCTTTCTCCTTGTTTCTCTGTGGTCTTTTCTCTGAGTGTTTCTCTTCTGTATTCTGCTTCCTATTCTGTTAAGCAGCAACTCTTTCCTAGTGCCCTGTCTCCTCCCTACTAACCAGGTCCACTAATTTCTTTATGTATCTCTCTGGAATATGCAGCTCCTAAAGCTTCTGTCCAGCCTGCATCTCAGGCTGGGGAGATGGAAGACACTGGCCCAGGTTTTGCCTTTGGTGTGGTGTCAGATGATTAATGCTCCCATCCTGTGCCTGTCACCACTGCCTGGGGGGTAAAGTTGCTGCAGGGTTTGAGCTGATGGCTGGGCTCCTTGTACCCTGTGGGGAACCTCAAGAACAGCGTGCATCAGGGCAACCACCTCCTCCAGATTATTCTCCTTGAGTAACCTTTGTTCTGGTAAGAGACTTTCTGTGGCCCAGACTTAATAAAATTATTATAATTCCTGACCACTTCTAGGGAACAAATTTATAAGCTAAAATCTTTTTCATAATCTTATGAATAGTTTTACAGGAGAAAGACACAGGGTCAGCCATAGAGAGTTAAATTTCTGCTCAAGAGAAAAGCTTGTCTGTAAGTGGGTCAGTGGTTCTTTTGTGTGTTTTGTTTTGGGGTTTTTCTTGTTTATTTGTTTATTTGTTTTTGTTGTTTTGAGACAGTATCTCCTTGTATAGCCCAGGAACTCACTGTATCTCAGACTGGCCTTGAATTTGGGTCAGTCCTTCTGCCTCAGCCTCTTGAGTATCGGGATGGGTCAGTGGTCTTAACTATGACTTCATCTTGTGTCATTGCCTCCGTGTCTTCTGATGCTGTACACCCCTATTAAGGTCCATATCTACCAGGAGAGTCTCAAGTCCCACTCTTTCAGGCCTTATGGAAGGCTGGGAAAATATGCCCAAGAGTGTTGGATAGCATTCTAAGGTGCCCAGAACATTTCTTTCTCCTTTGCATCTCCTTTAGATACTTCAGGTTCAGGAATGTGGAGGTTACCTTTTGTCTTTTCCAATTCATATACCTGGTAGCCACATGGGTAGTTCACACGTGAACATGTAGAAGGGTGACAGCTGTGCAGCTAGCACTTTGCTCCAGGTAGATGTGTGCCAGCATCTCCATGGCTTCATCCTTCACAGCAAGTCCTGTGGCTATTCAGCCTCGAAGCAGCCTACTGAACACCTGTCTGCTGAGTCAGCAGGGTCAAGGGGAGCTTGTGCCTCCCACGTCTGCGACAAGAAGGCAGTTGAATGAAGCCTGTTTGTGTTCATTTCAGGGCTCTCTTTACCTATGAAGGCAACAGCAATGACATCCGTGTGGCTGGCACGGGAGGTGAGTATGACCCCACATAGGCTCTCGTCATCGTGGGACAGGAAGGGGTACACAGAGTAGAGGGTTGCCTGTTACTGAGCCATCCTGGCTGGAGTTTCGGCCAGTGCAGCAAGAGGAAAGGACGTTGGGTACACAGGCATCCCCTGCATGTAGCTCCACTGGGGAGTGGGAGTGGCTCCATGCCTGCCTCCTGCAGGCCTACCCCTATGTCAGCTCCATTAAGGGGTTCCCTGACCGCCTGATCAGGATGTGGTCAACACAAGGCAGGACCAGGGAGTCAGAGCCATTTCAGCCCCCTACTCAGCATGGGCCTTCGTGCTCACTGGCTATTTCCCGAAAACTTTGGATGTCACATGTTTGTTAGTCCAGACATTCCTCCTCAGCTTCCATGGCTTGGGCCAGGGCAGCACTTTTCTCTCTGAGTCTTGTTGGGTTAGCTGAGGAGAAGCAGCCCACCATCTCCAGCTCACAGGCAGCCTGTGTGCAGGGCACTGCAGCGGGATGATGCCAGTCTCAGAGCAGGTGGAGGTGGAGAAGACCCACAGCCCTGGCCTCCTCTGCCTCCATCCTGCCCTAGCTGTGAGCAGTCACACACAGGGGCCTCACCTCACTGAGGGGAGGCAGTGTCACTGCAGGTTGTCATCAGGGCCTCAGTGGGGGGATCTGTGCAGGAAGGACCCAGAGGCTGGCAAGTAGGCCAAGCCAGAGATGGAGGGCTGTGAGCCACAGGCCTCAGCAGAAATTCCTGAGCCCTCCATATGCTCAAGGCCAGCACACCTGTCCTCTGAGGCCTGCCTGACCTCCCCCTACTCCCAGCAGGACATGACTTCATTGTTCCCCAGCAGGAATTGGCTTCATTCCTCAGTGAGTGCCTGGAATGAGCTCTCTGCTCTGTCAAACAAGGGTAGTCCTAATGACTGTCATTGATAGATAGTCCCCTCCCCTTGAGCGAGGATGGCCACCAGCTGGTGAGCTCACATGGTGTGTAGATGCCTGGAGTTGCAGAGACCAGCAGTCGTGAGTTTCCAGCTTCCGTCCTCAGGGGCACACAGTGAGACTCTGCTTCAAATGCAGCACATCAACCACCCCAGGTTCTCTGGAGCCCTAGAGCTGAAGTACTGGACCCACCTCCCATCCTTATGACCTGGGAGGTTCAAGGATGGAGGCTCTGTGTCAGAGGGTCTAGGGTGGCTCATCCTGCTGTCTATACCTGAGACCCTAAGGACCAAGCCAGCTGTTTAGCTCTGGGGTGCTCCAAAAGGTCCAGGCCTCTGGGTTGCCGTGGAGTTTGAGTGGGTGTGGGTCCTGGCAGGGGAGACGTAGCAGCTGTGCTATCCCTGGCCTTTCATGGGGTCCAGGCACCAGTAAAATCAATGCAGAGGTCCTCCATTTGGAAGTCTGGTGGCTGGTCTGTAGTAGATAAGATTTTTTCCCCCAGAGTTACCTTCTGGGTTGGAGGACTTCTTTTTAAACTGGTATAGGTAAAACGTCACCTAAGGTGCTTGCCAGAAATGCACTTCTGGATTCTCCTAGAAGTAACTCCCATCAGCTCTGCTAAATCAGCCTAGTGGAGTGGAGCCCAGGAATCTGATTTGATTTGATTTTGTCCTTTTGTGGCTCTAGGGATCAAATCCAGGGCCTTGCAAATGCTAGGCAAGTACTCTACCACTGAGCTACATCCCCAGTCTCAGGAATTTTATTTTAAACATGGGTCCCAGGATGATTCTGAGGCAGGGGGAATGAGAAGCCCTGGTATCAAGGTGGCTGAGGCACTGGGGCAGGCCCAGGGCACCAGCTGCCTCTGACTCGTTCTGTGACTCTGCAGAGGGTGGCCTGGAGGAGCTGGTGGAGGAGCTGAACAGTGGAAAGGTGATGTATGCCTTCTGCAGAGTGAAGGACCCCAACTCTGGCCTGCCCAAGTTCGTGCTCATCAACTGGGTATGTAGACTCATCTCATCTGGTGGGTCCAGGGAAAGTCCCTCTTTCCTGCTTTTTACTGACACAACTTAGTAGATGCGCAGAACAGCTCCTGGCTGAAGAGCAGATATTTGATTAATTCATTGTCCAATCAATAAGTCCTTGCTACAAAGAATTTACCTCCCAAGCCTGGAGTTATTCCTGCAAAGATGGAGTAAAAACAGTCATAAGAAATTCCTGCCCTGGAGGATTGTAAGTTCAAGACCAGAGGCAGTCTGTGTAAACTTAGCGAGACCCTGTCTCAGAAAAGTAAAAAAAAAAATGGGCTGAGGGTGCAGTTCAGTTGTCTAGCACTTACAGAGCATGCAAGTGCGGGGCCCTGGGCTCAACCCCCAATACTGCAAAAAAAAAAAGAAAGAAAGAAAGAAATTCCTGCCCCTTCCCCTTTAGGGAAGCTGTTCTGATGGAGCACAGGGCCTGAAGAAGTGCTCAGAAGCCTGAGAGTGCAGGGACAGAGACTCCAGCAGGGTAGAACCCCCTAGGTGAGCTCAGGAAGGCTCAGGAAATGCCCCCTCACAGTAAGCCAGTAGCTATCCTCCCCAGAGAACATCCCGTTCAAGGAACGAGGGCCAGTCTCATCTGTGACTCAGGAATATGGCTTCTGCTTTCAAAAGAGCCTGTCTTTGGGGGGAAGTAGGGAATCTGCTGAGTCTCTGGGAAGTTGTGGACAGAGAAATGGCTTTGAAAGAGGCCTAGGTCATGCTAGCTGTGCTTATATTGCAGACAGGTGAGGGTGTGAATGACGTGCGGAAGGGAGCATGTGCCAACCACGTCAGCACCATGGCCAACTTCCTGAAGGTAAGTCTAAGTCAGTCCTGCCACCCCATAAGGGTCTTTCAGGATGGTATACTGCAGGTTCCTGGGTGAAGTAAGCTGGAATAGGAGCTAGAGTCAGGGGCATGCCCGTTACTGATACTCCATCTGGCCCTCAGGGCACAGCCAGAGGCTGCTTCCCTCTAGATCAGCAACTATACTAGAGGTAGGGATGTGGCAAGAGCTTCCTACAGGCTAGCTTCAGCTGGGCAGACTGAGGACCATGCTTGAGCTGTTCCAATGGGCAAGGCTGAGTCCTGAGTTTTGTTTTATGATCCCTCTAAACAATTTAGCAGCATTGTCAGGATTCAGAGGAGGGAGTAGATTGCTTATGCCCACCACTCTGATGTGCATTCTTTTGAAGTATTCCTTTCCAATCCATTTCTGCAAGTGTTAAATTTTGAGAGCATTTATACCAAAGGTAATTTGTAATTCATTTGTCAAGTGACTTTTGTATTTCCTTGATTACTGTCAAGGAGATTTGAAACTTTGCTTCCACCAACACATCTTCAGATATGCTTCAGTTTTTCCATCTAGTGGCTAGAAGACAGACTTCCAAGCTTGCTTTGGGCTTTTTTGTTTTGCAATTTTTTTTCTTGGAGTGGTGGGTTGCGGTGCAAAGGACTGAACCCCAGGCCTCCCACATATAAGCAAGTGTTCTACTGGGCTACGTCCTCAGTGAGTCTTGCAAGCATACTGTGTATAGTAACAGTGAAAGATGTCACAGGTTTGCTTCTCGGGGAGAAACCAGTGGCTCACTTTTTGTGGAAAATGTACTTGGTAACAGGCATGGTGTTACACACCTGTCATCCCAGATACTCAGGGCTGAGGCAGGAGGATCACAAGTTCAAGGCCAGGAGCAGACTGCAAACTTAATGCGACCCTGTCTTAAAATAAAAAATATAAAAGGAACTAGAGGTGCAGCTCAGTGGCACAGCACTTGCCTAGATACAGGAGCTCCTGGGCTCAACCTCTAGTACTAAAAGAGAGAGAGAGAGAGAGAGAGAGAAAAGGAACAAGGGAAGAAGGAAAATACGCTTGTTTCGAGGTGGCCTTCATCAGTTAGTTTTTTTCAGTTGGAAAAAAGGCCTTCTATGCAGCTTGTGGGGGCTGGGATTTAGCTCAGTTGGTAGAGCACCGCTCCGCAGTCTCAGGATTGATTCCCAGTACCACAGAAATGGGAGGAAGACGTGGCATTCCACTCCCGAGGCAATCCTGAAACAATAAGCCATTGAAAACCCTATGAGAGTCACTGATTCGGACACAACTCAATGGCACCTAACAACAACAGCATGCCCCTTGTGCCTGGCTGTCAGCTGAGCTGCAGCAGGGGTTAGACAGCACCTGCAGCTCAGGGAGGGCAGGGCATCAGTCCCAGCAACCAGGCAGGTACCTTGTGTCTCCTGACACTAGTCCTGAGTGTCACAGTGGCCTTTGCTGTTGGGCAGATGAGAGTTTGGACCATCTCCTCCTGGGCTTGCAAAGCTGACATTTTAAGTGCCTCTTCTGCCACAGGGCGCCCATGTGACCATCAATGCACGTGCTGAGGAGGATGTGGAGCCTGAGTGCATCATGCAGAAAGTTGCCAAGGCCTCTGGGGCCAACTACAGCTTCCACAGGGAAAGTGGCCGCTTCCAGGATGCAGGGCCCCAGGCTCCAGTGGTGAGTGCTGCCCACCCATCACTGACCCCTCATTGCTCTGGACCTGAGGGTGGGGCCAGGAGTATAGTTCCAGCATTTAAGTGGCTGGGCCCTTCCTGCCTTGCTCCCTAAGCCCCAGTGGGCACAAACCCCAACTAGTAGGATTAGCCATTCTGGAGCCAGCTCTGTATGGTCAGGGTAGAGGCTCTTCAGGAAAGCAGAGTTGGGATCGCCCAGGAACCCCGAGAGCCACAGTCAGCATGACCTAGTAGCCCCTATGAAGGAACTTCATGTGGCATCAGAGCAGAGCCTGAAACTAGACGGCCTGTGGCCCTGGCACCAGGGGGAGCCAACAGCCAGGAACATCAGCATCAGACACAGGTGGGATCCATGCTGATTGTTGTGGGTGCTGCCCTGTCGGTCAACTGTCTAAAGAGCAACCTGGCCTCCATATGAGGGCCAGATGCCTCCAGAGACCTCTCCAGTGTTCTCAGAGTTCTGCATCTCTGCTGGGTAGATTCCTGGGCCTCTTCTGTTTTTCATTTTTGTTTTTGAGACAGGGTCTTGCTATATAGCCCAGGTTGGCCTTGAACTTGAAATCCTTCTGCCTCAGCCTGTTGAGTGCTGGGGTCACAGGCCTGTACCTCCTGGCCCTCTTTTTGTACATCTTGGTGTCTGTCTTCTTGAGGGTGTAGGCCAGGCTCAGGCTTAACTATGCCCACCAGTCCTGGTGGCACCCTCTTCTCTCCAGAAGCCTGGTGAATCCTGCCTTCCCTGCCCTGCCAGTGGGCCTGACCTTCCATGTGGAGCCAGGTCTCCAGCATGTGCTCTGTGCCCCACAGGGCTCTGTGTACCAGAAAACCAATGCCATGTCTGAGATCAAGAGGGTTGGCAAGGAGAGCTTCTGGGCCAAGGCTGAGGTGAGTGGCAGCAGGTACACTATCCTGCATGTGCTGGGTGTGTAGTGACATTCTACCTGCCCGTTCACAGATTATTAATTGGAGGTATAAGTGGGTTAAGTCACAGGGTCAGTGTGTGATAGCCTGTAATATTCCCACCTCAAACACACACTGGTGGGACCTGGTCCTGGGCAGGGGACAAGGCCAAGAGGGCATCCTAGGGCTGAGCACGCAGCTCCTCCTGTAGAAGGAAGAGGAGAACCGCCGGCTGGAGGAGAAACGAAGGGCTGAGGAGGAGCAACAGCGGCTGGAGCAGGAACGCCGGGAGCGGGAGCTGCAGGAGGCCGCCCGCCGGGAGCAGCGCTATCAGGAGCAGCACCGCGAGGAGGCCGGCCCCCCAAGGTGAGCACACCCTGCTTCCGGTCAGGGGCTCCCCTCATGGTGGAGGCTGACCTGGGTGCCTCCCCAGAGACAGGAGGACTGAGGGCTCAGCATGAGGGGCTGCGACGGGCCTCAGCTCTTCCCCACCCCGGCCCTTCCCAGCAGGATGTGTGAGCAGCAGCAAGAAATAGTTTCAAGGAACAGAGAGGAGCAGGTAAGTCTGGGCCTGTCCTCTCAGAGGGCCCAGGAACCCATCTCAGTCACATGTCTTAGCCCTGATCTCGAATTGAGGACTCAGCCCAGACCTGCAGTGAAGCTGAGGTGTGTCTGAGTGTGCCTGAGGGGCGAATGGGGAGGAAAGCCAGGGTCGGGGCTTCTGGGTGGGCCGAGGCCCAGTCCTGAGAGAGGCCCTGTCAGTTCCTCAGCTTCCTGCCCTACCACCACTTTGAGGGCCTCCCTTATGGGATGGGGGCAATGAGGTGGGAAGCTCTGGGTTCTCGCTCACTGCTGGGGTCAATATGTACCCCCAGGAGACTGCCAGTCAGCAGGCCACACACCCACGGGAAATTTTCAAGCAGAAGGAGAGGGCCATGTCCACCACCTCTGTCTCCAGCCCTCAGCCAGGTGCGACCTCCCTCTGGGCCTGGCCACAAGGCAGGGGTGGGCTGAAGGGAAGCCCTGAATCCTCTGCAGAGCCCTCAAGGCTAGTGACATGTATTAGGGGGTGACGAGAGATGGATTCATGAGGAGGGCAACCTGGGGCCAGGTGTCCCCTCCTGCCCTTGACCTTATCAATGACTGTGCCCCCAAATGACACAGGACTGTGCTGCCTGCTGGGTCACCACACAGCACACAGGCCTGAGGTTTCTGTATTGCACTAGCCATGGCTGGCTCCCACGGGCCTGCCTCAGGGACTCCTGGGCAGTTGTGTGGACCCAGATGGTGTTTCTGAAGTGATGGGTGTGGTGTTTGCGGGGTTTTCAGGCAAGCTGAGGAGCCCCTTCCTGCAGAAGCAGCTCACCCAACCAGAGACCCCCTTTGGCAGAGAGCCAGCTCCCACCATCTCAAGACTTAGGGCAGGTAAGGCACCTGTCACCCCATGGGGTCCTGGAGGGGTGACAGTGGAAAAGCAGGGTGTTATGGGAAGGAAAGGGTCAGACCTCCTGTGTCCTCTGGTGCAGATGTCTGTGAGGAGCCAACGCCCAGCACTCCATGTCTGGCACAGGCAGAAGAGGACACCACGTATGAAGAGCCCCCGATGCAGGAGAACTTCTATGAGGAGCCTCCACTGGTGGGTTCCCTGTGGTAGATTGGGGCAATGAAGGGGCCACAGATCTGAGCTTTCCACGGCACACTGCAGGATTTTGTTTTCTTTTCGTTTTTCCTTTCCTTTTTTTGATGTTTTGAGACAGGGTTCTGCTATGTAGCCCCAGCTAACCTTGAACTCATGATCCTTCTGCTTTAACTTCCCTACTGCTGGGATTACAGGCATACACCATCTCACCTAGCTTAACATCTTTCTCACTTCTGGCAGGTACAGCAGCAAGGTGCTGGCGCTGAGCATGTAGACCACTATATACAGGGCCAGGGGCTCAGTGGGCAAGGGCTGTGTGCCCGGGCCTTATACGACTACCAGGCAGGTAAGGTGCCCTATCTGGCTGTCGCAGGCATAGGTCCAGAGCTTATGGGACAAGAAAAGTGTCTGGAGCTCTATGGGGGATACGCCCGGGGGTGTCCAGAAGAGAAGATGGGTTGGGAGGCAAGTTTCAGGGCTGAACGCCTCTGAAGTGGTGAGGACCATGGCCCTGAAGTCTGACCTGCACAGCTGGGCCTCTCCATGTGCCCCAAGCAGCTGTTCATCCTCCCTTGGCAGGAGTCCCTGTTGCCATCCTTTAGAACCTCCAGGTCTGGACACTTGTTCCCAGGTGTCCTCAAGCAGGGGCTTTGGGGAAAGGGCTGGGGCCTCTGGTCCTTTGCAGGACTGCTCTGTAGGAAGGTATGCCTTGGGGCACGCACTTTGGTGCAGGAGGGTACAGAGGGGCCTGTGGTCAGCAACCCTGATGCAGCACCTGGGCTTACCCTCCTTGCAGCTGACGACACAGAAATCTCCTTTGACCCGGAGAACCTCATTACGGGCATCGAGGTGATTGACGAAGGCTGGTGGCGTGGCTATGGACCTGACGGCCACTTTGGCATGTTCCCTGCCAATTACGTGGAGCTCATTGAGTGAAGCTGAGACCTATCTTTCCCTTCCCCACCAGATGTGGCTTCCTTATTACTGGAAGAGGAGGCTTGAGAGTTCATGTGTGGCCCTCTTCCAGGAATTGGAACCCCGATGAGGACCAGGCCTCTGGGCCCCAGATGCAGCAATAACCCAGGGATTCCCAGACCACTTCCTGCTGTCTCCCAGGCTCTATTACCCCAGTGAGATCCTGAGCAGAGCTCCACCTGTTGCCAGCTCCATGTTGACTCTACCCTAGGACAGTGGCCACTGCTAAGCTGGGGGATTCTGAGCAGGAACATCTAGTGGATACCTTCTGTGTTTGCCTTTTTTTCTCTCTGGCTTCTAAGGGGTGGTGGCTACAGCTGTTTAGAATGGCCCTTGGGAACCTTGAACTTAGAAAATTGCTTTTAGCAGAGTCTGTGACCAAAGTCAGAGTGGATCATGACAGTTTTGACAGCAGGGAGGTCATCTTACTGGAGCCTGACAGGCTCCCAGTTCTGAGTGTGTAAAAAATCAAAGACATGATATAACATCCTGTGTGGCTTACTCAGTTGTCTGCCAGCCTCATTTGCGCCTTTCGACTGGTTTTGACTCAGGAAAAGGAATACAGTGGCCTATGTCTGCTCTCCCCTTGTTTTCTGTCCCAGCTCCTCTGTCTCAGAAGAATAACTCCTAGTCTGCCCTGCTGTAGCCTGGAGGTCTGCAGCCACGTTGTGCCTGGGGTGTGTACACACGACTAGCCACCTCACCACCCAGAAGACCTGTAAAACATTTGGAATGGCTAAGTTGGAGCCTTCTTAGTTTTCAGTTCCAGAAGGACCAAGGCTGAGTGGAGAGGCGGCTGGTGCCCAAGGGACACCTGGGGAGTTAGGTCCTCCTTCTGCCTGGGAGATCCATATGGACATGCTTGACCCCCAGCCTCCCCTCTGGCAGCCCAGAGTGGAGCCACAGAGGAAGCAATTGGCCCCAAGCAGTGCCAAGCCCAGCCCCTCCCCATAGCCTGCCTGTCTCAGGTTTCTCCCATGAAGACAGCAGGGCCTGGAGGCCCTGTAAGTCTTGTTGTTGTTGTTAGGTGCCGTCGAGTCGGTATCCGACTCATAGCAACCCTCATAGGGTTTTCAATGGCTGGGTGCTTCGGGATTGCCTTGGGAGTGGGTTGCCAGGCCCTTCTCCCATCTGTAAGTCTAGGCTGCTGCAAACTTTGAGGCCCCATGGGCTTGTCTCCACCAGGAGGTGGGGGTCAGGGCACTACCTCTGGCCACAGGAATTGCAGAGGGCCACCCTTTCTCTGAAGGAGGCTAGTCAGGAAGCATTGTTCTGCCTGTAGGCCTCACTTTCTCTGGGGAGAGTGGGTCACTTGAGCTCTTCTCCCTAAAGCACCCTGATTGAGAACATGATTGCCACATGGATCTGAAGTCTTAGGGTCACCATAGGAGCTTGTTCACAGGGGAGGGGTAAACACAGCCCTGACTCAGCCCCTTATTGCTAGAGAGGGATCATGGGCTCCTGCCTCTGATGATGTGGACTTGGGTAGCTGCAACCCTGCACCACGGGGTCCTGACAGCTTAGGAGGTGAGCTGGGCAGACCATGCTGACTCAAGGCAGTGTGCAGAGGTGCCTTTATTGCCTGCACCCACCCTCACTTTGCCTTGCCCTGGGCAGCCACAGCCTCCATGGCCTTCCGCACCGTCTCCTCGTCTCCCAGGAACCTCATGGGCTTGGTGGGCTTCAGTGCCTGGTCCAGCTCGTACACGATGGGGATCCCCGTGGGCAGGTTCAGCTCCATAATGGCCTGGTCTGACATTCCTGGATCAGAGGAGTAACATCCTTAGCCCTTCTTTTCCCAGTCTGTCCATATAGCAGACACCATGGCCTTTGTGGTCACACACTGGGCTGCCTGTCACTAAGCCTCCCAGCTCTGAGCACAAGGCCTCTGACACAGGCCTAAAGGTCAAGGCAGAACTGAGCTCGACAGCACCCTACAGAAATAGCCCAGTGGCAAGACAGGAGCTTCACCCCCTCCCCTGTGAACAGCTGTGGCCATGGTGGTGCCATCCAGTCTCAGCCCAATAGGAACCAGTCAGACCAAAATTGACTATTGGGAAGAACATTAGCCATTTGGTTTCTAGAGGGTTCTAAATTCTGAGCAGGTGAGCAACGGGGGTAGAAACCTGACCCTGCCTCCTTCTGCACCCCCACCGGGAAGAGCAGCTCAACCTTTGCCATCACCCCACCCCCACTGTGCAGGAGGACTAGAGAATGTTCCCTGGGGATCAGACACCCTCACCCCCACTGGAGTCTCATCACATTCCCACGTGCCTCTTTCCAGAGCAGGCTGCGAGTCATGGGGTTGCATGAACCCCAGCCAGGAGGGGTAGAGGGGTCACTCCTTCTGTGCCAGGCATCAGCCCACTGGCCCCTCAAGGAGCCTGCAATCTGATTGATATATCCCATTCCTTCCTGTTAGGATCCCAGCAATCACCCCAAGGCTAATTTAGACTGCCCTGGTGTCTAAGGCCCAGGGGAATGACAGTCACCTGGGGCTTGCCTGTGTGACTACCAGGCCCTCCTTGCTCAGGGTCCTCAGCTCCATAGCTCACACCACTCTTTGACTGCCTTTACCTTTGCCTAAAGAAGGTGTAAGCAGGGGGACCCATGGGGACAGGTCCTGCTCTGGGTGAGCCCCACATGGAGAGGCAGGAGGGGGCCAGGTGGGGGGTACACATCTATTATTCTAGCCCTCAAGAGGCTGAGGCTGACCAGGGCTGTAGTGAGACCCTGTCTCAAAAAATAAAAATAAAATAAGGCAGTATCCAGAGCCCCATGTCACACAGCAAGGTAGGATTTAGCGCTAAGGGTCTTGAGTCTCAGCCCTTCCTTTTCCTAGCTGTTTGTAGAGCAGATGCCACCTTGGGCCTACCCTGCCCCTGCTCAGCTCCTGTGGAGGGGCTCCACTTCCTCATCAGTCAAGCCCAGCATGTGCCATGCACCAGTCACAGAACTTCTAAATACCTCTTGGCCCTCAGTTCCATCCATTTTTGCCCCCCACATCTGCTGGACTGCTGAGCGAAGAAGTCTAGCAGTACCTCTGCCCCCTTCTGAGGGCAGGCCTTACCTTCCAGGTGCTTGACAATGCCCCGGAGGCTGTTCCCATGGGCTGCGATGAGCACCCGCTTGCCGGCCTTAATCTGGGGGGCGATCTCATCATTCCAGAAGGGCAGGGCACGGGCGATGGTGTCCTTGAGGCTCTCACAGGTGGGCAACTCCCCGGGCTTCAGGCCTGCATACCTCCGTTCCTAGGTGGTGAAGGGCACAGGGACACTGCTATTCCACAATCCCTGCCCCCCCACAGCCAGGCCCCTGACCCCACAGCCTCCTAGAGGTCTGCCCAGATGCGCACCTTGCTGATGGAGTTGTAGTACGGGTGCTTCTCATCCATGGGGGGCGGGGGGATGTCGAAGGAACGCCTCCAGATCTTCACCTGCTCCTCCCCGTGCTTGGCAGCTGTCTCTGCCTTGTTGAGGCCAGTGAGGCCCCCGTAGTGCCGCTCATTGAGGCGCCAGGTGCGCACCACAGGCAGCCACATTTGGTCCGTGCCATCTAGGATGGTCCAGAGGGTGCGGATGGCCCGCTTCAGCACCGACGTGTAGCAGATGTCAAACTCCATCTTGGCATCCTTAATGGCAACAGCCCCCCGTCTGGCCTCCTCAGCCCCCTTCTCACTGAGCTCTGCGTCAAACCAGCCACAGAAACGGTTTTCTTGATTCCACGTGCTCTCACCGTGGCGGACCATCACCAGGCGGTGGGTGGCCATGGTGGCAGGGGCACGGGGGCTCCAGATACAGACAGCTGCCTCTCTGGCACTCTGAGCTTTATAACAGTCTTCCCAGCCCCCACCCCAGCCAATAGCCTGTCAGCATTCCGGGAGGGACAGGCAGTGGCAGGTGGCCAGTAGCAGAGCTGTTGGGCGTGAGAGTGCAGGCTAAGGAGCTGGACTTAAAAATAGCTCCACTCAACCATGAGCCCCGCCTGGGCTCAGGTAACATGTCCACCACCAGCTGGCACCCAGCACTGGGCTGGGTAGGGCAGCTAGGCAGGGCCTGGCTGAAGGGCAGAAGTCAGGCCTAGGACAAGTGGGGGCTGGAAGAGAGGGTCTCCAGGAGAAGTCTTTTCAAGGTCAGGGACTCTGACCCCATCAGCCCTTCCCTGCTCAAGCAGAGAGAAAATAAATAGTAAATAAACCTTAACCCCTCTCCTGATCACTCTTTCTTGAGACAGGGTTCACTTGGTAGCCCAAACTGGCCTTGAACTTCTGTAACCCAGGCTGCCCTCAAACTCAACGCTCCCAAATGCTGGGATTGCAGGCTGACACCTCCTGATCTCTCTTAACACAACGAGACAAGCCTGCATCTTGGGAGGGAACCAGCTTAGTGACAAGGCAAGCTGAGGGGTGTGTGTGTGGTCCATGCACACAGGTCTGTGAGTGTGTGTAAGGTACACATGAGTGCCTGTGTCTGTTCCTCATAAGTGTGTGCGTGTGCACTGTCTGCAGGGCATGTGTTTTCTGCGCACGCAAGCGTATGTGCATACATTTGTTGTCCGAATTTCCCAGTGGCTTTGCTCTGCTCAACCTGGCAGTTACATAGGGTTGGGCCCAGGCTCAGGCATTCCTCTCCCTCCTGGCAGGCCTGTGCTCTGTCCCAACCATGTGTCTCCTACTGTCACTGTCTACTTTTGTTTGTTTTTTGAGACAGGGTCTCACTGTGTAGCTCAGGCCGGCCTGGAACTTGCTGTGCAGACCAGAGTGGCCTGGTCAATCCTCCTGCCTCACCCTCCTGAGTGCTGGGATTACAGGTGTATGCCGCCATGCCCAGTTACAGTCTACTATTTGTGCTTTAATCACACCAGGAATCGACCCACTGGCCCAGCTAACTGGACTGTGGGCCCAGCAAGGACGGATGACACCAGCCGCTAGATGAGCCTATTGTAGACAGCATTGGGAAGGAGAGAGCAAGGCAGTGTTATCGGAGGAGGCATCTGGCTGTTACTGGAGAGCTGGCAGCATAACCTCCATCCTGGGTCAGGTTTACAAAAGAATTCTAATGGGCCAGCCACAGTGGCTCACATCTGTAATCCCAGTGATTTGGAAGGCACAAGCAGGAGGATCGCAGGTTCAAGGCCAGAGGCAGCCTGTGTAACTTAGACCCTGTCTCAAGATAAAAAATGAAAAATGGGCTGGGCCTGCAGCCCAGTGGTAGAGTGCTTGCAAAGTATGTGGAAGGCCCTGAGTTCAACTCCAAGTACCTTAAAAAAATAAAAGAATTTTTAAATGAACCCAAAAGAAACTTCCAGGATAGTTTATTTAGAGTTGGAAAAGAAAATGTACTATATGTCAGGGCAGCAGGCCAGGGTTTAGACCAGCATAAGAAGGGAGATGTGAAGACAAAGGGAGAGAGAAAGTTACACTTTCTGAGACAGAAATCACAAAGTGCACAATTCTACTTGTGAAGCTCCACGGAAAGCTGCATTTATACTTCCAAGTTAGAGGTCAGGAAGCTGCGGGTCCAGCAGTGAAGCTGCAAGCATCTCTGAGCCTCTGGAAACAACTGCAACTGCAGGCAATTGCAAGCATTTCAGTGTCTCTGCAGACATCTGGGTCTCTATGGACATCTAGATGCTGCATACACCTGTGGAGAACTGTGAACGTTGCTGGGCATCTGTATGCTGACCTCTGCAGAGAGTTGTGGACACTGTATACATCTGGACACTGCAAACATCTCTGGACACTTTGGGCATCTGCACAGAGCTTCAGACACTGAGAACTGTGGACGACTAAAGTGGACAGCGCAGCTGTGGACAGTGGACACAATGCATGGAGGGGAGGGACTCTGAGGGTTTTTAATCCCTATTTCATTAAGGGGACAGATATTCCTCCCCTCTTTTTGATCTTATCAGATTTCTCTCACCCTTTGACTTAGGCTGCCCTCCTTAGAGTATAAAACAGGTTTTCTTCTTTATCACAGGACGGTCCTGAGCCTCCTTTTCAGCCCAGACATGAAGGCACCTGTGGCTTTGATATGTAAAGGAGCTACTGGCCATAGCAGACCATTTGTGAAAAGGTGTTATTGGCTACAGACTAGGCCATTTGTTCTCTATTATCTGTCAGCAGTCATGCTCCTTGAAGAGGATATTGTCTACCAGAGAAGTACTGACCACCAGACCAGGCCATTTATCTTTGAGGAAGCTGACATCGACATTCATGCCTCAAAAGGTGGCTGGGTAGCAGATGGCTGCAGAAGCCTCTTGATTCCCTTCCTTCCTGCTTAGCACCCCCTAACAGTAGGGTAGAGAGAGCTAAGAGGAGAGGGGCAGCTACAATGGGAGGAGGGTACAAGGAAGGGGCACCCCCCCCTAGATGGCATTTGGGTGGAAATACTAGAACACAAAGGACTCAGTCATAATGAGTCCTCCCTTTAGAGGAGGATACTCCAACCTGGCCTGCAGCCCTAAGCCCTGTGGCATCTGATCCTGTCAGATCTCAAAAGCTAAGCAAGGTCGGGCCTAGTTAATACTTGGATGGAGACCGCCTGGGAACACCAGGTGCTGCAGGCTTGGGAGAAGGACCCGGCAACCCACTCCCAAAAATCAACCTGCCACTGAAAACTCTATGAACAGCAGAGAAGCACTGACAATAGTGTTTTGCCTATTGTACGCAGGGTTGCTATGAGTCGGATACTGACTCAATGGCACCTAACAACTCCAACCTGAGAAGCCATAAAGATCAAAGCCCCATAGAGCTGCTACTGGCCCAAGAAGGGCTCTGTGTGTCCCAAAACAGTGGGAACCTCTAGAGAATTTGAAGCATGGTCATCTATCTTTTAAGTCACTTGCAGCTGGGTGGAGCGAGAAGTAGAAGCCAAATACCCTGGAAGAGGCACTTTGGGTCAGGTGAGACTGGTGCCTTAGCCTAGGCCAAATGCCGAAGGGTTCAGGGAGCTGCCAGACTGGGAGCCCCCAGCCTTGCAGTCGCCCAGTGAGGTGTCAAGAAGGCAGGGAGAACCCAGAGGGTAGGGCTGGTAAGACCCAGCCTCTGAGCCTCAGCTCTTCTTTGACCAGCCAACAAGTGCCCATTCTTCCAGCGTGAGGGGTGCAGCAATGAGAGGAGCAAGGATGGTGAGCAGAGGCAGGAGAGCTGCAGCCCATGGCTGGACTGGGAGGGCAGAGTGACCCACCTATCCCTCTGACCAGCTGTCAGCCTGGGTGGATGCAGAGGCAGCTTGGGGAATTGTGGAAAGTAGAAGCAGCCAAAGGACAAAGGGAGACCAGATGCAAAGTTCCGTGGAACAGTGGAGAGGCCACTACTTTTCTAATATTGCCCAGCCTGGATGTGAAGGCAGTGGAAATCTGGAAGGTTCCCATGGGACACACAGGGGTTCTGGAGAATCCGTGTCTAGGGAGCAGGAGCTGAAGTCCCTAGAGGTCAGAGACCCTGGAATCTCCATGTTTTTCCTTTCTTCCTCATGGAGGTGGCAGTGGTGGTGCAGTAAGGGCAGCTTTTGCCAAGCAGCCACCTGAAACCTGAGAGGGCCACCAAAGCCTCTCTGCCCCTGCCGTGGGCCCCAGATGCCATGGAGGAAGTACGCAGCAGACAGGAAAGCAAACACCCCAGATTTATATCTTTTTCCAAACTATCATCACGTTTACTGACTCTATCCTTGTTTCCATTCTTTTATAGAACCCACCCACTAGATTTTAAGTTTTAGTTATTGTATTTTTTCAGTTCTAAAGTTTCCATTTTGTTCCCCTTTATTATGCTGTAAAGTGTCCAGGAGAGTTAGTTGTTTCCATTTTTGTTGTTGTTGTTGTTTGGTTTGGTTTGGTTTCATTTCTGGTACTGGGGGGGTTGAACCCAGGGCCTCACGTATGCTTTGCAAGTGCTCTACCATTGGGCTGCAGCCCCAGCTCTTTTTTTTTTTTTTTTTTAGTTTTTTTAAATTTTGAGACAGAATCTCACTAAGTTACACAGGCTGCCTCTGGCTTGCAACCTGTGATCCTCCTGCTTCCACCTCCCAACTTGCTGGGATTGTAAGTGTGAGCCAGCAAACCCAGCTGAGTGAGTTGTTTTCTATTGTTTGTTAAAAATAAAAATAAAAAGTGTCCTTGTAATCTCAGTGACTTGGAAGGCTGAGGCAGGAGAATCACAGGTTTGACAAAGGCAGCCTGTGCCACTTAGCAAGACCTTGACTCAAAATTAAAAATAGAAAATAAAAGGAGGAGCTGGGGGTGCTGTTCAGTGGTAGAGCACTTGCCTAGCATGTGTGAGGTCCTGGGTTCAACCCCCAGGTACTGCAAAAAAAAAGCAAACTACACACATGCGCACACATAGTGCCAAAAAATGTGTATACATTTTAAGTATTAAAATTGCAATATCAACATATACCAATAGCAAAAGATGAATACAAGTCACATTTGACTTCTGCAAATACAAGAAGTGCTCAAAGTGGTTACCATATATATATATATATATATATATATATATAAAACATCTCTTAAAATGTTTATACATATTTGGGCATCTTTGGTGTATGTGTGCATAAGGGTTCTCCAAACTATAATATCCAATTAAAAAAAATATTCTGCCCTTCAACAAAAAAGCATAATTATCTTAATATATGCAGAAAACACATTTTACAATATCCAACACCCTTTAATGATAAAAGGACGTACAAACTAGGAACAGAAGAGAACTTTAACCAAATAAAGGGCACCATCCACAAAAAACCAACAGCTAGAATCATACTTGGGCTGGGGGGTTAGCTCAGTTGATAGAGTACTACTCTGTGCTAGGGCCCTGGGTTCGATCTCCAGCAACACAAAAATGGGAGAAGGACGTGGCAGTCCACGCCTGAAACAAGCAGCCATTGGAAACCCTAAGAACAGCACTGTCAGATATGGTGCCTCTTTTATTCTGTTGTGTATAGGGTCATTATAAGTCTGACCTGACTCAATGGCACCTAACAACATCATATTGAATGATAAAACAGTGAGATGAACAAAAAGACAAGGCCATTTGCATTCCCCATTTTTACTCAACATTGTACTGAGGGTCTAGCTAGGGTACTTAGTCAAAAATAGAAATAAAAGCCATACAAGATAGGAAAAGAAGTAGTAAAATTAATTCTCTCTACAAATAGTATGAATTTGAACATAGGAAATCCTAAGGAATCCCCCATAAGACTTAGAATAATAAATTAGTTCACTGTAGTTGCAGGAATACAAAAATCAACTGTATTTCTTACACTAGCATTGAGTAATCTGAAAGTAAAATCTAAAGAATAATTCCATTTAATAGAGCATCAAAAGAATAAAAACACTTAGGAATATATATAGAGAGAGGAATATGTTCCTATATATATATATATATATATATATTTAGATGAAGTCTCTCTGTGTTACCCAGGCTGGTCTCAAACTGCTTGGCTCAAGGGATCCTCCTGCCTCAGCCTCCTGAGCAGCTATGACTACAGGCTTGCACCACCACACCTAGCTTTAGGAACAAATTTAACAAAAGACGTGTAAACTATAACAAAAGATGTAAAAACTATAAAACATTGTTGAAAGAAACTAAAGATCTAAATAAATGGAAAGAAACTTTAAAAAATAAATATAAATATAAATATCTAAATAAATGGATCAGAAAAATTAAGTATTTAATTTATGGTAATACTCTCCAAATTGACCTGGGTGTGGTGGTGCATACCTGTCATCCCAGCACTCAGGAGGCTGAGGCAGGATTATGAATTTGAGGCCAGCTTGGGCTACACAGCAAGACCTTGTCTCAAAAAACTACAATACTCCCCAAATTGATCTACAGATTCAATGCAGCATCTATCAAAGTCCTAGATGGCTTCTTTGCATAAACTGACAAGCTAAACATATGGATCCAGAATAGCCAAAAAAATTTTTGAAAAAAAAAAAAAAAGAAAGAAACTTGGAGGACTCACTCTTCCTAATTCCTAAAGATTTCCCAATTCCACATAGAAATTGAGACATTGTGGTGGTATTAGTCAGCGGTTGTCACTGCTGCAGAAAAACCAATGAAACAAACTTATGGAGGAGAGATTTATTGAGGGCTCACAGTTAAAAGATTAGTCTGTAATGTTGGTGGAGCAGGCATGGCAGTGGCAGGAGGTAGGGCTCATGATAGATCACCTTATATCCTTGCAAGCAGAAAGCAGACAGAGACAGGAGCCACAGGTCTGGGTAGAAACCTCCAAGAGCATATCCCCAGTGACCCACTTCTGCCAAACTAGACCTATCCCCCAAAATTCTACAACCTCCCAGGACAGCATCACCAGTTTGGGACCAAATGATAAGACTTTTGAGGGACATTTTAGATCCAAACCATAACAGTGGCACTAGCATAAGATAGACATATAGATTTGAGAGTCCAGGAAAAATCCCCTCGCAGTGTGGTTAAATGATTTTGGACCAGTGTACCAAAAAATCCAAAGGGGAAAGAATAATCTCTTTAACAAATGGTGTTGGGACAACTGGACATCCACATGCAAACCAGTGAGGTTGGACCCCTACCTCATACCTACACAAAATTAACTCAGCCAGACACAGTGGTATATACCTGTAGTCCCAGCAACTCAGGAGGCAGAGGTAGGAGGATCACAAGCTCAATGCCAAGAGATAGCCTTCGGAACTAAGTAAGACCCTGTCTCAAAATAAAAAGTAAATAAATAGACTGAGTGTGTAGCTCAGTGGTACAGCACTTGCAAAGCATGCACAAGGCCCTGGGTTCAACCCCCAGGACTACAAAAACAAAAAAACAAAAAAACAAAAAAAAACAAACTAAAAATGGATTAATCTAAATGTGAGACTACAAACTATATTTAAAAAACTCTTAGCCGGGCGTGGTGGTGCACGCCTGTAATCCCAGCGGCTCAGGAGGTGGAGATGGGAGGATCGCAAGTTCGAGACCAGAGGCAGTCTGTGTAACTTAGCAAGACCCTGTCTCAAAACGTAAAAAAAAAAAATGGGCTGAGGTGCAGCTCAGTGGTCCAGCATTTGCAGAGCATGCAGGTGTGAGGCCCTGGGTTCAACCCCCAGTACCGCAAAAAAAAAAACTCTTAGAAGAAAATTTGGGGTTAAACCTTCATGACCAGAGCAACGAACTCTTAAATATGATACCAATAAACGTCACAAATAACCAAAGGAAAAAAAACATAAATTAGACTTCATCAAATTTAAGAATCTTTTTTTGTTTTAGACATTCATCTCAAACTTGCATGTTCAAGTGATTCTCCTGAAGAGCTTGGACTACAGGTATGCACTACCACCCCCAGCTAACTTAAAAATTTATGGGCTTAAAAAAGACACCATAGCCAGGTGTGGTGGCTCATGCCTTTAATCACAGTCACTTGGGAGGCACAGTGAGCAGGCCAGAGGCAGCCTGTGTAATTTACCAAGACTGTGTCTCAACATACAAAGTAAAAAATGGGCTGGGGGTGTGGTTCAGTGGTTGAGTGCTTGCAAAAAGCATGCACAAAGTCCGGGGTTCAACCCAGTACTGCAAGCAAAAAAAAAGGACACTATAACACAGTATAAAGATAGGCCAGGTGTGGTAATGCACACCAGCACTCAGGAGGCTGAGGCAAGAGACTGAGGGCAGCTGGGGCTACATACTGAGACCCTGCTTTAATTGAAGGCAAAAAAGAAAGAAACTTATCAATAAAAGGGACAAATAACCCAGTTGAAAAATGGGCAAAAAACCTAAATAGATAATTCTCCAAAGAAATGACCAATACACACATGAAAAGATGTTCAGTATTACTTGTCATTTTATAAAATGCAAGTCAAGCTCAGCAACATGGTGCACACCTGTAATCCCAACAATCTTGGAAGCTGAGGCAGGAGATCATAAGTTTGAGGGCAGAGGCAGCCTGTGCAATTAAGCAAGACCCTATCTCAAAATAAAAAAGGGGCCAGGCAAGGTGGTGCACGACTGTAATCCCAGCAGCTCTGGAGGCAAAGGCAGGAGGATCAGTCACAAGTTTCAGACCAGAGGCAGTCTTCGTAATTTAGTGAGCCCTTGTCTCAAAAAAGTAAACAACAAAAAAAAAAGGGTGGGACCGGGGGTGCAGCTCAGTAGTACAGCACTTGCAAAGCATGCAAGCACAAGGCCCTGGGTTCAACCCCCAGTACTGCAATAAATAAAAGAAAGAAAGAAAGAGAGAGAGAGAGAGAGAGGGAGGGAGGGAGGGAGTAGGGGTTTAGATCATTGGTGGAGTGCTTGCCTAATGTGAAAGACCCTGTGTTAACCCCCAAGTGCTGAAAAAAAAAAGCTCTGCAAATCAAAACCACAAACACTACACTCAGTAAGATGACTATAATTAAACGGATGGACAGACTGGGGATGTAGCCCAGTGGCAGAGCAGTTGCCTAGCATGTGCCATATCTTGGGTTTGATCCCTCACTACCACAAAACAAAATGGTAAGACAGACAATAACAAGTATTGGTGAGGAAGTGGAAAAAGTGGAAACTTCATACACTGATGGTGGAAATATAAAATGATACTGCTACTTTGTAAAATAGTCTAGCAATTCCTCCAAAAGTTAAACATATTACCCTATGATCTGCCAATTCTCTCCCCAAAGAAATTAAAGCAAATGTCTACACCAAAACATGTCCACAGATGTTCACAGAGGTATTCATATAATAGCCAAAAGGTGAAACTAATATGAATATCCATCAGCTCATGAATGAACACATAAAATGTTGTATATCCAAATGACAGAATATTATTCAGGCATTAAAAACAGTAAATACTGTTCATGCTACATGATAAGCTTTTGAAAATGATATGTTTGGGCAGAGGATGTAGCTCAGTGGTAAAGCACTCTCCTAGAATGTACAAGGCCCTAGATTTGATCCCTAGCAGACGTGGTGGTGCACTACCATGTAATCCCAGCACTTGGGAAGCTGACGAAGGAAGATTGAGTTTTATGCCAGCCTGGGCTACACAGCAAGACCCTGTCTCAAAAAAAACCACCCCCCCCAACAAAAGTAGAGAACATTCTAGACCTTGATGGTTTCACTGGTGAATTCTACTAAATAGTTAGAGAATAATAATCTACATAATCTCTTCCAGAAAATGAAAGAGGGAACATTTCCCAAGCAACAACCTGATTGGCAATAACCTGATACCAAAATCAGACAAAGACGTAAAAGAAATCTACAGACCAATATCCTTCATAAGAACGGACACGAAAATCCTCAACAAAATATTAGCATGTCCATCGTAGCAACGTGTAAGAATAATACACCAAGATCAAGTGGAGCTTATGTCAGGAACTCAAAGCTAGTTCAGTATTCTGAAATCCAACAATAACAAGTTAAAGAATATTCACATGATCATATTGCTTGATGTAGGAAAAGCATCTGACAAATCCAGTACTTATTCATTATAAAAACTTTGAGAAAATGAGCAATAAGAGAATTTCCTTAACTTAATAAAGGGCAGCTACAAAAAACCTACATATAATGTCATACTTAATGGTGAAACACTGAATTTTTTTTATCTAATATCAAGAATGAAGATGTCTACTTTCACTGCTCCTACACAGCAACAAATTAGAAGTCCTAGTCAGTGTAATAACACAAGAAATGAAATTCATCAAGATTGGAAAGAAAAAAATAAGCATGTTTACCGACAACCTGATTATTTATATAAATGATCCCATGGAATTGACCAAAAATCTCTTACAACTAAAAGTGAGCATTGCAAGGGTTCAGGATACAAGGCCAAGTGAGAAAAATTATTTATATGTACTAGCAATGTACAATTAGAAATTGAAACAAACAAAAATTTATAATAGCTCCATGAAAATACTTCAGTATAAATCTAACAAAATGTGCTAGGTCCATAAGTTGAAAAACTATAAAACACGGATGAAAGAGAAGAAAATCAAAATAATTGGAAATACATACTATGTTCACGAGTTGGTAGATTTGCATGATTTTTACATTTTTATGTATCAGCTTAAAATAAATTTAAATTATAAAAAGGGAGGAAAAGATTGTTTGAGGCCTCACACTACCTAATATTAAATATTACTCTAAAGTTCAAGTTAATCAAATTATAGTTATATGGTATTTATGTAGGGACAGAGCCAAAGACAAATGGAACAAAACAGAGTACATAAATAGAACCACATAAGAGCTGGAGATGTGGCTTAGTGGTAAAGTGCTTACCTAGCACGTGCAAGGCTCTGAGTTTGATCTATACACACACACACACCCAAAAAGGAAATACATAGAACCATATAAATTCAGCCAATTGAGATTTTTTACAGAGGTTCAAAAGAAAATAAAAGCAATGTCTTGTTTGGAGGGTACTTTTCTTTTTCTTTCTTTCTTTCTTTTTTCTCTTTCTTCCTTTCCTTTCCTTTCCTTTCCTTTCCTTTCCTTTCTTTCTTTCTGTGCATAGGAGTAGGGGGCAAGTTCTGAAACTCATGATCCTCTTCCCTTAGCTTCCCGTGTGCTTGGAATACAGGTGTGTGCCACTATGCCTAGTTAAAGACAGTGTTTTCAACAAATGGTGCATAGAACAATCAATCATCATTTTGTGTTATCTAATGGAGAACAGGGGGAGCTTCAACCTAAATGGCACATCTTAAACAAAACTTAACTCAAAATCACCAGTACTCTACCTCCCAAGATTAACTCAAAACAAATCACATATTTAAATGTAAACTATAGGGCTGGGGCCAGTTGTGGTGGCGCATGTTGGTAATCAACCAGCTGCACAGGATGAGGCAGGAAGATTGAGAGTTCGAGGACAGCCTGGGCAACACTTTTGCCTGCACCCGTACCACTGTGACAACAGTGTTTCATCTGCTGTACCTAGGGTCACTATGAGTCAGACACTGACTCAACAGCACGTAAACCACCATAGGGCTGGGAGTATAGATCAGTGGTAGAGTGCTTGTCTACTGTGTATTAGGCCCTGGGTTCGATCGTCACACTCCTCCCCAAACTAAAAAATAACAAGAAAAAAATTTTGTAATGTGGAGTCCTTTAGGGTCAGAGAGATGACCCCCCAAACCACAAGAAAAACAAAGGTAAATTAAATGAATTGATAAACTGGTAAATGAGATTTCATCAGAATTAAAAACATTTTGTTCTGAAAATTATAGTGCTTAATTTAAGAATGAAATTTGTTGTTGTTAGGTGCTCTGCTGCTATTCATAGAGTTTTCAATGGCTGATTATTTTTTGGGAGCAGGTTGCCCAAGTCTACAGCAGCTGGTGTTCCCAGGTGGTCTCCCATCCAAGTACTAACCAGGCCCAACCCTGCTTAGTTTCCAAGACCTGACGGGATCAGATGCCACAGTTGGTAGAGTGCTGCTCTGCAGTATCTGAGGTTCCAGGTTCAATTCCCAGCTCCGCAAAAATGGGAGAAGGACATGGCAATCCACTCCTGAGGAAATCCGGAAATAATCAGTCATTGAAAGCCCTATGAGGGTCGCTATGAGTCGGACACAACTCGACGGCCCCTAACAAGAATGAAAACACAATCTGCACACATGGAGAAAATATTTACAAATCATATGACTGTCACATAAGGAACTTTCAAAATTTGCCAGGTATAGTGGCACACACCTGTAATCCCAGCACTCAGGAGGCTGAGGCAAGAAGACTGCAAGTTTGAGGCTAAATTAATTAATTACTTTAAAAGAAAAGAAAAATCTTGAAATTCAACACTAAGAAAACCAATGTTTTAAAATGGGTAAAATGGCCAGGCATGGTGCTGCATGCCTGCAATACCAGCAACTCAGGAGGCAGAGGCAGGATCGCAAGTTCCAGGCCAAAAGCAGCCTGTGTAATTTTGTGAGACCTTGCCTCAACATAAAAAATAAAAAGGGCATGGGAGTGCAGCTCAGTGGTAGAGCACATGCAAGAGGCACTGGGTCAACCCCACAGTACTGCAAAAAAATAAATTAAAAATAAAAATGGCCAAAAAACCCCACCTTGGATACTTTACCAAAAAGGATGTTCAGATAGCAAATAAGCCCTGTGAAAAATGCTCCACATTGTTAGACAGTGGGGAAATGTAATTTAAAACCATGGTGAGTGATCAGTGTCCCACACAGAGCTCCTGTCCTGAAGCTGTGGCCAGTGAGGAAACATGGCATTGTAGTGAGGTACCATGTCTCCGATGTGCAGAACAGGCTGGGTTTTAGCACAGAGCACCAGATAACAATGGAAAGTGCTCAACAGCCCTACAAGATTCCTGTTCAAGTCCATGTTTTTGAAGAAGAATGGACAGAATGTGCACATGGAATTGGTAGTATCCTGGCACAGAAAGAGTGCACGATAGAATTTGATTACTTCATAGAACGAAATGTTTTGACAAAAAACGATGAAATGCATGGAGAACAGTGGGATAAGCTAATGAAGAGAAAGTATACCCCTGCATTTCACCACATGGGCAAGGGGGAATCGCAGGACCCAGCAAGCAGCTGCTGACTGCTGGAGGCAGATGTTTCATGTTCTCTATTTTCCACTGGAAAGACTGTTGACTGAAAATCTCTTTATCAAAGTTTCCACTGGAAGGACTGTTGACTGAAAATCTCTTTATCAAAGTCTGAAAAAATAAAAGATTTGGTTTTTTTTTTTTTTTTTTTTGCAGTACTTGGGGGTTAACCCCAGGGCCTTGCACATACTTTGCAAGGGCTCTACCATTGAGCTGCACCCTCAGCCCATTTTTTATTTTAAATCTTGAGACAGGGTTTCACTAATTTCCTCAGGTTGCCTCTGGCCTTGAATCTTCGATCCTCCTGCCTCTGCCTCCCAAGTTGGTGGGATGACAGGTGTAAGCCACTGCACCTGGCAAGATTGCACCATTCCAGAAGGAAGGAAGGAATGGAGGGAGGGAAGAGAGGAGGGAGGGAGGGAAGAAAGGAGGGAAGGCGGGAAGGACCAATGTCCCCACACACAGTGAGTGAGGATGTAGCTCAGTGATACAGCATGTGCTCAACGTGTGCAGTGCTGTGGGTTCAATCCCCAGCAGAGAGGGAAGGAAGGAAGGAAGGAGAAATGAATGAACCTGTGTGTTAGATTCTTGTTTCTCAAGTGCAACAAAACACTTGAGAAAAACAAAAGAGGGAAGATTTACTTTGGTTCATAGCTTCAGAGTTCCATCAGTGGCACCTGGCTCCTTTTGTAACAGGAACCAAGGCCCACCAGAGAGAAAAAAATCACCCAAGCACCAGCACTAATTAGAGGAAGAGGTTTCATTGCCGCAGGGCAACAGCTGGATATATGGTCCCAAAAGACTATGTTCACTGAGTTATTCTCTCCTGTCCCTTATATAGGACTTACAGACTAGTGGACAAAGGGATCTGTGTGCTTTTCTCTAATTGGTTACTTTAAACAGTCTGCAGGTGTTACCTACAATCCAAGTTGGTTGGTTGGTTGGTAGCTGCCGTTGAGTCGGTATCCAACTCATAGCGACCCTCATAGGGTTTTCAATGGCTGACTGTTTCGGGATTGCCTTGGGAGTGGATTGCCAGGTCCTTCTCCCATTTTTGTGGTGCTGGGAATTGAACTCAGGACCTCAGAGACTGCAGCGCAGTGCTCTACCATCTGAGCTAAATCCCAGCTAACAATCCAAGTAGAGAGTAGAAAGTCCTTGGCCAACAAATCATTGAAAGAACAACTTTTAGATACCAGGGGCTATGTCCATATGGGAAGGAATTTATTGCAGCACCTGTATTCAGAGAGAGGAACTCCTGGCATTCCCTAGATAAGGGAGTGCATCCTATTCCTTGATTAGGGGAGTGAGGAATGTAAACTCCTGAATCTTAAAGTAGCCAAGGTTTTGTGTGGTTTAATTAGGTTTTTCTTTTTTATATCATATTTTTTCTCCCTCATATCATACTTTGTCTCTGGGCCCATGGTGGGGAGCACCACTGACAAGAGTTCGGTAGAGCAACAGGGTGATAGGAAGGACTGGGGACAAGGTACACCCTCCAGGGGCACACCCTAGTGTCTGCTGCTTCCAACCAGGCCCTGGTGTCCACCACCTCCCAATAATGCAATGAAATCATGAATCCATCAGTGGATTAAACCATTGATTAGGTCAGAGCCTCATGATCCCATTGCTTCCAAAATGCTCCACCTTGAACCCTACCTTGGGGACCAAGCCTTCACACGAGTTTTTGGGGAACAGTATATATCTAAACCACAGCAGCAATTTATGCCACAGACCTACTAGAACAGCCGAAATCAACACTGAAAACGGAGTGCTCATGGAAAGAGAGCTGCTGCCTCTGAGAAGTGTGTGACTTGTGTGGGTGGCTCTCTGGGGTGAACTGCAAAATCACACAAGCACTCTTGTCGGGGTCTGGGGCTTTGTATATAGAGAATGGTGGTCATGTTCCAAAACAGACAGATCTTCTGCTGCTCCTTTAAGGATAAAGAAAGTGTTATTTCCTTGAGAAAGATTTGCAGAGAATGTACTGTTCCCAGGAGAGTTAACTTTTACCCCTGAGAAATAAGCAGAGTTAGTTTGCTGAGATTGTAAACAATAAGCTGAGGTTGCCAGAAGCAGCTGTAGCCCTCAAGGACAGTTCCTTGAGCTTTTTTGATAATTCCTACATAAGTATGAGGACTGAAAATAAAGCTTTGCTCAAGATCATCAGTCTTGGCCTCTTCGTCTCTTTCATCCTTGGCTCTCCCCTTCCCCCGGCTGGACCGTGGCACACTCTGGACAGTAACTTGGATCCTTCCTATAAATTTGACTATTTATTACCACATGACCCAAAATCCCACACCTTGCTATTCACCCAAAAGGAATGAAAATGATGTCTACATAAAAACTTGTACGCACACAGCTATAGCAGCTCTATTCATAATCACCACACCCTGGAAACAAGCTAAGCCTTCTCCAATAGCTGAACAGATACACACCATGGAACACTTATGGGATGCAGATGCAGCAAAAAAGAGGAATAAACTTTTTTTTGTGTGTGTAGTACTAGGGGCCTGAACCCAGGACCTTGTGCATATTTTGTGAGCCCTCTGCCACTGATCTGCACCCGTAGCCCATTTTTACTTTTTAAATTGAGACAGGGTCTCGCTAGATTATGCAGGCTGCATCTGGCCTCAAACCTGCAATCCTCCTGCCTTTGCTTCCCGAGTTGCTGGGATTACAGATGCGCACCACAGCACCCGGCAGGAACAAACTATTGATATAGGCAACAGCATGTGTGAATCTCAAGGGCATTATGCTGAGGAAGAGGCCAGTAATAGGTTATATATAGCTTGGTTCCACATGCATGAAATTTTGGAGAAGGTAAAACTGTAGGGACAGAGAACCCAGTGAGTGGGTGAGATGTGACCACGACAGGATGGCATAAGGCAAAGTTCTGGGGGACAAAGATGACAAATCTATATGTGTTAAAATTCATGAAACTGGGCCGGGCGTGGTGGCGAACGCCTGTAATCCCAGCGGCTCAGGAGGTGGAGGAGGGAGGATCGCAAGTTGGAGACCAGAGGCAGTCTGCGTAATTTAGCGAGACCCTGTCTCAAAAAAAAGTTAAAAAAATGGGCTGAGGTGCAGCTCAGTGGTCCAGCACTTGCAGAGCATGCAGGCGCGAGGCCCTGGGTTCAACCCCCAGTACCGCAAAAAAAAAAAAAAAAAAAAAAAAAAAAAAATTCATGAAACTATACCCCAAAATAGTCCATTTTACTGCATGTTGATTTTAAAAATACTTTTTAATGTGGTGAAGGGCCTGGAAAGCTCTTACCCAGCACGGTGACTTTGAGTCAAGTCCTCAAGGAGGTGGGGAGAGTCAGATCTAGGTGGACAATACAGCAAGGGCAAAGTCCGTGAGGCCAGAATGTGCCTGCTGCGGATGTGAGAAATCCTGAGGACAGCTGGGTGGCCTGCCCACCTAGGTGCATCTGCCTCAGAGAAGGGGAGGGAGTTGGCCATGTGGGGTCTGAGACACATCAACAGGAACTGGAGACAGGAAATGGCTTGGGGCTCTGGGGTCCTCAAGAAGGAAGCACAGCTAAGACTGGCAGGGGTGGCAGAAAAGCCCTGGGGTCTGCGTGAGGAGTGGCAGGGCGTGACCTGTCTTTAAGAATGCTGTGAATAGGCCTTGAAGGTGGAAGTAGGAAGCTTGGCTCAGGGCTGCAGTGCTGCCAAAACTCCAGCATTGGAAGTTTTCTTGACCCGGGCGTCCTCCCTCTCCAGATGCTACAACAGAGCCCTTGGCACCTCCACAGGGACTCACAGCCAGGGCTACATTTTCCACCCCAGCTCAAGCACAGGGCAGGGTCCATGGTTCTCTTCTGGGCCCTCTGGAGTAGGGTGCCCTGTGGGAGACGCAGAAACTGAGCCTGTCTGATCTAGTGCTCAGACCAGGCCCAGAGGCTCAGCCATAGCTCCTTGGCAGTGGTACTGCTCACAATCCTGGGCCAGGGGAGACCCTGTGGCACAGGGAGGCTGATAGCTGACCCAGGTCACACAGCTATAAGGCGTGGGAGGAAGGCCCAGCTGGCAAGGACATGGGGCAGCAGCAGCCCTCTGCCTAGAAACACCCAATGCTCATGTGTGTGGCAGCCTCTCACCTCCTTGGGTAGGAGCGGCCAGGGGCCAGAATCAGGCATTTCTCTGCTCTGGGGGAAGGTACTCGAGGCCTAGGTGTCTGAAGATGTCTTCCTCAGAAGCCACATGGAAAAATGTCTTCTGAAACAGGGACAGGGGCTTCAGCAGCCAGGGGCCACACTTAGTGCTACCACAGTACAAGGCATAGGGTGCCCTGCCAGGGCTGCTCCCCAGCCAGGCAGGTGGCTGGGGAGGGAGAGCCCTGGGCTAAGCCATGGTGCCTCCATGTTCTCAACTTTCCAGAGGAGTTGAGACACAGGTCTGGGCACTGTGGGTTGAGGATGGAGGGATCTGGGGCCATTTCAAACCATGGGCCAGGAAGCAGGCTGTGGGAGCAATTTCCCAGCAACATACCTTTCCTGGGTCATACAGCGCGTGGCTGTTCAGACACAGCCCCTTCTCCTTCCGGCTGTAGCGACGCAGCTCCCGCTCAAAAAGCTAGAGAGGGAGGTGTTGTCTTCAGGAAAGCTGGTGCACCCCAGCCCCGGTAGCCCTAGCAGCACACTTACCTGGGAGCCAGTCCAGCCCAGCAGAGCAAAAGGGAACTGGCTGTGGGGGGCAACCACCAAATCCACCCTCACGGCTTTCCAGGCAGGGCAGGGCTCCAGCAACTCCCCCACAGCAGCCCCTGTGGGCTGTGGCAGGCAGAAGATGCAGAAGCTCCTCTCAAAGGCATCCATGGTGTGGCTCTGCCCCGCCAGGTGGGAGGGGTCCCCTAAGTGGCTGGGGTGGTGCTGGTGGTATAAGACAAGACCCTGCGGGGAGAGGCACGTGTGGCCAGCACTGCCATGGTGCTGGGAGGGCAGAAGGTGGGGGAGGGGTTCCTCCTAGGCAGGGGCGGTGGAGGCCTCACCTGGCTCTGCAGGTGGTACAGCACTCTGGGCAGCAGCCCCACCTCCTGGCCCTCCTCAGGGTGGGTGATGAGGAAGTCCACATCGTGGCCCTGCAGCTTCCCCCTGAGGGCAGCAGTGTGACTCTGGCGTTGGCCCAAGAACATGGCTCTCACTCCAGCCTCAGGCTACGTCCCTCTTAGTGAGTGGCAAGGCCACATGCCAGTCCACAACTCAGGTCCCTTCAACTTCAGGAGGCCCCTGGAGTTGAGCCTAAAGGTCACGCCGGGCCCTCTTACCTCCGGAAGCCTCCGGTTATAGTGACAGTGGCCCCAGGCAGGGCCTGTCTCACGGCTGCCTCCACCAGCTTCTGCAGTGCCTCAACCTCAGGCCACCCAATGGGGGTGCTCAGATCCTGGTGGTGCTGGAGCCCTGTGGGCAGCATAGCAGCCCTGACTCACTCTGCCTGCCCTCCCTACAGTCTTACCCCCCCCTCCCCCACAAGGCAGATGCCAAAGGCCAGACAGGGACAGGCCTCCAAAGGAAAGGCTGGGGCAGGCAGAGTGAGATCCCAACACAAGGCCAGGACTATCCCCCTCCTCTCTTAAATATTCAATTATTTTGAGATAACTATAGATTCACATGAAGTTGAAGGAAATAAGAGAGATTCCCTGTGCCCTTTATCCTGAGTAACAGCCTTAATTGTCAACTTGGCTGGATTAAGAATGCTTATACTATGCTCTGGGTATGCCTGTCAGGGCTCCAGTGAGGACTGATGTGTGGAAGGGACCACCCAACAGGCTGGGGAGCCAGGGTGGGGGAATAAAGAGAAGGAAGAAGCCAGCGCATGGAGGACAGGCTGAAGCCCTTCTGGAGCAGAGTGTGTGCCTCTCGCTGCCACCACCAGTGGACATCAGACGGCAGTTCCCTCAGTTTCCTCGCAGATTCAACACTAGACTTTCCCAGCACTTGCATACCTGGGCATCAGGCAGAGATGTCAGTCTCCAGCTCTTGCACTGAGTGGCTCTTTCTGCAGGTGCAGCTGTGGAACTACTCTACCACACTGTGTAAGTTAATCTAATAAATCCCTCATGTGTCTGGCAGCTTGCCGTGCTATGGGGGCTTGCATGTTGCTGTGTTGCTAAAAGCTATGCCGCCAGTATTTCAGATACCAGCAGGGCCACCATGGTGGGCAGGATTCACCTGAGCTTCCAGACTAAGACAGACTAGAGAATAGGTCCCAGCAGCTCACTCCCAAAACAATTAGCCTTGAAAACCCTAAGAACAGCAGAGAAGCACTGCCAGATATAGTGCTGGAAAATGAGACCCCCAGGCTAGAAGGCATTCAAGAAAAGACTGGGGAAGAGTTGTCTCCTCTAAGTAGAGTCAACCTTAATAATGGGGATGGAGTAAATCCCATAGGACCTCCAGTTGCTGATGTGGCACGACTCAAAATGAGAAGAAACACAGTGGCTCCAACAATGGGCTCAAGCATGAGATGATCATGTGCATGGTACAGTGTTGGACAGTGTTTCGTTCTGCTGTACATAGGGTCACTATGAGTCGGACCAGACTCCATGGTGGCACACAAGAAGTGTTTTTCTGGAGAACCCTGAGTGATACACTCCACTCCCTACAAAGATAATATCTTGTAAAACTACAGTAGATCTAAGGCTAGAGGTTTAGCTTGGTGGAAGGGTGCTTGCCTAACATGTGCCAAGGCCCTGGGTTCAATCCCCAGCAGTTCACTTCACGAACAGCACATCCCCAGCACCACAAAACAAAACAAAAACAAACAAATAAAAAATGGCAGAAGAACCAAAGGTCAGGATGCTGATACTGAGTCTGGCATGCAGACATCCTTTTATGACTTCAGTTTTTCCATTCATCAAATGCAATCGAGAGGTAGTAAAGAGATGTGAAGATGGTTCTACCACTAGCACCCCTCCCCTTAGCCTACTTATGTCTCCTCATGTGCCAATGGAACATCCCTGTGCTTCCCACCACAGTTAAGGATTTTTAGACATGAGGAACAACAGTACACAGCCCATACAAGCTCTTAGCAAATACTGTTGGCCACACTCTCTACCCTTGTCCCAGCGAGAGGCAACTCTACATGTCTCACTGTCTGTTAGCTGAGCCAGGAAGCATATAGAGAGGCAGTGAGCAAGCAGACCTGCTGAGAGATGGCACCCTTAGCCAAGGTGGGTCCAGACAATACTGATGGAGCGGCCAGGTAGGCCATGAGGACAGCAGGAATATCTGTTCATCAGCTGGGTCCTTGAGGAGCTTACAGAATCCCAGGCCATTATTTCTCCCCATTCACAGAAAGGGTAACAGAGACTCAGGTTAGTTTTGGGGCTCTGGTCACCCACCTAGTAAAGGGTGGATAAGCCCCAACCCAGGCCAAACAAACCCTGTAGTTGATGTTTTTCCCATGTATGTCGGCACCTCCCCTGCAGGCCTCTGCTGGCCTGACACACCAGGCACCACAGCAGACAGGTGGGCCTGAAATCAAGGCTGTCTTGCACCCAGGTCCAACTCTGAGAGGAGGCAGCAACGTGAGCCCAGATGCTACAGCAGTTCAATGACTATAACTGCTCACTGAGAAAGGACGACAGTAGACCTGATTGCACAGGGAGGCCCCAGGAGGCCCACCTACCTGCTACTAAGACCCTTTCACAACACCTGCCCCCTGCCACTCAGACCCTCAGCATGTCCCCTACCAGTGCTAAGGGCTTCAGTGTGTGGGAGCGTCCAGATCCAGATGGCTTCGGGGAAGCCCATGGCTGGGCCTCTCTGGGGGACTCACCTACTTTCTGCTGTTTGGTTAGTCTCTGGGGCTGCTCTTGGAGATCATCCAGAGTTCGCAACCCTTCCTGGTACCATCGGTTGGCAGTCTTCACTCCAACCCCGAAGATCTGGGTAAAGAGCTGTATGGAGGAAGGAACAGGGGTCAGGAGCAAAGCTCTCATGGGAAGATGCACCGAAGGGTGTTGTCACTGTGTGCAGGGCCATGGAGCAAGGACTGAAACCTGGAGTCTATCTTGCCTACCCCACCTTCACAGGGGAGCGAACCTACAAACCCTGACTACAGCCCCAGGGGGGCAGCATGTTGGGGGCTCTGCTGCCCCAGTGCCAAAAGACTTCAGTGAGCTACCTCCTCACCCCTCTATAAAAGTATCCCCCCAAAATTCACACAGTTCTAGGCTGTGCTTCCAATGAAACCCAAAGAGTCTCCTAATATGTCAGCTCAACAGGGTCCTACGTCAATGGTAAAATCCTACCTCTCCCACCATAACAGCTGGAAGTTATTTTTGTGGTTCTCCTCAACAAACAGCAAAAAATAACAAGGTGTCAACAAACGAGAGGGCGGTTTCAACAGAAGTGTTGGAGGTTCCGGCTGGGCCTGCTTGAGCCACCAAGGCAGGTGTGGTCTGAGGAGGCTGCTCTCATGCAGACTCCTGCCCAGGGAATGGGAGCAGGGAGGGCCCAAGTCCCAACGGGTCCAGGGGGCCCTAGAGAGAGCATATCACTGTCTACAGCCAGATCACCCTGAATGCACCCGATCTTGCCTGATCTCAGGAGCTAAGCAGGGTCGGGCCTGGTTAGTCCTTGCATGGGAGAAAGCATATCACCTGCCTGGGACCAACCACAGACTCTGCCTGGGAATTCTGGAATGAGACTGGGAGAAGCCCACACAGCGGTGGAGGCTGCATGCAAGGTCTAAGCCATGTCTCCTAGCAGTGGAGCAAGCCCACTGTATGTCAAGAGTGGATGAGCTATTGTGCAGAGAGGCAAAGGGGAGAAAGACTGGACTTAGTCTTGCCCTGTCTGGGCTTTGCTGGGTCTTTTTCCTGATTTTCTGAACCCATAGCATGAAGCAAGCCATGTTACTGTAACTAACAGAACATGACTTTAAAAACCCTGACATTGTGGCATACACCTGTAATCCTAGCACTTGGGAGGCTGAGGCAGGAGGATTATGAGTTGAGGTCAGCCTGGACTATATAGTGAGAACCTATCAGGAAAGGAAAGGAGAGGAGAGGGGAGAGAAAAGGAAAAAAAAGAAAAGAAAGGAAAGCAAGCTGAGATAAACAACTACATTGTTTATAGAAACAAATTTCTTTTTCTTTTTTTTTTTCTACTACTGAGGAGTTATATTAGGGCCTTGCTCATACTAGGCAAGTTCTCTACCACTGAGCTGCACCCTCCAACCCTATTTTATTTTTTATTTTTAAATCTTTTTGTGGAGCTAGAGAGTTGAATGCAGGGCTTTATGCATGCTTTGCAAGTGCTCTACCACTAAGTGGCACCCCGAGCCCATTTTTTACTTTTTACTTTGAAACACGGTCTCAACTAAGTTACACAGCCTATCTCTGTCCTCAAACTTGTGATCCTCCTGCCTCCACCTCCCAAATTGCTGGGATTACAGATGTGCACCATCATGTCCAATTTTTTTTTTTTTTAATTTTGAGACAGGGTCTCATTAAGTTGCATATGCTGCTTCTGGCCTTAAACTCACAATCCTTCTGCCTTAGCCTCCCAAATAGCTGAGATTACATGTGTGCACCACAGCACCTGGCATAAAAACAAACTTCTAATTACTAATGCCTATAATCCCAGCGGCTTGGGAGGCGGAGGCAGGAGGATCACAAGTTTGAGACCAGAGGCAGTCTGCATAACTTAGCGAGACCCTGTCTCAAAAAAAGTAAAAAAAAAAAAAAAAAAAAAAAAAAAAAAAAAAAAAAAGGGCTGGGGGTGCAACTCAGTGGTCCAGCACTTACAAAGCATGCAAGTGCAAGGCCCTGGGTTCAATCCCCTGTACCAAAAAAAAAAAACCCCAAAAAACAAAAAACAACAAAAAAACCCCTTCTAGTTACTAATATAATTTTATAATTTTCTGCTGGCCTGGATGCTTTCTGGGACTTTGGGGTGCCAGGGAGGAGGCAGGGTAGAGGAGAGGGGAGACTCAGTTCCAACTCTCTGTGCTTCCCCCTCTTCTGTCCAGGAGACCCCCACTGGGGCTGGGGCTGAGGGCAAAATCACTCACCTACCGACCTCAACATCCAAGTCACTTCGCCCAGCCCCTGTATCTGCTTCACTCAGCATGGCCTGTCCCAGGCCCCTGGCCCCAAGCTGCTTTGCACATGGCCCGAGGCTTCCTCTTCCAAACCTTCCCTTTCATTCCCAACAACACTGGATGCAATTTTCCACAGCACCAACAACCTCACCTTCCCAGGAGGCCACACTTCACTGACACATCTCTCAGGCCACTGACCTTACAACCTCCAGCTACAAACCAGGTGGCAGAAAGGTAGCAGAGCACACAAAACCAAGGCAACCAGAAGGCTTGGATGTTACCTCCACAACAGGTGGACAGTGAGCAGGCCAGAGGTCAGATGCACCATGGAGATAGGCCCACAACACAAAAAGAGGGACACACGAGACCCCACAGGTGGGGCACAGCAGAGTGGCAGCCCCATACCCACGAAAGGCTTGTATTTTGCTCAATGTGCTGTTTAAGAATATTCCATCAAAAATAGTCCAATAAAAAAGATGGTGCTGAGGGATCTAGAGAATTCTCTGGGCTCAACAGAGATTTCTGCCTGCCTGTCTACACTTGGCAGCCTTGAGCCTATCAGGTGTCAGCTGCCATTTCCTGAGGGAGACCTCCTCTGACCCTAGATCTGGGTCAGCTGCCTCTGCTGGCCTCCCTGTTTATGCTGTGGACTGCTCTGTGCACCCCTGCCAGGGGCCCAGCGCTGCCTGCGCACCTTCATGGTCTGGTATCTCTCTGAGCAGCGAATTGTCTCCACCTCTTCACATACTCCATTCTCTAGCAGTTCCTGGGGTGGGGGGGATAAAGCAAAACTCTGAGCCCCAAGGCCTGGAGAGAAACAGAACAAATAGTTAGGGCTGGGGCCCAAGGACAGAGCAGTCCCCTCTGCACTGCAGAGATGGGCTCTGTGGTGTCAAGATCCAACAGGACTTAGCAGTGGAGAGTGCCCGTGGAGGTGACCAAAGCTGCAGCCACAGCTGGAGTAGCAGGAGCTCCAGCCTCAAAGCCTTTTCAGGGCTGGAGTTATAATGGCTGAGGACCTGGTAATATGGCCATCTCCCAAATGACTAACAAATCCCAGGATATACAAACATTTGCTTTTCAAAATGTGCATGACTTCACCTAAAAGCATCTTTTAGCACTATGGGTTCTCAAAGTGAAAGGGTACAGAAGGATAGTTCAACATGCTGGGTTCTCAAAAACTTATACTCAGGCTGCTCTCATCCACTGTCCTAGGCAGTGTGAGACTAACAACAATGACACCAATGCCAGCAGATGCCTTCACTGAGTCCTCTTGGCCCTCACACATGAGGAATCTGTGCTGAGGATGGCTTGCTGTGGCCATGGAGAGGCACCCCTGCGTGTATGTCTATCCCTCCACACAGGGCTCAGCCCCACCAAGGCCCCCACTGTCCCACCAGGCCACAGGGCCTCTCCACCCCACCACTCGGCCCACTGAGCAGGCAGGCACCCACCTGGATAACCCTAGAGCAATGTTCTCCAAAGTGGGGCAGCCCCTGCAGCTGGTTCATGGACGTGACAGGGCAGGAAAGGGCCCGCAGCACTGAGGCTGCCCTGTGGAAAGACAGGCGGCGGCCTTCGCTGCCTGAAAAGCCTGCTGCCTCCGCTAGTGTCTCCAGGGCCTCCTGCAGCAAGAAGCCCCTGGTTTAGGGCAAGGTAGGCAGAGCATCTTGCCCAGCCCACCAGCTACCATCTGGCTTATCCATGTCCCCACGCCCCCAGGTTTGGGACCTGGCTGCAGACACAGCTCACCAAGAGACTAGTGTTGTGGTGTGTGAGAGGCGTGGGGCGCTGACAGGCATAGGCTGGCATCCGTGCTGGGCTTGGTGGTCGCTTCGTGGGCTCTGCCACCTAGGGAAGGGCGATGTACAGGTCATTGGGAGGCTGCAGGACTGGCAGAACAGCCAGGCAACACTCAAGACATCTGTTTCTCTTGAACATTCACTCGCCTTGGGCTTTCAGGGGCTCAACAGGACAGAGGCAGCAAGCTCAGAGGGCAACAGAACTATGACACATGGGCAGGAGGCACTGCCCAGCAGAACACAAGGAGGACAGGGCTCTTCAGGACAGAGCAGTAGCAACATCGCAGAGTCCTTTCTCGGCCACTGCACATGCTGCATGGGCTCCTACTCCTCAGCCTTTGTAGTTCTGTGGGCCCCGTCCACAGAGGTCAGGGAGCTCGCCATTGCTCACAGGCAGAGCCAGGACCTCAGCCCAGCAGCCTAGCTGCTGAGCAGCCCTGGATGAGGTCCTACCAACCCACAGGTCATCCCAAGTGCTCAGTGAGGAAGAGACGCCTGAAGATGCTAAACATAAATGGACCCCAAGTGATGAGCACTGAAGTGAGGACTGCCAAGCCTCCTTGCTGAGGCCCTCCACTGGCTTCTCTGGAATCTCAGGGATGTGGGGAGAGCCTGCACTGCCCACCTCCTCTAGAGGACACGGAAACACTGCTGCCATGTCATGTCTCAACTGAGCTAGGCCCACACTGGCTCACCTCCAGGTGGTGCCGGACCTCCACAGGGACAGGCTGCCCAGCTGCCATGCTCTCTGTGAACCAGCTGATGTCCAGCAGAACTGGGCGGGAACAGCCTGGGAGAGTAGCAGCAACACGCTCCTGCCAACAGGTGGCCTCCTCCACAGAGGTCTGCTCCATCACCACATGTGTCACCTCGGAACTGGGTGGAGGGAGAGAAGGGTGAAACCCAGGGTCCTTTCTGTCCTGCTCCATATCCCTAAGCCTTTGTGATTGCCTCTCAGTCTTCAAACATCACCTTCTCTGGAAAGCCCTTCCAGCCCCTCCTGGTGGATGAACACCTCTGCCACTCTCAGAACTGTGGTTCTCTGTTCCAGCGACACTCACAAGCCAGCCTGACTGTGCGTCAGTGCCTCTCCACCAGAGATAGGAGCTCCTTAGGGGCTGGGACCAGGTGATCCTCATCTCAGTGCTGGTTTTCAACCTGATGCCTAGCCTGGCACACACCTACTGGATCCACCTGGGCAAGCTGGGTCTCTGTACTTCTTTCTCTGGAAAGCAGAGACAACCTAACTACCTTGTAGGGCTGTTATAAAAATAGATAGTGCTCTGTGCACTCTGAGATGCTATCTCCATTCTCTCTGGACTTAATCTGGTGCACTACTGCCCTTGGGAATGTATAATTTCAAAAAAAGGTAAATAAAAGCTGTAGGGAACATTAACCCCCAAATTCCTTTGCACTCCCCAATCTCAAGCTACTGTCTCATTGTGGGCATTGTCTTGTTCCCTTCCACAGGACACCCAGGCCTCCTAATGGCTCCGTCTGGCTGACGGCAGGAGGCCCGCCAGCAAATACTCCTCCTTACTAATTACCGCGGACCCTGCATGGCTTTTTAAAATTCCCTGCGACCCTCGAGTACTCGCAGCTCTAATTAATAGGACCCCATAAAGAAGGGAGACTCGGGGCTGGAGCGACTGCGAAGTGCCAGAGCTAGCTCAGCACCCAATACCGCAGGTGCTGCTGCCCCACAGCTGCGCCATTTCCGCCCTGAGCCTCAGAAGAGCTCCGCGGAGGCCCATGCGAGACTGGGGCGGCGGCCTTATTTCCGCACCCCTTCTAGTCGGCACACCACCAACACAGGGTCTGGTCAGTCCCCGCGGGCAGCACACCTGTACACGTCCAGCACGCGGAAGCCTTTGGACAGAGCCAAGCGCGCGAGGAAGGACCGGCGGCTGCGGCCCATCCGCGGCTCGGCCAGGTAGATGGCGATGCCGGGGAAGCGGGATGGGGGGGGCCTGGACGAGGCATCAGTGCCACCGGGAGACACGGCCCGGGGCCGCCGCCGCCTCGGAAGCATCCGGACCCGGACCCAGGCGGAGTCCGGAGACGGCTGAAAGGCAGCGGCCGGAAGGGGAAGTGGCTCGTGACTCCACGGTAGCCCCGCCCTATGCAAATAAAACTCCTCCGCGGGTCTCGCCTTCTAGGGCTAGTTGAAGCCCTGTGGCGGTCTTGGACTCCGCGGCCAAGGCCCCGCCCCTATGCAAATAAGCACCGAAGGACCTGCCTTCTATTTAAATCACCCTCCGGAAAGCCTGGAAGTGCTTCGCGGGCCACCGGGAGCAGGGATTGCGCCCCGGCGGCCAAGCGAAACGGGTGGGCGGACGGGGCTTAGTCCCCGGCCGGGTGGGGGCATTCTGCGTACTAGATCGGATCCGGGCTCAGGCGGCGCCCGCTCCTGGTCTCCAAGGCTGCGGAGAGGGGCAGACAACCTGGGCTTGCTCAGAGGGAGCTCCTGCAGCGGCTGCTTCCAACTTGCGCTAAGGGTGTTTCAGTAGAGTGGCGTTGGGACAACTGGCTGGTCATTTAGAAAAATAGAAATTGGCTGCCTCCCTCACTGCCTAACACTAAATAAATTCCAGATGGATCAAACATTTAAATCTGAAAAAGAAACCAAAACGGTACTGGCAGAAAGTGGACGCATATTTATCTAAGTACCACAATAAACTTGGAAATACTAGAGGAAAAGAATGACAAACTGGACCACATTCGAACTTAAAATGTGGCTGGGCGTGGTGGTGCACGCCTGTAGTCCCAGTACTCTGGAGGCTGAGGCAGGAGCATTGCCAGTTCGAGGTCAGCCTGGGCTACATAGCAACTTGTTTCAGCAAACCAGAGGCTGGATATGTAGCTTAGCGTTGGAGTGTTTGCAAAATGTGCGTGAGACCCTGAATTACATCCTCAGCACAGGAAAAAAAAATGGGAAGAAATGTGATATATTTTTAAATTAAGACTAATTTTTAGGCCAGGTTGTGTTGCTCACCTTAAGGCTGAGGCAAGAGGATCACAAGTTTGAGGCCAACCTGGGCTACAAAGCAAGTTCCAAGCCAGTGTGTGTTGCATAGCAAGCCCTTGTCTCAAAAAACAAACAAAATGAAAAACCAAAAAAAAAAAAAAAACCAAAAGACTAATTCTTTATAAAATTGAAAAGACGCTAAAAAGAAAAAGAAAAATCATGAGGAAAAGTAATAAAATTTTCCACAGATGAATAAGAAAAACACAATACTCTAAAAGAAGAAATGGCAAAGAAACAAGAGTGGGCAATTCTCAGAAGAAATCCTAGTGAGTACACTGATGGCCTGTGTCTCCAAACCTGTGCATTATTACAGAAGTGCAAGTTTAGAGGAAAAATGTCTCTCCCTGACTGATTTTTGTTGTTGTTTTTTGGTTTTATTTTGGGGGGGTTGTTTTGTTTGTTTTTGCAGTACTTGGGGGTTGATCCCAGGGCCATATACATATTTGGCAAGTACTCTACCACTAGGCTCCACCCTCAGCCCCCTTATATTTTTTATTTTGAGGCAAGGTCTATGCTGGCTGCCTCTAGCTTTAAATTTGCAATCCTGCCTCCGCCTTCTGAGTTGCTGGGATTACAGGCGTGCACCACCATGTCCGATTATTAAACATAAAAAGTTGACTGCACATAGTGAAGGTATGAAGGAATTGGCAGTTTGTAGGAAGGGCTTTCTGGAAGCCAGTGTGGGAACCATATCTGAGAAAATGAAAACAAAGTTACATGGATTGCTCCAGCAATTCCTTTTTCAAGATCAGGATTGCATGGACACAGATGAAGTTGAGAAGATCACCTTCAGTGTCCAGAGGCTGCTGCTGTCTGTCTTCTTTGGCTGAGCTGCAGTTGCAGTCTGTTAAGGGAGTGTGAGCCGTGGGAAGGACGGGATTGAAGGTGGCATCAGCCTTTCCCAGCCTTCTCCTTATTTTCTTTTGCCTCCTCAACCCTGGCCTGTACACTCCTCCAGTTCTGTTCCTGTTTCTTCTCCCCTGGCCTTTTCTGTCACCTTCCAAGGCCATCTCTGCCCCAGCTATGGTGAGCACAGGCTGAAAGGAAGAGACAAGTGGCTCAGCCCAGTTTCATCTTGGTCTCCTGCTCCTTCCTCAGCCTCTTGACCACCTTAGAACAACCTGGACCTCAGGACCCTCACACTGCAGGCACCAGGTCTGGGTAGAGCCCTTCTCTCCCTACCTCCCCCTGCCAGCAGGGTTGCAGGCTGTGTTCCCCATCTGGAACGGCTCTGGTGCTCCTCCAGGTGTCACTCTGCCTGAAGGTCCCCTAAGCAGGTCCCTCTAGCTGCCTGTCCTCTAAAGCCAGTTCCTTCCCTAGTAATGTCCTCTGTCTCAGCCAAGTCACCTCGGTTCCTCTTACAGCCCTCCTTACCTCCTGGGGAGGCAGAGGCAGCTTTTAATAACCCATCAGACCTGAATACTCAAGACCCAAGGCAAATGTGCACAAATGTTTGTGCAAAGAATTTCATTCCCAGCCCTTGGAGCAGTTGCTGCAGTGTCTACTGAGACCATGTAGAGCTGAGGGAGTCATCATGAAGACTGGCCAGAAGGAATAGTGTTGTCAGGGTAGAAAAGGAAAGAAAGGAAGTTGCCTGCTCTGCCCTATACCCCCCCCCCGCCCAGAGGTGGCCTCCTATCCCAGAGGGAGGGATTTTCTTCTGCTTATGAGTGGATCTCCTGTCTCAGAGATTAAGCACTTGCTCTGAGTTGTGAGTATACTGTAAATATGCTGTGTGTGTGTGTGTGTGTGTGTGTGTGTGTGTGTGAGAGAGAGAGAGAGAGAGAGAGAGAGAGAGAGAGAGAGAGAGAAATAGAGATAGAGATAGAAAGCTAGAGAACGGGGCGGTGGGGGGGGGCGAGGGAAGAAGGGGGAGGCACTCCTCAGGGGTCTCTGGAGAATGAGCAGAATATAAAGCTGCATCTGCAGCTCTCCTAGGGGGATGGGAGGATGTTCCTGCTGAAGGATTTGGGAGCCCAGCACAGGAAGGAGTTGATGCTTTGGCTGAGTCTATCCCAAGGTTGAAAGTCCTTTTGCAGCAGGGCTAGCAGTAGGAGGAACAGCTGCTGGGGCAGATCCAGACCTGAGTTACCTTTCCCAGAGGGTGACCCTTGGGCTATGGCAAAGATCCCACTGACTGGAGATTTTAGAGTCACATATGCACACTGTCTAGGTCTCCGTCTTCAGCTGACCTGATGATGATGGTCACAGTGGGAGGCCGGTGAGGACTGGGTCTGGGGAGGGAGAAGGCCTGACACAGGGCCAGCAGTGTGGCAGGTCCCTTTCCTGTATGCATCCATGCCATGGCATACCAGGCTGCCTTTGGATGAAAGGATGGATGAGGCTTGAAAGCCACATGCTAAGTGGAAAGAGCCACATCTAGTAGGTTCTGACCCCACTGATAAGACAATTTAGCAGAGACAAAAGTATGAGATGGAAAGTAGACCAACAAGCAGCAGGGCTGGGAGTGGGAGCCGAGGCTGACTGCAAGGGGCTGGGAGGGAGCCTGGGAATGATGGAATGTTTGACTGTAGTTGGGGTTCCAGGACTGTGTTTGTCAAACTCATAATTACACACTTAAAGGGTGAAGTTTACAACCTATAGTTCAATAAACCTGACTGTTCAAAAACTGGTGCTATACAGCCATATTCAGTGGTACAAAAAGATGTCCATGAGATAGTACCTGATACTACTCCTAATGAAAGTAGAGAGATGTGTGTATAACATGAGGCCATATTTGTAAAAACGTGTTTCTTATATGTAATATGCATGAAAAATATAAGGGCAACATGGCCAAGAAAATATTTGCAGAGGTTAATGGGACTGTAAATGATTGAAATATTTTTCTTTTTCTTTTTCTTTTTTTTTTTTTTTTTTGTCCTTTCTAAAATGTCTACAAAAGGCACATATTACTTAGAAGGGAAGGAAGTAAGGAAACAAATTGCCATACTCTGTGGATGAGGAGCCTCCCAACCTGAGGCCTGTGGTGCTTTTGGGGGCTGTCCAAGATGTTCTCTCTGCCTACACATATCCCCTTAGCAACACAGACCCAGGGAGGTTTGTGAGAGAGAAGAGGTGGCCCCAGAAGGCAGGTCTAGACAGTAGGCAGCACCAAAGCTTGGATGGGGGGTAGAGTCTCTTCTCGCCCACCGTGGTCCCCCAAGCTGCTGTAGGAGCTCCTGGGAAGGAGAGGCTCCAGACTGTTTGTGGTGAGCTGTTCCAATAAATTTGGCTTAGGGGTATTCATCTAAGTCCCCAGCCTCCTGATCCCCTCTCTGAGACATCCCCTCCCCCAAAGCAGAAAGCTTGCACAGAGCTCTCCTAGCTGGCCCCTCATGCTGCTCTGAGGCCTCAGGCCCCACCCTGCTCCCCAGCCATGGCCATTCCTGCCCATCTCACACTGATGCTTTGGACTATTTTTGCCCAGATGCATGGGCTTGTGTTTTTCCAAGATGAATCTCATCTGGCTATTTTGTTCCAACTTCCAGCTCCTGAGGACCTTGGAGGAGATGCCTCTGTACTCACAACCTTTGCAAAGCCTTCCTGGGGCCCCTCTCTCCAGGTTCACTTCTGTACCATCAACACCTGTGCCCGGACTGTCCAAGGCCTGAGGAGCCAGGACTCCGCCCTGTTCTGGGGGCTGCCCCTCCCGCCTGGGTCACCTCTTCCCTACAAGCTGCTTGACAGTAGCACTTGGAAGGTGAGTGGCCAAATTGCTGATGCTGCTGGCCCTGAGCTCCTGAGGGCTATTGGCCCCAGGAGTGCTGGCCTGGGTTTCTCTGAGCTGTTCAACACATTGCAGCGGTTAGGGTAGCCTGGTGTGTTCTGTCTCGTGATTGCTGGAACAAATTATCACAAACTGGGCAGCTTGGAAGAAAAGAAATTGATTCTCTCCCAGTCCCAAGACCAGAAGTCAAAAACCCAGGATGCATGTTTCCAGGCCACCTTCTCTGAAGTCTCCAGAGAAGGATCCTGCGTGCCTCATCCACCTGGGCTCTGGCTGCATCACCCCCATCTCTCCTGCTTTCTTCAGGGGCTCCCTTCCCTTGGGTCTCCTTGTCTCTGTGGGTCCTCCCCTCTTCCTGTAATGATACTGGTCTCTGGGACAAACAAATTCAGAATGATGTCATCTCAATGTTTTAGCTTAATTATATCTGCAAAGACCCTTAATCCAAAAAGGTTACATGCTGAGGTTCTTGTCCAGATGTGAATTTTGGGGGTCACTTTTCAACCTGCTACCCTGGCTCTAGCATTGTACAACCTTCACTGAACTGGGTAGCCAGAGCCTTAGGATTTGGGTGGGTATTTTTTTTTTCTTGTTTGTTTTTGTATGTAGCCCAGGCTGGCCTGGAACTCTTGATCCTCCTACCCCAGCCTCCTGACTGTTGGGATTACCAATATTGCCACCACACCTGGCTTTGATTTGGGCTTTTAATAGTAAATGTGATCCTTTTGGGACTGTGGCTTGCCCTGGGTCTGGCTGGTTATGTAATAAATATAGCAGCTTTATTTTTGAGAAACTATTACTGCCTTTTAAGGAAAGTACGTGCCTCTGCTTCTGGAGAGACTCCAAGTAAGAATGGGGTGGGGAACTGGAGACCTGAGATGAGATTCCAATAGGAGACTAGCGTGGGAGGGCAAAGAAGCACCCTGAGTCCTTTCTACCCAGGGATTTGGCCAGAGAACTGTAGAGAAAGGATGTATCCTTGAAATGAAGACTCTTTGGATTCATTTGTCTAAGAAATCCAGGCTCAGCCTCAGTTCAGACGTGGTTGACACTGGGGAAGGACCCCAGGGGCATGAAAGGCTTAGGAGAAAAGGAGTGTTTGCTGACTCCAGCTCTGTCACTAGCTACACCATCATCTGCTGTTCCCATCACAGATTATTTCATTCACACTGAGGCAGGATACAGTATCATTACAGTTGTTGTCCTTGTCCCATACTGCGGTTGTCACTGAAACAAAATCCAGGTACAGAGAGGGAGACAGGGCTTCCAGTTTATTGACACAGAGCTGGAAAGTCTTGCCAGATTCCCTGGATTCTGGTCCATGGGCCGGTTGTTTGGAAAGTTTTGACAGGCTGGACAGAAAAGCAACAAGCCATACCGGCATAGAACCAAATCAAGGTCAAGGTCAAGAGGGAGGAGGGGTGGAGCAGCAACTAGGAGAATGTTCATGTTGGATGAGTAGTTGGACCATAGATTAACAGCTGGAAGTAACAAGTGTCACACGTATGGAGGATTTGGGGTAGGTCGAACAATGTGCTAATTGCTATAATTTTTTTTTCTTTCTGAATATATGGAATTGGCACTATGGAGTTTCCTTCATTTACCATGGGGCTATGTACCACTAAAACCATGGTAAGTTGAAAATATGTAAGTGGAAAATGCTTGTGATACACCTAACCTACAGACTACCCTAGTTGTTTCCCCCCTTAGACAAGTGGCTAACTGAGGGCAGCAGCAACTCACATTGCTCAGCGTAACAGATCATTCTCCATCCTACTAGCCTGGGAAAAGACCAAAATTCAAAATTCCAAGTATGGTTTCTACTGAATGTGTGTTATTTTCACAGACCCATAGGGTTGGATAATCATAAATCATACCATAATAAATTGAGGAGCACAGTCCTTTTCCTTCCTTTCTTTCTTTCTTTCTTTCTTTCTTTCTTTCTTTCTTTCTTTCTTTCTTTCTTTCTTTCTTTCTGCCAGATCCTGCTATGTATCCTAGGCTGGCCTGGAGCTTATGATCCTCCTGACTCAGCCTCCCCAGTGCTGGGATCACAGGTGTGCACCACCACACCCAGCCTAGGCTGTCATTTTTCCCATCTTACAGGCAGGAATCTGAGGTTAAGAGCTAAAATGATGTTTCCAATGTTGCTGCGCTCATAAGATGCAGAATTATGATTTAAAAACTGACTGTTTTGGGATGAGGGCATAGCTCAGTAGTAGAGCAGTTATCTAGCATGCTCAAGGCCCTGGGTTTAATCCCCAGTATTGAAAAAAAAAGGAAACTGGTTGTTTGACTTCAGAGCCATCCTCTCAACTATTCATGTGTACTGCGCACTAGGCTATCCTAAGCACAGGGGTTATAGCATGTGTGATATACAGAAACCACTGCCCACTTGGAATTCTGATGAAGCAAGACAGAAGGACAGCACTTAGACAGGGAGAATGTGTGCTGGGCTGGAAGGTGTAGTCAGTCATAGCCCCATGGATCTTTTCCAACTGCCACTGATTGCAGAGTGACTCTGATGTTCCCTGCATCAAGAGGTGGAGTCCTACTACCTCCCCTTAACTCTAGACTGGTCCTGGGACTGTCTTTGGCCCACAGAATGCAACAGAAGTAACATGGCAGCCTTTGTGGGCTTAGCCTTACAAGGGCTTGCAGCTGCCCTGTAAAGAGGCTGGTCTGGTCTGTGGGTGACAAGAGGCAATATGTGCAGGAATGGAGGCCACCAGTGGACACCAGCACCAACTCCGGTTCCTGCTGCTGCCCACCACTGCATGAGAGCTCCAATAGACACTGGGTGGAGCAGAAACTCACAGAACCAAGTGTGTCACTAATGTTTAAAATCAAGGCCATGGGAGAGGGAATGCCCAGAGCAACTGACAGCTCACCCTGAAGATGATGTTTGTGTATGACCTCACAGAACAGCAAAGTGAGGCTGTGCCCATTCTGTTCCAGTAAGGACAAGGAGCCATGTGGATGGAACAGAGTGGACAAGGGAGTGGGGTGGAAAGTGGTCAGAGCATGTGGCCCTCTAGATCATTCTCGGGACTTTGTCTTTTACTCAGAGTGGGAAGGGAGGTTTTGAGCAGAGGCTCAAAGTGTGATATAGTCCTTGGTGGCTTTAACATAAAGATGCCATGGCAGAAGCAGCTAGAAATGAGAGGGTTGTCAGGAGCAAGAAGACCACCAAAGGAGGGGACACAGGTGCAGTAGATGGAAGGACTGAGCCTGCCCTCCACACACATTTAGAGGAGAGACTGAGAAGGAGGGTCAGGGAAGTCTGGCAAGGACAGTGTCCAGAAACAAGTGGAAATGACCCCAACAAGGAAGGTATGAGAGCCTATTGGAAGCTGCTGGACCACCTGAGGACTGAGAGGCAAATTGTTGCTAAGGCTTGACCAGACGGTTCTGCTGGAGGATGGCATCAGGGGAGCCTCCGGCCCTGGAGTTGTCCTCAGCAGAGTGGCCCTTTATCTGCCATCTTCTTGAAGGGGCTGCTTTACCTGTTATTTAATAACATAAGAGCCAAAACCCCATGTTCCTCACTTGTAGAATAAAAATAATGATGGTCCTGCAAAGGGATGATGTGCAAATTGTGTGTGAACTAGCAGGCACCAAGTTGTACCTCTCTACAGTCTGGACATGCCCTGGTCATCTATGGCTCTGAGATCAGATATGGATGGCTGGGCAGCTGTCCCAGGACAAACTGACCTCAAGGACCAGATGCTCCAGCCCAGCCTTGCCTCCTGGTGCCCTGGAGACCCTGAAAAAGGGAAGGCACCCCATGACTACAGTGTCATTGGATGCTTAAGATGGAAAGGAAACCACTCAGGGAAAAATTAAATTGCATTTCCGGCATTTTGAATTTTTGTTCTGAATTCATACCCACAACAAATATAATCATTTCACTTGTTTAAGATGTTTAGCATGAAACGCAATCAGCAAAACAAGACCTTGGGAGACTCTTAAGAACAACCAAGCTAGATGTAACAACAATAAAAAACTCCACAAAGAAAAGAAAGAGGTGGGTAGCAGAGAACCTGTTGGTCAAAAAAGGTTTAAGAGATAGGTGAATCTCAGCCCATGGGCCCATGGGCCTTATTTGGTTCCTGATTCAAACAAATAAACCATAAAAAGTAAAATGTTTGAAGCAATTAGGGAAGTGGGCACTCTGAGTGAGTATTGGATATTAAGGAATTGTGGTTAAGATTTTCCAGAGTGATAATAGGAGAGCGAGAGGGAGAGACAGGGAGAGAGAGAGAGAGATTTTATTTTAAAACACATTTAAAAACACATTTTAAAACACACAATAAAGTGGCTTAGTGAATTTATATGGGTGGAACACAGATGAAACAGGTGGGCTGTGAGTTGAACTGTAGGAGCAGGTGCCAAGGCAGCTGGATCACTACACCATCTGTCAGCTTTTGCAGAGGACTGCAGTTTTCCATAATAGAATGTTTCTAAGTATGTGCACATCTGCATAATGAGATCAAGCCCTGCCCAATGCTCTCTGCCAGATGGCTGTGAGCACTTCACACATGTCCACTCGTTGTTTGGTGCCTTCGAGTAGGATCCAACTCAGCAACCCTCATAGGGTCTTCAATGGCTGATTGTCCCGTGATTGCCTTGGGAGCAGATTGTCACATTCTTCTCCCATTTTTGTTTGCTTGTTTGTGGTGCTGAAGATCGAACCTGGGTCCTCAGAGAGTGCAAAGCAGCACTTTACCAACTGAGCTAAACCCCAGCGCCGTCAATTCATTAACACACTGGAATTCCTGTAGAGGGGTGACCTCAATGTCCCCAGTTAGCTAGGGAGGAGTTGGAGACATAGACAGGGCAAACTGCAGCAGATCAGAAAGACAGGAACATTTAAGGGAAATGGGAAGGGAAAGAAGCCCTTCATTCTGAAATTTGGTTACATCTTCCACAGGCTACCTCTGACTGCCACTGCCTGAGAGTCAAGAACTACAACACCACTGGTAAGATCAGTGGAGATGCCTATGCAGAGACAATGCTTGTTTCCCTAAGGGATCTCAAATAAGGATGTCAAAACAACACATAGACCATTTTTACATAGGGTGGAACATTTGTGACTTTTGAGTTTAAGGTATTAGCACTCCTCTCCTCCCTACACCTGAACAATCCACCTCATACAACACCTCACAGTTCATTACAGAAGGAAATTTTTAAAGAATAGGTAAACCAGCACATATTAGTTTTTGTACTTAATTGTTAAGTTTTACTTAACTTTTAAACTTTGCTTAACCTTTGGACCTCCTTGCAAATTGCATCCTTTAAGCAATGTAACTTCAAAAGCCACAAAATCACCTCATATGGTGGCACACGCCTGTAATCTCAGCACTTGGGAGGCTGAGGCAGGATAATTGACTAGAGTTTGAGGCCAGCCTTGTCCATATAGCAAATTCCAGGTCAGCCTGGGCTACACAGAGAGACACTGTCTCAGAAAAAAAATAAATAAATAAAGCCACACGATCTTATATATGATGTCTGTTTAAGAGAAAATACAGTGGATATTTAAATTTAAAAAAACTATTACAAGGAAAGATGTATTGCCACTAATCCCCCTCAAAATACTCCACTGGCTTCAAACACAATTATCCCATCACTCTTGCCACTTTCTGAAGCCATTCTGGAAGTCCTCTTTCCTGACTGTCTTTAGTTTCATCCTCCATCATAATACTCTGTGTCACACATGGCTTCTGGTACAGCAATTTCTGTCAAATAAAAACATTATGGTGTGTCCTCATCCACTTTATTCACCAGATTTGATGCCCTGCAACTTCTGGCTCTTCCTCAAAGTCTAAATGACCATTAAAGGTAAATGTTTTGAATCATTCAGGACATCGAGGTAGCCACAACAGCACAACTAAAGACACTCACAAAAGTATTTTGAGGGAGATTAAGGGCACTATGTCTTTTACTGTAATTTTTTTTATTCAAATGTTCACCTTAATTTTTAAGTCACATCTTATATAGCTATCCTTAAGACACTTAGGTGCTACTCTTTTTTTTTTTTTTTTTTTTTTTTTTTCTGGGGTTTGAACTCAGGGCCTCGCACTTGCATGCTTTGCAAGTGCTAGACAACTGAGCTGCACCCTCAGCCCTTTTTTTTTTTTTTTTAACTTTTTGAGACAGGGTATCGCTAAATTATGCAGACTGCCTTTGGTCTCTAACTTGCAATCCTCCTGCCTCTGCCTCCTGAGTGGCTGGGATTACAGGTGTGTGCCACTACACCCGGCTTAGGTGCAACTCTCTTGAGAAGGTTGTACACGCGTCTTAAATGTGTATTGTCATTCTTTTCTTAGGTGTCTGTCTCTCTAAATCCCCATCCTTAAATTTAAAGTGCATAGTATCTGTTATCTCTACTTAATAAACTCGTTAACTGTTTCACTTTGATTCATTTTGACATTCTTTTCTGCGAGGTAGCCAAGGACCTGCTTTGCTTGAGTGGAGGTCCCTAAGGTGGAGCCTCCTCAGGCTATAGGCAGCAGTGCTGGGCTGTTTCCCTATCGCTGCCAAAACTCCCAGCTGAGTGAGCAGCTGATGGACCCCAGTGTTGGGGTGTAGAGCGGCTCCTTGGTACCCTTGGGCTCTCCAGGTCTAAACTCTTCCAAAGACCTCCGGAATGTTGTCTTTATTGTCTATGGGAGGTGGGATGGCCTGGACTTTTTAATAAAAGTTATCATAATAGATGACTTCTGCCCCCACTGTGCAGTCATCTGCATGGAGCCCCCCTGCCATGGCAGACCTGAGCTCAGGCTGGCCTGGCAGACCTCCTCCCCAGCCTCCACCTTGTGTCTCTTCTTCTGGAATCCCCAAGGCACGTTCTCCTGCCTGGGGCCTTGGCACATGCCGTCCCCTCCTCCGAGGACTTGTTTGGTTCATCCTGCTTACTCTTTCCTCCAGGAAGTCTATGCTGGTTCCTAGAGTTGGGCCCATGGGTTGCAGTCTGCAGAGACAGGAACGTGGCTCCTATGTGGACTTGTGGTCCTGGAACTTGGAGTCAACCTACAAATGTTTGCTGATTGACCGAGTGGTCCTCATGCTAAATACATGCTCCTTCCTCTGCCCTCAGGAAGTGTCTCCCACTAGTAGATGCCCTGATCTATTAGCAGCCCACACCTCACAGAGTTCTTGAGGGCTGGCCTCAAACACTGACCTCCAAAAATGTTAGGTTTTTTTAGGTCTCACAAGGGAGCTCTAAGCTAATGGACACAGAGCAAACAAATCTGAGTTCCCCACCCTTCATGAAGGGGCTTGCCTGCAGGATTGTGCGTGGATGACACTAAAGCGGGCAGCAGCTCAGGCCTGCAGGGCTGAGGATTAGCCATGGGGGACCAGAGGAGCCTGGAAGTGAAGTACCTGCTCCTTGGGGTTCCAGATTCACCCCGGGACCCAAGGGAAGGGGAAGATTTGGGACACTGTTGAGGCTTAGGGCCATATGGAGGGTGGGACTTCCTCCTGAGGAACACAGAGGACCTCCCTGGCAACGCCTGCTGCTGGTGAACAGGGTGTGGGCAGAGGCTGGGAACAAGCCTGGGTCAGCCGCAGCAAGCAGGCAGAACAGAGACCAAACCACCAGGCTTGTGGGAGGCCATGGGCCCAGGGAGGCAGTGGATCTCTGCAGCTGGGCCAGCCACCGTGATGCCAACAGAGAGAGGGGCAGCTGGACCCAGCTGGAAGTTGGAGGGAGGTCCAGGCTAGAGGCGGGGATCTCTACACACAGAGCGGGGGCATCAGGCTTTCTTTTTTTTTTTTTTTTTTTTTTTTTTTTTTTTTTTTTTTTTTTTGTGGTACTGGTCACGCCTGCATGCTTTGCAAGTGCTGGACCACTGAGCTGCACCCCCAGCCCTTTTATTTTTCTTGCTTACTTCCTGAGACAGGGTCTCACTAAGTTACATAGACTTCCTCTAGTCTCAAACTTGCAATCCTCCTGTCTCCGCCTCCCAAGCCGCTGGGATTACAGACGTGCGCCACCACGCCCAGCTTGGGCATCAGGCTTTCTGGGGGAGGACAGAGTGGGGACCAGAGGCAGATGGCACCCTGGGGTTACCACGCTGCTTACTACTATACTGGTTTTTCTGGGAGACAAAAATTTGCGGAAGGAATAGAATTATTCAAGACTGGCCCGGAGATTTTTCTGTCTCAAATCTCCATCTTGGAGAGCAGGGTTTAGGTATGTTGTCAGCTTTTATGAGACACGATAGGATATAATGAGACAGAGGGCAAGAAAGCCCCAGCGCTGGGTGGAGTCTTTCTTCACCCAGCCCAGACTTTCTCCTGTTCTTCAAATGTGGAAAATAGACCTGGACCTGGGACCTTGACCTCCTGGGGCAGCACCTGCATTTTCTTCTCAAACACATTCCTTTTCCTCAAGTCAATGCTCTCAAATAAATTCATGTGAGCTGAGGGGAGGCACAGGTGTTATGGAGGCCTCTCTTCAGGATTTAGAAGACCATGTGAAAGGAACGGTTGTTAGAGATTAGACAAAGGATTGAAGGGGGATGGCAAAGGTAACTGGGTCCTTCTCTGTGACACTAGAGGCAAAGCACTATTCAATGACTCATTTCTTACACAGCCTCTGAACATTAGGTAGGCATTGTTGTTGTTGTTGTTAGGTGCCTTTGAGTCGGTATCCGACTCATAGTGACCCTCATAGGGTTTTCAATGGCTGACTGTTTCGGGATTGCCTTGGGAGTGGATTGCCAGGCCTTTCTCCCATTTTTGCGGTGCTGGGAATTGAACTCGGGAACTCAGAGACTGCAGTGCAGCACTCTACCCACTGAGCTAAATCCCAGCCCTAGGTAGGCATTACACATCCACATTTCTGCCTGCACTTGCTCTGGTATCTGTGGACACCCCCCATCCCGGAAGCAGGGAGGAGAAAGAAGAGACAGCCCAGGAGTCAGGTCAATCCTAACCAATAACCCTCTCAAAGAGCTGCAGTGACTGGGCAGGGCTCTTGGTCTGGGCAGTCCCCATAGGAGGTGGGGCCTACTTGAAGGAAGTAGGTCACTGGAGGTGTGACCCTAGGGACTGTAAGTGTTCTGGCTTCTCCTCCCAACTTCTTCCCCTCCCTCTCCCTCTCACCCTCCCTCTCCCATACCCTCTCCCTTTCTCTCTCTTCTCTCTCTCTCTCTCTCTCTCTCTCTCTCTCTTTCTTCTTCTCCCTCTATCTTCCTTTCCCCCCTCTCTCTCCCTCTCTATCTCCCCTTTCCCTCTCTCTCTCTCTCCTTCTCTCTCTCTCCTTTCCCCTCCCCCTCCCTACTTCTCATCCTATCTCTCCTTCTCCCTTTCCCTCTCTCTCTCTCTCTCTCTCTCTCTCTCTCTCTCTCTCTCTCTCTCTCCACCTTTCCTCCACCTTTCCCTCTCCCCCTCTCTCTTTCTCTCTCTCCCTCTTTTTCTCCCTTCTGCTCTCCCTCTCTCCTTCCCTCTCTCCTTCTCTCCCTCTCTTTCTTTCTCTCTCTCCCTCTCCCTTTTCCTTTCCCTCTCTCCTTCTCTTTCCTTCTCTCTCCCTCTCTCTCTCCCTCTACCTTTCCCTCTTCCTCTCTTACTCCCCCATCTCTCTTTCTCTCCCTCTCCCTCTCTCTCTTTCCCTCTCTGAGTTGCCCTGAAATGCTCTCCCTGACTTGAAGGGCAGACACCTCTGAAACTCTGAGCCAAAATAAATCCTTCTTCCCTTAGGTTGTTTCTGTCAGATATTTTTTCATGGAGACAAGATAGAAGCTGTATATTGAGGCTTGGGGAACTACAAAATGGAAAGAGCCATGATCTCTGATGACTGTTACATTGACATACTGGCTCTGGACTGCTTGCCTTGATTTAGTTTACACAAACAAGAAATAAATTTGTTCTGTTTTAGTCATTTTTACACATTGAGCTTTCTATCTCTCACAGGAGTATAGCTTGTTCAGGCTCTGTTGCCTTGGGGGATTCTGATCTTTGCACCCAAATGACTTTGACTAAGATGATCTTCTGAATGGTGTGAAGGTCCTTGCCACCAATGGTACTCAGAGAGTTACTTATCTCCCAGTACTGCCTACACTGGAAGGTTTTTAACCTTGAAGAATTTGATACAGAAAAAGAAGTACTCACTATATTTTAACTTGAATTTTTATAACTTTTAGTGAGGTCAACACTTGCAACACTTGCATATGTTCAGTGGCTTCTTACTATTTCTCCTGTGAATTGCCTGTTTATGCTTTTTTTTTTTTTTCTTTCAGTACTAGGGGTTAAACCCAGGATCTTACATAATCTAACTAAGTGCCCTATACTGAGCTGCACCCCAGCCCCTTTTTCATTTTTATTTTGAGACAGGATCTCACTAAGTTATACAGGCTGTCTCTGGCCTCACACTCACTGTCCTCCTGCCTCTGCCTCCCTGGTCACTGTAGTTACAGGCACACAGTACACTGCCTGGCTTGGTTTATGCCTTTTAACTCACTATTATTTTGTTTTCCTGGTGCTAGGGATAGAATTCAGGATCTCATGCATTCTACACAAGTGGTCTACCTGTGAGCTACACCACCAGCCCCTTAGCTCACATTTAAAAGGGGAAACACAGTTGAACTACCTCTAAAAATGCAAAGTTTATTTAGCAGCTTCCCTTTATCAAGGCCTTGCTATTTTTCAGGCACAAGTGTCCAGATTTAGCTCCATGAATTTTTGTACCATTTTAAAGAAGTTTAATAGTGTCATTGTTACCCTGTTTTACAGAAGAGAGAAACTGAGGCTCAGATGGAAAATATATTGACTACAGAATAGGGATTCACAATTGATTCCTAAAACTACAGGAGGTTAAGAATGTTTGCTCTCTGGCCTAAGAATTGCAGATCCTTTCCCAGGGTTTCCTTTGCTTTGAAATTTCATCTTTGGTGCATTTTGTTACACAGAAGGCAAAAACTGTTGTGCAACCAAAGTTCTCTATTCCTTCTTGGAAGTCTTCTCCACCAAGAGCATAAGCACAGACTCCTGTGTTTTCTTTTAGTATGTTTACAGTTTCCTTACTAACACCAACCTCTTCAGTCTGTCTGGAGTTAATTTGGATGAAGGTATGAGGTGTGGGTCAAACATTATTTTTCCCATTGGACCCCATTTGGAATGACACCTCCTTTCTGACTTAACATTGGGCTGTTGTTACAATAAGTTGTCACATGCCCTCTTCCCAGATCTTCTGACTGCAGAATTACTCATCAATGCTGGAAGCCTGCCCCTGCCTCTCTGTGGTGACCCCCATCTCAGCAAGTCTCCCCACAGCTGGGCTGCTGTCTGCCCTGTGGTGAGTGGAAGGAATTCAGCGTGAACTCTGCTCACTCAGCAGCCAGGCCTGAGGAGCCTGGACTGTGGAAAATCACATGTGGTTTTCAAGTTGTTGGAAACCAAGGAAATTGTTCTGCCAGTTGTGAGGACGACTAGACACTGTCTGGAAGACTTCAGATCCCCACAGCCTGGGGAACCACTCCTCCTTGTGGATTCAAGCAGCTGACCCCACTAGTGACATCCAGTCACTAGGCTGCAAGAATAGGATGTCCCTATGGGCTTCTGCCAGGGGAAGCACAAGACCTGGTCCTTTCTCCTTTGGTCCTGGGCTGACCCAGGCTCCAGGAGGAACAGTGCCTGGGATCCCAGTTGTCTGCCATCACCTTCTATTTAGCCAGATCACCCCCAACAAATGTACATGGTGGTGCTGGCCAGTGGCCTGACACGGCCCACTGGACCATTAGCACACATGGCTTCCATTTGCCTAAGGCCAAATCTTCTGTGTCTGAGCTGTTGCCATAGAGAACCTAGAGGCCTCGGGCCAGGGTTGGGAAGGCCTGCTCCTGGGCTACCGGCTGTGGCAGGCCCATCCCTGTGTCCTATGGCCCTTCATCTGGATCTCTGACTCACTAGAGCCAGAAGGCAGATGCATTTCAGTTTCTGCGCAGGTGCAGGAGCTGTATTGTGGGCCTCAGTGGGAGAGAGGCTGGTTGGTCCTCCCTGCTGGTTCTGCCATAGCCCAGCTGCCGAGCAGCTAGAGGCGGTGAAGCCCATGCAGGAACGTCTGGTTTGGCATTGGAGGGCTAAGCCTGGACCTTCTCCAACACATATGTGCTGTGACCTGAATATCTAACCTCTCCCTAGACCTCAGATTCCCACTTACAAATGGGGAAACACACTCACTTTGCAAAAACTGATGCGATGCCTCCCTGTGCCAGGATGCCTGATACTCGAGGGTCCTGGGGCAGTATCTGCCCAGGCGGGACTCCCCTTTCCCCTTCCCCAAGGAGCTCAGGGCCCTGTCTGTGCTCTTCTGTCATGGGCTTCTGGTTGCTGACTTCCTGTGCCCCCCAGGCCCCTCCAGCTTCAGCTTTTACTGAGGTTACACATCTGTGACAGCTGGAACCCTGGGCCACACTCAGGCCCACACTGTTGGAAGTGCCACAGATACGGCCATGTGAACCAAAGAACTACAGGACAGGGAGCCTGTGAGTGTGCCTTGACCTCACTGCCCTGCTCTGACTCCCTCCTGCCCCTCCATGCAGGTGTGTGCAAGTTGTTCTGGAACCCAGAGGCGATTGGGCTGTTGTTGAGGGGCTCAGGCTTGGTCTGGGTGGTTGAGGGGTGGTGTTCTGTTCTGCCCACCACAGAGCTGTATAGTGAGTGGCATTTTGTCAGTGCTCTGCTGAAATGGTGCTGCTGGTCCTGCAAAGATGGCTGGGGATATCTTTTCATAGACTTGGGAAGCTGAGATGTGCACCTGGCAACAGAGTGTAATGGATGGACTTTTGCTAAGACCTTTAGACCCTTCCAGGTCCCTGAGAGGGAGTGGCAGCATGTGGTTCCTGCCACTGGGGGGGTGGGATGGCAGAAGAGCATCTTTGAAGATGCCATGAGAGCCGGGGACAGTAGTGCACACCTGTGATCCCAGGAACTCTAGAGGCAGAGGGAGGAGGATCACAAGTTGAAGGCCAGAGGCAGCCTGCTTAATTTAGCAAGATCTCGGGGTCACTTCTGGGGCTTCCCCCTGGCAGGCACCCTCTTGGCAGGGTTCTTTCTCTATGGCTTTGAGAGGGGCATCAGCTACACAGGACACATTCACCCATGTCCTTTCCTTCCCTGACCTTCCCTGCCAGGCTCAGGCCTCCACCTTCAGAGGCCTCTGCCTCTGCCTCCTTTCTCCCATGCATTCCCCTTCCTGCTCTGCAGCAGTAAGGAGACAGTCATCTTCCCTTTCAGTCCAGCCCAGTCCTCTGGGGGTTCCATTGAGCTGCCCCTGCCACATTCCCATGGGAAGTGGGAGAAAGGAGGAAGGACAGGGGTTGCCAGGGTGCCTAGAGGACCCCCTTGGATAGCTTGGGTATAGATGCCCTGATCAGTGGTAGGGGCCAGTACTGTGTGCTCTTGGCCATGAGCCTTCCACTTGCCCAACTGGCCTTGGCTTAGGTGTTGTGCTCCTCAGCAGAGAAAGGGGGACACCCTCAGGTCCTCAGGTCACCCCCTTGCTCCAGGCAGAGCCCTGGGCTCATGACAAAATAATTTCCTGGGGCAGGTCTTCAAGTTGAGAATGGTTTCTCAAGGAGAGGAACACCAGCCTAGCAGGGAGAATTAGTGCCCTTTTTGCCTGCCCAGACCCTTGGGCCTGAAGCTCCCAACCTTTTGGTCCTCCTGGGTCCAGTTCCCCACAGGGACTCCTGCTTATATTCCTTTAGTGACTCACTGCCGCCAAGGAAAAGGCTCCAAGTCCTCTTTTTGTTTGTTTTCTAGATGGCTTCTATTTTCCCTGGCAGAGGATATCAGGCCAAATCCAATCCATGTGTGAGCCATTCCCAGGGAAGTGACATCCCACAGCCCCTCACCCAGCCTCAGGCCTCCACGTGACACACCAACCCAGGTGGCAGAGGAAATTCCCAGACCCAGTTCTGAGCATGATGACTCAGACAGCGGTGGGAGAGACTTGCTCCATCCTCGCTGCCCTCAGGACCCAGAGTGGGCCACTTAGCAGGCAGAGGCCTGGCTGTGTTTGAGGGGCTGCTCTGAGAGCCTGGGAGTGGGGCCCAGGTTGTTCTCTGGTGGAAAGGATGAGAGCCAAGAGCCAATGGGGTGTGAGGGTGAACATGCGTGCTCTGCATGCCACGCACATGATCTGGTTTAATCCACACATAGAAGCTGGTGGCACTGAGGCCTCTCGCTGAGACCAGAGGGTCAGGAGGAGCAGAGCCAGGACTGACCCCAGGCACTAGCTCTTCCCACAGGGCCCCAGCCTTCTTGTGGAGAGTCAGTGAGGAAGCAAAGGGAAGGTCTTAGAGGGCCCTCCCACTTCAGGGGGGCCAGGATGATTGCTGACCCTAGCTGCCCCAGCGGGGCCTTCCTGGCCCCTACCTGCTCAGCCTGGCCCCTGGGCAGCTGGAAGTTGGGGGCCAATAGCTTGCCAACCTAATTTTCCTCTTTCCCTTTCAGCTAAGGTCCAAACTCCACCCTGTCAATCATCCCAGAGCTCCTACTCTGCTCCACAGGGGGCGTGGGCATGTGGACAACCTTGGTTGAGAGCTGGCTGCCACAGCCTTGATCTATGAGAACAACTGTACCTTGTCTTGCTCCCTCATTCCTTCAGATGTGAATGTTTGGGAGCTCTGGCCTCAACTGTGAGGGCCATTTGGAGCCGGCCAACATTTGCTTGGGTGTTGGGCAAATGTCACCCATGTGCAACTTCCCTCTGCAGGCATCATGACCCACATCACCAATGGATCCTGGGACTCTCTGACGCCAGTCTGGGCCCTCTAAGGTTTTTTGTTTTTGTTTTTGTTTTTGTTTTTTAAATGGGTTCTGGTAGGGGAAGAAGAGAACTGGCTATGTCTATGCTGGCACCTGGGGGCGGTGGCACGCCCTTTCGTAGGGTTCCGACGCCCCCGGCAGAGCACTTAAGAATCCCACGGAAGGGTCTTTTCTGCACAGCTCAGGGGCCGACCCCACACAGACCTGAATGACTTGACCTGGGACTGCAGCACGTGGCAGTTTGAAGACAGAGCCAGCCCAGGCTCCAGGGAGTGGGGAGGTGGGCAGCTGCCACCCTCAGAGCCGAGTTCTGGTCACTCTCCGCAAGCCGGGCGGCTTGGGGTGTGCGGAGGGTACAACCGGGCAGGAGCTGAGGCTTCTGCAGACCGGCACCGCCGGACCCCGCGCCCCGCTTCCCTCCTCCCAGGCTCTCTGCTGTCTGCGCCCCAGTCGCCCCTGCTCTCGATCCCGCGGTCCTGGGAGCTAGCTTCCAGCCGGGACTCCATTCGAGGTCCGAGCTCCGGGAGTGCCCGGCGCCGCCGCTCCGCCCCTGCGCGCAGCCCCCCGTCCAGGCCGAGCTCCGCCTTCTCCTCCTCCCCTGGGTGCGGACCAGCTCCGGAAGCCCCGCGCCCCCGCCCCGGCCCTAGCACTTCGGAGGGCGGTCTGCGCGGGAGCTCGCTGCGCGGAGCGGAGCCGGGTCGCCGCAAGCTCCTCGGAGCCCCTCCGGCCCCGGAATCCCCCGAATCTCTTCCGGGACCCCTCGCCCACTGGGATCCGCTCTCCAACCCCCTTGCTCCCCGCGTCCCCTCTCGGAACCCCTCTCCTGCCCCCCGCGTTCCGCGTCCCGCGCCCCGCGCGTGCCAGGGCCATGGCGGCCCTGCGCACGGCGCCCCTGCTCGGCTGCCTTCTGGCGCTGCTGGCGCTGAGCCCCGGGGGGCGCGCGCAGACGGTGCTGACGGACGAGGAGATCGAGGAGTTCCTCGAAGGCTACTTGTCCGAGCTGGGGCCCGAGCCCCGAGAGGACGACGTTGGGGCTCCGCCTCCCCCTGAGCCCACTCAGCGCGCACGCAAAGCCCAGGCAGGGGGCCAGCCGGGGGCAGCTGCAGAAGGTGAGACCCCGGGGGCGCTGTGGGGAGGTGGCGCCTCGTGTGAGTGTGGAGGGCTCGGAGGGCCTGGCCGCTCCCGGGCTGCCCTCGAGGACGAACGGTTCCGCAGCGGCGCGCCTGGCGGGACAGTGTGCCAGGCCAGGGCAGCGATGGCCAGGAGCCTCCAGACCTGGAGGCTCGTCCAGCTAGGGTCCAGCTAGTCCAGTAGGCCGCGTTGTCGGACCAGTGGACCAGGGAGCTCTAGTCGCTCAGCCCCAGGCCCCAAGACCATCTAGGCTAGAGCCACGGGGGCCTGCGTTGTCAGCACCCTGGCAGCTGGAGGGGCCCTCAGCCTGTTTGTGGCTCAGCCTGCCTTGCCCTCCTTCCCTAGGAACTCGCAGGCAGGGAGGGGCTACAGAAGATCTCTGCCCACCAAGGCTTCGGGTGTCAGTGGGCAGTCTGGGACTATTGGGAGAACTGGATGAGGTGATGCATCCCAGCGGCATGTAACCCAGGGCCTCTTACATAACCCTTGTCAATAAATCTTAGCTGTTTATGGAGGCCCTCTGCAGGGTGGCAGAGGATCTTGTGATCTGTCTCCCAGGAGACTCTAAGGCACCTTTCATCATTCCTGAGGTCAGCAGCTCCACCCTTGGCCCCCCTGCAGCCACAGCTGTAGGTCTTTCCTGGCCCTTGCTCCACCTCACAGCCCTGGGCCCTCCTGCCTTCTGTAGTCCAGGCTTTCTGTCCAGGGCTCTTAGCTGGTGCTGAAGCTGCCCCGCTTCTCCTGGTTGTGTTTTATTACTTTTCCTGTGTTTCAGCCAAACTGCCCTGGGGTCTCCCATCCACCACTACACTCTCAACAACTTGTGCTTGTAGTCCTGGAAGGGTTTCCACAGGCAGCTCCACCTAGGCCCCTGCTCCCAGGCTGCCCATATAGAGTTGGTAGCCATAAGTTCCCTGCATGTTCCCCAGAGCCCCCAATTAGTTCTGGCCTTCAGCCTGCCCCAGACCTCTTACATCTTCCTCCTTTTTGGGCTGCTTCCTCCTCCTTTGGGCTCCAAGACCCACAGAGTGTCTCTGTCCCTGCAGGGAGGCTCACAGAGGGTCCCTGGCCCCTGTCCTGTAATTTGTATTGCAGTTTGCAGGGATGACCATTGCTTTTTCCGGATGGCTCAGTTCTGTGTGCCTTCAGTGCCCTAGCTGGCAAATAGACATGGGAAGGAGGGGATTGTTGGGCCCCTGTTGAGGTCTTGGCAGGTGGAGGCCTCTCCCTAGAAACTGTCAGTCTTTAGGGAGGCTGAGATGTGAACGTAGCAGTCTGGACTTGCAGAAAGAAAGCCCTCTCTTCCAATTCCAGCTCTGCCACCTGGGCAGGTGCTTACCATCAGTTTTCTGGTCTATACTGCAGACTGACCAGAGCCCCTATGCTCAAGTTATGGTCATCTTGAGGGGTCACATGGGGACACAGAGTGGGCTTTGTTAAATTGACCTACATCTTCATCTTATATAGCACTTCCAGAAAAGGCCAAAGACAAAGGAAAGAAAGGGAAGAAGGATAAAGGCCCTAAGACAACCACACAGCCCCTGGAGGGATCCACCAGACCCCCTAAGAAAGGGAAGGAGAAGCCACCAAAGGCCACCAAGAAGCCCAAGGAGAAGCCACCCAAGGCCACCAAGAAGCCCAAGGAGAAGCCACCCAAGGCCACCAAAAAGCCCAAAGAGAAACCACCTAAGGCCACCAAGAGGCCCCCAGCAGGGAAAAGGCTCTCTACTGCAGCCCCCTTGGAAACCCTGGAGTGGCCACTGCCCTTGCCTCCCAGCCCTGGCCCTGAGGCGATACCCCAGGAGGGAGGTTTGTGTGTTTATAGGGTTATGACTTCTTTTGGGGGCAGCTTCCTGAGACCTTGCTTACCACAGAAAGGTGGGCTCTGGGCCTCTTTTTTTTGTTTGTTTTTGCGGTACTGGGGGTTGAACCCAGGGCCTCGCACCTGCATGCTCTGCAAGTGCTGGACCACTGAGCTGCACCTCAGCCCCTTTTTTTTTTTTACTTTTTGAGACAGGGTCTCGCTAAGTTACACAGACTGCCTCTGGTCTCGAACTTGTGATCCTCCCACCTCCGCCTCCTGAGCCGCTGGGATTACAGGCATGCGCCGCCACCACGCCCAGCTGGGCCTCATTTTTGTGATGAACTCTGCTATTTGATCAGAGGGTTCCCACAGTGCTGGAGCATCTCCCCAGGCAGTGAGAGGGCTTGGCAGCTTGTGGGCAGGAATCTCTGTCCCACGGGCTCTGAACCTGCTGGGCTTCCCAAAGGCAGCCCAGCTCTCTGGCCCCAAGGGATGCCAGCAGGGTGTCCAGTCCTCCTTAGAGTGAACTGTGGCCTTGGGAGGGTGTCCACACGGTCTATGGAAGCTCTGCAGGGACTCGTGGCCTTAGGCTTCAAGGTGGTCAGGGCAGGCCCCCCAGCCACCTGCTCCTGGGGCTTCTGTGTTGCAGAGGAGGCCTTCCCAGGCACCTGGCAGGGTCAAGGAGAAGAGAAGCATGTGGAGGCCCCAGAGCACCAGCCTGGTGAGTGCCTGTCATCTTCTTGGTCTCAGGGTGACCAGCTGCCCTGGCTTGCTGGCTTGAGGGATTGCCAGAAGGGGCTTGGGTAGGGTTGTCAGGCGGCCACCTGAATCTTCTTCTCAGAACCAGAGGAGGAGACCGAGGTGCCCACACTGGACTACAATGACCAGATAGAAAGAGAAGACTATGAGGACTGTGAGTCAGCCCCGCCCCACATGGCTACCACCCCAAGACTGAGACCTGCTCAGAGCCTGCGTCCCCCTCAGTTGAGTACATCCTTCCCCCTCAGTTGAGTACATCCGCCGCCAGAAGCAGCCCAGGCTGCCACCCAGCAGGAGGCGGCTCTGGCCAAAGCGCCCCGAGGAGAAGGCTGAGGATCCCGAGCCAGAGGAGAGGAAGGAGATCAAGGAGAGTGGTAGGATCGGGATAGGGGGGAAGAAGTGGGGGTCAAGGGAGGACTCTGACCCACGCTCATCTCCTCCCCTCCACAGAGCTGCCTCTGAAGCCTCTGCTGCCCCCCGACTATGGGGATGGCTATGTGATCCCCAACTATGACGACAGTGAGTGTCCAGCACCCCAGAGTCCCAAGGACACCCACAAGGACATTGGGGCCAGGAATGTGGTCAGGACCCTAGGGTTTCCCACCTTTCTTCCTGGCTCCTGACTTTGCCCCCACCAGGGTGTCCCCACACCCCACACTCAGCCCTCTCATTCTGAGTGGGCCAGCCCTCCCTGTCTGTGCTCGCAAGTTCCTGCCGGCTCCCTGCCGCTGCCCCTCCGAGGGGCTGCTGCCTTCCTGGGGCTCACCCCTGCCCCTGGGTCCCTGTGGAGGCCTCCAGTCTCTTCCTTCCTGGGCTGCGGGCCTGCACAGGTCCTCACATTCCCTTAGCTTCTCCCTACTTTGGCCCCAGCTCAGGTCTCCAGGCTGGGCCCCACTCCTTGCCAGGAGTACCAACTGCCACTTAGGCACCTGTCCTGGTGCCACTGTGCCCAGCCCTCGTTCCTCCTTTCCTTAGGCAGGTGACCTCTCTTGACAACCTACAGGATGGCCATCTCCTCTTCCTGGCCCGCCCCCAATCCTGCCCTGTGGGTTTTTGTGAACCCTGGAGCCAAGACCCCTGGCCCAGGATCAGGGCCAGCTAAGCTGCACTCTCTCTCCCTGCAGTGGACTATTACTTCCCAGCTCCTCCACCACCAAAGCCTGATGCAGGGAGGGAGACCGAGGAGGAGAAGGAAGAGCTGAGTGAGTGGGACCAGGGCCAATCCCTAGCAGGCCTCCCTAAGGCTCCTTCCGCCTCCCAAACCCTCTCCCATGTCCCCAGCTCAGCTTGAGCCTCTCCTCCACGCCCAGGGCCAATTTGACAGGATTCTCCTACTCTGCACCTTCCAGAGAAACCCAAAAAGGAGGGCAGTAGCCCCAAAGAGGAGACTGAGGACAAGTGGACAGTGGAGAAGGGCAAGGACCACAAAGGTATGTGGGCAGTCCCCAGGGGCAGATTTGGACTCCTGCTGCCTTGGGCCCTTGGCTCAACCCCCTCCCTTTGTTGTCCACAGGGTCCCGGAAGGGCGAGGAGCTGGAGGAAGAGTGGGCTCCGGTGGAGAAAGTCAGTGAGTGGGGCTTATGGGGGGCCCATCAGGAGCAGCAGGGTGAAGGTGTGGGACAGTGACCCACTAAGACCACCCATGGGACTGTGGATGTCCTGGTGGGACTCTAAGCCCCTAAAGGTGCTCCCTGCTCTTAGATCTTTGCAGCACAGAAGGGAGAGGCCTGGGGGCCAAGGACATCTTTGCTCATCTGCCCCTGTGCTCTGGCTGGAGGCTGGCCTGCTTCAGAGGTCAGGGCTCCTTTCCGCCCCTAGAAGCTGGAGTGAAGATATCAGGGGAATCCAAGGCCATGGGTGGAGAACAAGGTTTCCAGCTGCCACAGGCATTCTCATGGGACTAGTGTTCAGGTGAAGTCTGCCTGGCTGCCCTGGAGTGGCTCTGCCTAAGGATTTGTTATGAGCCCTGGGTCCCTGAGAGGCATATTCTCCAGACTGGGCAGCCAAGGCCCAGGCAGGGGAAACAGGCTAGGGTCAGGGCGGCTCCTGGCCCGGTTCTGACTCCCCTGGAGGGGGGTGTGGTCTGCTGTCACAGAGCCACAGGCCACACAGCTGCACTTGTGAGTGTGACGGGGATGGGCTACAGGCCCCTTGGCTCTGGGTTGTTAGGAAGGTAGCATCCACGAGCCACCAGCTTGCGGTGTGTGCCCTCAGAGTGTCCACCCATCGGGATGGAGTCGCATCGCATTGAGGACAACCAGATCCGTGCCTCCTCCATGCTGCGCCACGGCCTGGGAGCCCAGCGAGGCCGGCTCAACATGCAGGTGGGTGAGTGGATGTCCCTCCTCCAGCAGGCAGGGACACCTGCCCCTGCTCAGCCTCCCTTTCCATAGGCTGGAGCCAACGAGGACGACTACTATGACGGGGCGTGGTGTGCTGAAGATGACTCGCATGCCCAGTGGATTGAGGTGGACACCAGAAGGACGACCCGGTTCACAGGCGTCATCACCCAGGGTCGGGACTCCAGCATCCAGTATGTGACTGGGCTCTGAGCAGTGGGCGGGGCTCCAGCATGGCTCTGGGTCCCATCGACAGCCCATCCTGCCCTTGAGCTGGCTCGGAAGCTCGAGGTCCACAAGAGCCAACCCTGGCTTAGCATGGCCCGTCAGCCTCTCTGTTCAGATGGGCACACAAAGTCAGAAAGCCACTGCCACAGGGCGTGGCTCACGAGGACCAGGCTGCATGCTATACCCCAGTTGGCCCAAAAGCAGGGCACGGGGCTTGGGGGGCAGGGGTGGGAGAGCAAGCTTGCCCTGACAACATCTGCTCCATAGTGATGACTTTGTGACCACCTTCTTCGTGGGCTTCAGCAATGACAGCCAAACCTGGGTGATGTACACCAATGGCTACGAGGAAATGGTGGGTGCCCGAACCCTCCATGCTGCTCCTATTGTCCGGCCTAGGGTGGACTTTTGGGGGATTCACTGACACCTGCCTCTCCCTAGACCTTCCATGGGAACGTGGACAAGGACACACCTGTGCTGAGCGAGCTCCCGGAGCCGGTGGTGGCCCGCTTCATCCGCATCTACCCACTCACCTGGAATGGGAGCCTGTGTCTGCGCCTGGAGGTGCTGGGCTGCCCCCTGAGCAGTGAGTGCAAAGGGACCAGCCAGGGCAGGGGGTGACCTGAGGGTATGGTGACGGGCAGCTGGCTCAGGGTCCTGCCTGCCCACCGCTCTGCAGCTGTCCACAGCTACTATGCACAGAATGAGGTTGTGGCCACTGATGACCTGGACTTCCGGCACCACAGCTACAAGGACATGCGCCAGGTTAGAAGCCTATATTCTAGGCTGGCATGGGCGCTGTGCAGTGTGACAGGGGAGCTCTGCCTCGTCCAGTCCCTACAGTCTTGAGAAGTACAGCATCCATTGCTCCTGGGAGCAGGCTAGGAACTAGGGGTGCCTGAGAGGGGCTAGGGTTGCCTTCCTCTCCCGATAGAACAGGCCAGGACAGGGGGTGAGGTATGATCAGCGACACAGTGCCCTGTCCCCGCCAGCTGATGAAGGTGGTGAACGAGGAGTGCCCCACCATCACCCGCACGTACAGCCTGGGCAAGAGCTCGAGAGGGCTCAAGATCTATGCCATGGAGATCTCCGACAACCCCGGGGAACACGAGCTGGGTGAGGGCCTAAGGGCATCATTCTGCCAGGGCCTTGGCACTGCAGCTGGGCCTGCGCAGTGGGTATGCAGAGCTCACCACCTCTTGCCTGCCCCTCTGGGATCCAGGCCTATCTTGCTGAGCACTGTGAGCTTCCGCTGTCCCCCAGTCCCTTGGGGATGAGTGGTTTGGGTCTTTCCTCCAGGACCTGGGCCTTCCAAGGCTAAGTGCTTCCTGTGGCTCCCGCCCTTGTAGGGGAGCCTGAGTTCCGCTACACCGCCGGGATCCACGGCAATGAGGTCCTGGGCCGGGAGCTGCTGCTGCTGCTCATGCAGTACCTGTGCCGCGAGTACCGTGACGGGAACCCCCGCGTGCGCAGCCTGGTGCAGGACACGCGCATCCACCTGGTGCCTTCCCTGAACCCCGATGGCTATGAAGTGGCAGCACAGATGGTGGGTGTGGGTGTGGGGCTGGCTGAGGGCAGGTGGGGGGTAGTGAGTAGGGGGCCAAAGTTGACTCTGCTGGCTCCCCGCAGGGCTCAGAATTTGGGAACTGGGCACTGGGGCTGTGGACCGAGGAGGGCTTTGACATCTTTGAGGACTTTCCGGATCTCAACTCTGTGCTCTGGGGAGCTGAGGAGAGGAAATGGGTCCCCTACCGGGTCCCCAACAATAACCTGCCCATCCCTGACCGATACCTGTCTCCAGATGCCACGGTGAGGGGCGAGCCCTGGGGGAGGTGGCAGGTAGCTGAGTTACAGGCACTCAGACTCTGGGGCTGGGAATCACGGACAGGGACCAGAGCACAGCATGGGCGGCACTGGTGTGGGGCTGCACAGACAGAAGTGTGGAGGTGAGGGGAGCATCAGCCTCCTGCCCTGGCCTCCCTAGGTCTCCACAGAGGTCCGGGCCATCATTTCCTGGATGGAGAAGAACCCCTTCGTACTGGGAGCAAACCTGAATGGTGGTGAGCGGCTCGTGTCCTACCCCTATGACATGGCCCGCACGCCCAGCCAGGAGCAGTTGCTGGCCGCAGCCATGGCGGCTGCCCGTGGAGAGGATGATGAGGAGTCGTCGGAGGCCCAAGAGACTCCAGACCATGCCATCTTCCGCTGGCTGGCCATCTCCTTTGCCTCTGCCCATCTCACCATGACTGAGCCCTACCGGGGAGGCTGCCAGGCCCAGGACCACACCAACGGCATGGGCATCGTCAACGGGGCCAAGTGGAACCCCCGGTCAGGGAGTGAGTCGGCCCAGGCGGGGCTGTGGGGGTTGTGTGGCCTGGAGTAGGGGTGACCGTGGGTCTGTTTCCATCTGCCCAGCGATCAATGACTTCAGTTACCTACACACCAACTGCCTGGAGCTCTCCATCTACTTGGGCTGTGACAAGTTCCCCCACGAGAGTGAGCTGGCCCGGGAGTGGGAAAACAACAAGGAGGCGCTGCTCACCTTCATGGAGCAGGTGGGGTGGCTGGGCCGCAGCGGGAATGAGGGTCAAGGCTGGCAGGGCCCAGGCCAAGGGGTCTCCATGTGGTCCCCACCTCACTGCCCTCCCTCCTGCAGGTACACCGTGGCATCAAGGGTGTGGTGACAGATGAGCAAGGTGTCCCCATTGCCAACGCCACCATCTCTGTGAGTGGCATCAACCATGGTGTGAAAACAGGTACTTGTGGCTCATCGCCACCTGCCTTGTCCTCCCCAAGTGACTGCAGCAAAGGGAGCCAAATCTGTGCATGGTCTTGGCAAAGCAAGACCTGCAGGTCCTTGCTCCTCTGGACCTTGTCACAGCAGGTGGGCCTGGCCAGAGGGAGGACAGGGCCTAGAGAATCAGGGGAGAACAGGGAGGAGATGAGGTGTTCAGGGGTCAGAGAGGGAGGGTGGAGCTGCAGGGGCCGGGACAGTGAGGCTTGTCTTCCCTGTGCAGCAAGTGGTGGTGATTACTGGCGCATCCTGAACCCGGGTGAGTACCGCGTGACGGCCCACGCAGAGGGCTACACCTCAAGCTCCAAGACCTGCAATGTGGACTATGACATCGGGGCCACCCAGTGCAACTTCATCCTGGCTCGCTCCAACTGGAAGCGCATCCGGGAGATCCTGGCCATGAATGGGAACCGGCCCATCCCACGCATCGACCCCTCACGCCCCATGACCCCCCAGCAGAGGCGCCTGCAGCAGCGGCGCTTGCGGTACCGGCTGCGGCTGCGAGAACAGCTGCGGCTACAGCGCCTCAACAACACTACCACCATAGGCCCAACCACCACCCCCTCCCCCACGCCCGTCCCCACACCTGCCCCCACACCAGGTGAGACGCAGGGGCCCTGGAGCCTTCTACCTACAACCACTGTGGGCTGGGAGGAGTTGGAGACCGAGACCTACACAGAGGTGGTGACAGAGTTTGGGACAGAGTTTGAGACTGAGCTGGAGCCTGACGAGGAGGAGGAGTTAGAAGAGGAAGCAGAGGTGGCCACTGGTCCCACATTTCCCTTCACAACAGTGGAGACCTACACAGTTAACTTTGGGGACTTCTGAGACTGGGGTCCCACCAATACCCTGGCCCAGCTCAACCAGCAGCAACACTTCCCAAGCCTGCACCTGCAGATGCAATCATCAGCACACAGGAAGCCTCCTGGGGCCTGCCTTTGGGGAGGGGCAAGTAAGGAAGCCAAGGTCATCCAATAAAATAAGCTCACGGCACGGACACTGCTGTTCTGGCTTCCAGAGGAGGCTGACCTGTGGTGGCTCCCTTATAAGGATCCCACCCCAGTGTACCCAGGAGCTCAAGGCAAAGACCTGCAAGCATTCGTGGTTTATTCCTAAAGCTTACACTGCAGGGCAGAGGGCCTGGTCCAGCCACTTCCCTCAGGGGCCCAACCCCAGGCCCCCTAGGTCATCGTCCTCTGCTCCGAAGCCTGAAAAGCTGATGGGCTGGCAGGCCAGGCTGCGGAGGTTCACCAGACAGGCAGTCTGCGTGGCACTGAAGTCAGGGACAGCCACCAACAGCACCATCTGGTCCTCAGGGCCTGTAACGCAGCCATGTGGGGTCCCCCTTAGGTTCTGGGTAAGGCCTGCCTCCCAGGGAAGCCCCCAAAAGTAAACAGGAGCCACAGAGGATGGTTTTGAGAGTAGCACATGGCCCAGGACCCTCTCAAGACCCCACCCAGTCGGCTCAGCCCCTAGCAGTAACACGATGGCCTCTTGGCAGACCCCAGCCATCTATCCCACGGGGACTTTGTCACCAGGTGAGAACAAACTGATCCTGACGGCTTAGGCCTTAGCTCATAAAAAGACATACCTCGGATGACTCTGGAGCCAAAGGTGGGGGTGTTGCCACAGAAGTAGACGTGAGGGCACTCCAGGAAGATGAAGGGATCAGCTTTGTAGAAGGGGTAGCAGCCTAGAAAAGGGCCTGTTGCTGAGCAGGGCTTCTCCGCCTTGCCCTAGGATGTCTGAGGCTGGACATGTCAGCCCCAGAGCCATCCTGCACAGCACGTACAACAGCCTCTTTCTCCCTTACCCGCTGAATGCCTGTAGCACCCCTCACCTGTGACCAAAGTGGCACACTGTCATATGCCAAGGGGCAGGTCCATGGGTCCCTGCTATCTCCTCCCTCAGTACTGGGGGCTGTGAACGGTCCCTGGCCATAGACGGAATCAAGATTCCAGAGTCTTCCAGAATGGGCTTTTACTTATCAAGGGGTGGGCAAGATGGCGAGTCCAAATCTGTACTCGGAACCCACCCTGACCCCACTGGTGTGACCCAGCTGTTACCTAAGGTGTCGGGAGCTGTGGGACTGATATGACGGACCCGCAGGGTCCACTCTAGAATCTCCAGATGGTCCTCCATGCTGCTGTATCGGAAAATGTCACTCACGTTCTGTCCTGACGTCCCCAGGAATCTGCCAGGCAAAGCTCTGCTGACCCCAAGCCTGGGCCATTCAACTCAACAGCCAGCGTGGAGGCCACCCAGCATCCTCGCGCAGGTGCACCAGACTAAACCCCCAGGAAAGACACAGGCCAGGAGCCCTCTGCAGCCCTGTCCCTGCCCGGACTTCCTCCTCCACCCTGTCCCATGCTGGCTACCTGACTCCATCGATGGTGGCCTGGTAGGGGTTGGTGACCAGCTGGAGGGTGGAGTAGGCAGTGGCCAGTGGAAACATGCAGGGGTGCAGGGGCTGCTGAGGCAGTGTATAGTTGGTGGGGTCAAACTCGCCTGGCATCACGTCCACTGGCACTGAGGCCTGGAAAGCACAGGGCAGGGAGCACTTGCAGGCCCCAGGAAGCCCCGCTTTCGGCCCTGGCTCCCTACCTGCCTTTCCCCCACCCCATGGACACTGCACAGACTGCAGTCTGATGGCCTGCCCCCAAACCACTCACACTCAGCTGCAGGAGGATCTCGTCCAGCATTTTCACTGCCTCCACGCTGGCTGCCTGGGTTTTCTTGGTGAGATACTTTGCCTGGGAGTAGAAGGCCAGGATGGGGCATGATTAGAGGGACACCCAGAGCCTGCCTGGGTCCTAAGCGAAGACCATCAGTAGGCAAATGTGGGGCCGTCCCCCAGACCCATGGTCCCCACTGTCCCTAGCCCACAGGGAGCAGGGTTTGTGTGAAGACAGCTCACGCAGCGAGCCGTCACCAGCACACAACGCAGCCAGGCAGGTTCCATACCTTGTTGATAGAATCTCTGCTCTGGGTGCTGGGGCTGAGGAGGTTTCCTGCGAGGATGACCCGGGAGACATGGGCGGCACTGCACTGCTCCCCTTCGTCCCCAAGCTGTCCTGTCACCACATCCACCAGCAGCTGGGTGCCCAGCAGACTCTCACCACCACCTCCACCCAGGCCCAGGCCAGACACCAGCAGCACAAACCTGCAGAGAGACTAGGTCCTGCAGGGTGCTGGGGGAGGAGGCAGCTCCCCTTTACAGGCTCGGGTCCCCGAGGGAGACTCCTCACCTGTCTGTGTCAAGGGGGGCCGCAGGCTTCTGGGGAGCAAGGTCGGCAAAGCAGTGGTCTTCCACCTGAAACTTCCCATCGTCCCCCACGGAGCCAAACACCGCCAGGACCGTTCCTGGCAGGTGGGGCAGGCCTTGAGGTGGGGCAGGTGCCCTCACCTCCTCCCACTGCCCCACAGGCCCAACCAGCCAGCTCCTCGGCCATACCCCTAAATGCTGACTCAGGACTCTGCCTGGGGCCCCTGCCTCTGCGTGCAGGTGAGGAGACAGTGCTCAGCTGAGTCTCGCCCACTGATGGCTGCTGTCTGCCTGAACCCACACGTACCTCCACACAAACTCTCGTGTGCCAGCCTCTCATACTCTCACCACCACAGCACCCCCTTATGGGGCTCCTCCCCTTCCCCCCAGCTCCACTTTCATCACAGGACCTCACCACACCCACTGGGCTCCCACCTGTGACCAACTGTGACACATCGATGGTGCCTTTCAGCTTGATCCGCTGCAGTTCATCTTCCAGGACCAGCTCATCATCAGGGTGGATGTATTTGCTCCGAGGAGGCTGGGGAAGTAGGTTGTGCTGGAAAGCAGAGATGGGAGGAAATCTCAAGGCCAAGGCCACCTGGTTATGGGATGGCGCTGTAGCCCCCACCCATCTGGCCCATGTAGGTCAGCTTTGTGAGTAGAAGCCCAGCCCCAAACTCCTGGGACTACGAGGGTTGCTTATCAATGCCCCGAGAACAGGCCTTACCTCCTCGCTGATCTCTCGCAGAATGGAGGGCTGGAGCGGCATGGCCTTGAACAGAGTGCCCACCACACAGCACTGCTCCCCGGGCCGCAGCTCACACAGCTTCTTCACTCCCACTCCACTGCCTAGCACAAAGGGCACAGACTCAGAGACCCCTCGGCCCCACTGGGGGGGGAGCCCAGCCTCTACCACAACACACTACTGGGTGTCAAGGGAGTGAGTGCTGCAACCTGGAGCCCAGGCCTCTGCTAGGAAGGAGAGGATATCAGGTGAAGGACCCCCCAGACCTCAGCATGACAGTGGACGGAGGTGGCCACAGGTGACAAAGGGCTCTGTGTGAGGATGGGCCCTGGATGCCAAGTATCCTCATAAGAGGCAAAGGCAGGGAGGGGAAAACATGCAGAGGAGAGGCCATGTGAAGATGGGACAGAGCTGGAGTGCTGGAGCCACACGCTCAAGAAGGCCTCCAGCTACAAGAAGCTGGGAGAGGTGGGAAGGCGCTGCCCCAACAACCTCCAAAGGAACCAGCTCTGCTGACACCTCAATTTTGGACTTTTGGCCTCTAGAACCATAAGACAATAAATGTCTGTTGTTTATAGTCGCCTAGTTTGCAGTACTATATTGCAGTAGCCAAACAAAATGAATATGAAGCATTACTTCACGTGTATCTAAATTATAACACTCATTCTTAGAAAGAGGTCTGCAATGTGTCAGCACAGCTCTGCCCTAAAAACATTACAATTTCCTTTAAGAGTCTGGATTCATTCACTCTGCCCCCACCAAATGCTGCATCCTCTGAAAACAGATATCCCAAATTCAGATTTCATATTCCCTATACCCCAATCCATTCTGCTCCTTATGAAGTCAAGCAGCTCTGTTTATCTAGAGCACATGGGATCCTGGAGGCAAATGGGAATGTTAGGAAATGTTTCATAAGGTCAGGAGGAAAGGTGTGGTGAGCCAGGCCGTCAGCCCAGCAGACCCCAGCCAGCCAGACCCCCTCCTGCCCTGGAAGAACCAAGAACATTCCTCAGAGGAGAAGACAGAGGGCAGTAATTCAAAACAAGACAAGGAGGGCACTGTGCTGGACGAAACTCAGACGCCAAGAGAAACAGCAGATTCTAAATCCTCATTGGGCACTTTGCCATGGTGAGGAGGGGGTCTGTTCCCAACAGGTTCATGTGCTGGAAGCTTGGTCTCCAGTGTGTTGGCATTGAGGGGCAGAACCTTTAAGAACAGGAACTAGTAAGAGGTCACTGGGGGAGCTTCCCTGAGAAGAGATCACGGCAGCTCTCGCAGGATCCCCAAGTCTTCTGGTAGTGAATTATAAGAGGAAGTCCAACCTCTTTGTTGTTCTCTGGCTTCCTGACTGGTGATTTGATCTCTCCCTCTTGCATGCACTCCTGCCATCTGCTGTGAGGTCCTTACCAGAGTGAAACTGAAGCCAGTGCCATAACCTTTCATTTCCTAGACTATGACTTAAATAAACCTGTTTTCTGAAATACCCAGCGTCAGATATTTTGCTATAGTAACAGAAAAGTGACTAATACACGCTGGTACCTGCCCCAGGTGGCTCTAAGTGCCATACATGAAATTCAGCCAACCCTGATAACATGTTAAGGGTAGATATTACTACCCTCATTGAGGCAGAAAGAAGTTAAGCAACATATCCAAGGTCACACAGCAAGGATGCAAATGTGTGTCCTTGAGCACTGGGCAGAGATGTGCATTAACTGAGGGCAGGATACCCTTTCCCCAAAGCAATGCACTGGTACCAACATTGAAACTGGACAAAAAGGTCAACCTTTGCTCTCACTGAGGCTCTTCCAGGAGTGGGAGAGACAACAGATAATATATAAGTAATTGCCCATGCATGAACAAGAAACTGAGGCAGAAAACACAGAGAAGGCCCAGAAGGGTCAAAATGGCCACCTTTTCTTAGAAGATATGACACTGTAGCTGAGACGTAAGGCTAAGAGGACTTGCGAGAATGTGTCAAAGAGAAAAGGCAACCACAGCAAGGGCTCAGCATGTGCAGGGAACAGTAAGTGCAGAGGCCCCTTCTGAGGTAGACTGAGCGCTGGAGAGGCCACACAGAGAAGCCTCCCACAGGTGTCCTGGGCAATGGCCAACATCCCCACCGGGTCTGTGAGTGACTTGCCGCCCATCACCCTCTCCACTGTGGCAGCTGTCTGACTCCTAACCAGTCTGTGAGCAGAGTGAGAAGGCTGTTGTCTGTCACTGGGGAGACTGGCTAGCAGCTGTGGTCACTGGGAGAGAGAGTGGCCCGAGAGGGTGGGCCCAAGGAGGGTGTCCCTGAGGCTTCAAGGAAGCGAGGAAAAGGCTCCTGGGATGTGGGGCATGGTGGTGAATGCCTGTAACCTCAGCATTCAGGAGGCTGAGGCTGGAGGATTGGGAGTCTGATGCCAGTCTGGCTGTAGAGCAAGACCCTGTGGGAAGAAGGAAGGGGGGGAGGGAGGGAAGGAAGGGGAAAGGAAAGAGAAGGGAGAGAGGGAAGGAAGGTAGGGAAAGGAAAGAAGGGAAGGGAAGGAAAGGAGGAAGAGAGGGAAAGAAAGAAAGAAAAACTGAAAAGGTTCCTGGTTGCTGACAGGAAGGACCCCCATGTTACATGGTAGAGGACAGGTAAACAGCACCTCCTCCTGAGGTAAGGGAAACATCCCCAATGGATTTGCTGATTAATCTAGAGGACTCCTGGGCCCAGTGTTCTGCTACTGCTTAAATAAAACAAGAGTTGATCCAGTGGCTTGGGGTCAGGTAGGATAGGCCTGAGGGTCTCAAAGGCCCCAGTGGTTCCCAGGTGCAACCAGAACTAAGATCCACCAGCCGGGTACTGGGGACAATGAGTAAGGAAGGGTCTCAACTATAAAAGCCTCAGCTGAAAAACACAATAGGAGATGGACCTGAAAACCCACACAGAAAGCGACTGATGGAAATCATAAGATAAAGCAGCTTCACCCAAAGTTAAAGGTGAGAGATGGAGGTCACCTCTCAGAACAATCTAACTGCAAGTGTGAAGGAAAAAATGGGGAAACCAAAAAGGGTTGTGTTGTCCAGGCCACATTATTAGGAAAGACAGAGAGAGAACCCAATAGACAGAAGAGTAAGGCCACTAAATACGAGCAGTCAGGAGAAGCAGAGGTCAGTGAACAGAAAGGCCCGGAGACTGGAGTGTGCATCTCCAGCAACCTTGGCATCTGAGCCAGGCCTGCCATGCTGAGGGGCAAATGGTTGAATAACTTACACTGAAGATAGGAGAAATATTCCCCTTCACATACTTACTTTAATTTCATTATTAGTTGGAGGGATAAAGAGGTTAATTTACCAAAGCACCTGGGAAGTGGAATAAATTAGAGAAAAGTTCGGGTTCTAAGATCTACGATGATGGGGTAGGCAAACCTTAAACTCACTCACCCCAGTGCTGCTGAGCCCGGCTCTCCAGGAAGGGTCTCATCTGGACGAGGCGGGTGGCATAAATGTGGGCATACTGCCGGCTAAAGCTGCGCTCTCCTAGCCGGAAGGGTTGCGAAGAGTTGGTGTAAGTTGCCACAGGCACTCGGGCGAAGGTGGCATTGCTGGCTGATGGTGGGGATAGCAGAGTGTGGGCCCTCTGAGCTGCCTGCTCAGAAAACATGGCTGCACTCCAGGCTTGCCTTGTCCACGCAGCTGTGCCCAGGCCAAAAAGGACCCCTGTAAGAACACAAAGACATTCCTGCCACCCCAGTCCACACCAAAGGCAGCAGCTCTCCTGGTGTCTCAATCAAGCTGCCCACACTGCAACCAAAGAGCTCTAGGAAAGAAGGGGAACAGACATGGTATCCTCTCAGAACTGTGTATCTGGACACAGAGGGCCTACTGTATAACCCTAATCCACACAGGAAGAAAAGGAAAGCTGGAAGCATTCATTTCTCCCACCTGGAGCTCTTGCCAAACTCCAAGCTCAGGTATCCACCAAGTGCTCCATATATCCACCCAGAAGCTACCAAGGCCTCAAATTTAGCTCACCTCAAATGGAATTCCTGATGTGCATCCATCCCGCTCCTGGGTACCTGCCCACCTCTGGGAATGAGGCCAGACCTACTACTAAGTGAGCCTGCATAATTTGATAATAATAAAAATGAAACTATTGAATAAAGCCCCAAGTCCTTACAATGGCCTATGAGAGTTGCCCTAATGCCAAGCGGGGTCCAACCCTCCCCCCTGTCCCTCTTCCTACAGTCTCTTCCACAGCAGGGGCTCCCACAGAGCCTCTGGACTCCTGTTCCTCTTCTTCAGCATGCCTGAAGGTTCGCTTTCTCTTCAAGTCTTCACCCAACTCTCACCTTCTCCCCATCACTTGTACCCCTACACATCTGCTTTTCCAATTGTTGTTGACAATACTTGCCTTCTAACAAAGTATATATTTAAAATTTGCCTGCATCCTGTGACTACGCCATAGACTCCAGGGGGACAGAGATTCTTGTTTTATTCCTGGAGATATCTCCAGCACTTAGAACCGCACTGTCCCGTGAGTCTGAGATGGACGTGCAGGATGCACGCCAGACTTCGAAGAACTGTACAAAGAATACCTGAGCATGTTCTTCACGTACAACAGTTTGCGTTTGTTAATTCTAACACAGCTTTTTTTTTTTCCCCTGTTCCTATTTACTTCTTTAGGCCTGGGATTTAGTTCAGTTGGTAGAGCGCCGCTCTGCAGTCTCTGAGGTCCCGAGTTCAAGTCCCAGCACCACAAAAACGGGAGAAGGACCTGGCAACCCACTCCCGAGGCAATCCCGAAACAATCAGCCATTGAAAACCCTATAAGGGTCGCTATGACTCGGTCACGACTCGACGGCACCTAACAGCAACAACATTTACTTCTTTGGTACAGCTGTTACAAAGTTCAAAATCTCGCATGCAGCTCGCGTCCCATCTCCACCGTACTACACACTGGCCGGAAAGGCGAATCTGAATTCACTTTAAGCCAAGCAGGGACCATGGTGGTAGCGGCCCGCCCGGTGCCCCGGCAGGACGCGGCAGGCGCCCGCCCTACCCGCGGCCGTCGCCATGCTCCGCACCACGCATCAGCGCGGAACTTCCTCCGGACCTGGAGCCCAGAGCCCCCGCACGCCCACCAGCCGGTACCAGCGAACCCAAGCCGACCCCGTTCGGCCGAACCGCACTCACCGTGCCGCGCGCCGCATCCCACCAATCCCCGCGCGCCTGGCCCGCCCATCACAACATCCGCCAATCCCCGCGCAGCCTCCCCTCCCATCGCCACATCCTACCAATCGTCGCCCTCGCTGAGCCTTCCGTCACTGCACGCCGCCCGCCGAGGGAGCACGCAGCCCCGCTCCCGGTTCCCAGGGCAACGTGAGGCGGGCCCTGCGGGGAGCGTGCTCGCGGTGGGCGGGGCCTGGTCGCCGAGGGCCAGGTGGCAGTCAGCGCGGTATCCCACGTAGCCAAGGGCGTCTCGCAGGGGAAGCGCCGTGGGGTCCCGCTGTCCCTGAACAACTGCGCTCGATAGCACGTGGACGCAACGCCAGAGGATTCTGGCAGAAGGAAGGAGGCGCTAGGTTGCAAACCAGAAAGGGGGCGCTGCTGTGCATAGGGCTGCGGAGCCGGCGCGGGAGTACCCCGCCCTCCAGTCGGCCCGCCTCGGCGCCTGGCCTGGGCGGGTTGGTGCGCAGGCCTCCCCAGGCTCCCGTGTCCTTGTGGTCCCAGTATTTGTACATCTTCCACTTACTATTGTAGGCCCGACCTGCAGTCGGGTTTAATTCATAGCGACCCTATGTGCAACAGAACAAACCACTACCCAGCACTGCGCCATGCACACGATCTTTTTATGTCTGAGCTGGTTGTTGCAGTCACTGTGTTTCTTCTCATTTGAGTCATGCCACATCAGCAAAAGGTGGTCCCAGGGGCTTTACTCCATTCCTGTTATTAAGGTCGACTGTACTTTGACGGAGCCTGCAGCCAGAACTGCCTAGGAATACTGGGTGCTGTAGGCTCGGGAGAAGGACCTGGCAGCCCACTCATGGAACAACAGTTGGCCATGGAAAGCCCTATGAATAGAGAAGCACTGACAGTCCTGGTAATGGCACAGTGTTGAGGAGTGTTTCGTTCTGTTGTATGTAGGGTGGCTATGAGTCTGATGTCACCTATCAACTACTTTGAGGAGGCAGCTCTTCCCCAGTCATCTTTTGAGTGCCTTCCAACCTTGGGGGGCTCATTTTCCTACACTATATTTGACAATGCTTCTTTGCTTATCCATAGGGTTTTCAATGACTAATTGTTTCGGGAGTGGGCTGTCAGGTCCTTCTTAATGTGTCTTAGTCTGGAAGCTCAGCTGAAACCTGTCCACCATGGGTGGCCCTGCTGGTATCTGAAATGCCAGTGGCATAGCTTTCAGCATCACAGCAACACACAAGACCCACAGCACAACAAGCTGACAGACACGTGGGGGTTCTACCTAGCAGTTGGTTGTTGTTGTTAGATGCCATCAAGTCGTGTCCCACTCGTAGCAACCCTCATAGGGTTTTCAATGGCTGATTGTTTCTGAATTGCCTCTGGAGTGGATTACCATGTCCTCCTGTTTTTGCGGTGCTGGGAATTGAACTCAGGACCTCAGAGACTGCAGAGTGGTGCTGTAACAACTGAGCTAAATCCAAGCCCTACTAGTTGGTAGAATTTGTAAAGGAACTAAAAGACCTTCCGGGTGAAGCTTCCCTCACACTCCAAACCAGAACTGTGATTTTCACTCTGGCTTACTTTAGTGCATCTGTATCCTACGTCCAGGTCTTATATCCACATGGAGTGGATGTAACACATAAAAGCTCTTATAATGGATTTACCCCTCTTCTAAGTTCTTGACACATGAATTCATCTTCTTCTCAAGTAACCCAATGAAACATGAACTATTCTTCCATTTTTCAGATGAGGAAAGTGAGGCAAAGAGCGATCACCCAGTTAGTATGCCAAAGCTGGGTTCGCAGACAAGCAGCCTGCCTCTGCTGGTAGCATTGTACTGTGCTTTGCCTTCACTGGTAACACTGTGTGGTACTGGGCACAGTCATTTTACTTCTTTCTATGTAATCTGCATAACTTCTTTTTCTGCCTAATTACTCTGGCTAGAACTTCCAATATTATATTGAGTAAAACTGATGAACTAGTCTTGTTCCTTATCTTAAAAGAAAGCTTTCTGGTTTTCATCGTTGGGTATGATGTTAGGTGTGGGTGTGTTCATCATGTATGGACTTTCTTATTTGAGGTAATTTCCTTCTACTCCTAGTTTGTTGAGGGTTTTTTCTTCCCTTTAATCATGGAAAGGTGTTGAGTTGGTGAAATGTTTTTTTGTTTTGTTTTGTTTTTTTGTTTGTTTGTTTTTCCGGCACAAATTGAGGTGATCATATGGTTTTTTTTTTCCTTCTGTTTAGGTGGCTTATTATATTTTTAAAGTTTTGTTATGTCAAAATTCTTGCATCTCAGGAACAGATCCCACTTGGTGGATTTAGAAACCACTTATTGGAATTATAGACCAAAAATATAATAATGCTAGCTTTGATAATTGTCCCATTTACCTTTGCCAGAGATCTGTACTTTATTGGGTGGGGGGTTGGGGTTTCTTGATTTTTTGTTTTGTTGTTACTTGTTTATTTTTTGAGACAGGTCCTCCTTCTGTATCCTAGGTTGGCCTCAAACTAGTGTCAGACCTCCTGCCTCCGCTTCCCAAGTGCTGGGATCACAGGCATGTGCCACCACACTGGGCTCCGTCATTTGTTTTTGGTTATTGTCTAATAACCTTTCTTTTCAACCTGCAGGACTCCCTTTATAATTTCTTGCAGGGCAAGTCTAGTGGTAATGAACTCCAACATGTTTTGTTTATTTGAGAATGTCTTAATTTATTCCTAACTTTCCTCCTCTCCTCACCTGTCCTCCTCTCCTTTCCCACCAGCGGGCGCTCTCACACACATGTCTCTGCCCCACCTCCGCCCCTCTTCCTCTCTTTCCCCTTCAGCTCTTAGAATATACAAACCCAGTGCCTCTGGCTCCCAAGGTTTCTGATGGGAAATCTGGTAATCTTTTTCAGGATAGAATCCCTTATATTTGATGAGAGGCTTCTCTCTTGTCACTTTCAAGATTATCTTCTTGAATACTTTGTAGATACAGGAGTGCAGTTGGATGGGAGGAGTAACTTCTAACATATGGCACAGTAGGGTAACTAAGGTTGACGGTAATTGTCCAATTAGCTAGTGGAGTGGATTTTGAAGATTCTGAGAGCAAAGAAATGGTGAATGTTAGAAGTGATGGATATTCCAATAACCCTGATCATTCTTTGTATAGGATATATATATTGAAACGTTACAATGTACTCAGTGAATATATACAATTATTATGTCATTTAAAAATTATATATATATATATACACATATATATATAACTTTTGCAAGTGCTCTACCACTGTGCTGCACTGCTAGCCCATTTTTTATTTTGAAACAGAGTCTCACTAAGTTTTGCTGGCTGTCTCTGGCCTCCAACTCACAATCCTCCTGCCTCAGCCTCTCAAGTTACTGGGATTATAGGATGAGCCACTGTACCTGGCTTAAAATTAAAAATACATTTTAAAAAAGATTGTCTCCTTTTCTTTGGCTTTTAGCAGCTTGATTATATAGTTGATACTCCTCATCTGCATCTGTGGATATATGGGTCCAATTTAAGGGATTTGGGCACCTATGATTTTGGTAACTGCAGAGGTCCTGGATCCAATCCCCTATGGATACTGAGGGATGATCTATAATGTCATAGAAGGCTTAGATCAGTTGGTAGAGTGCTCTGCACTCTCTGAGGCCCTGGGTTTGATCCCCAGAACTGCAAAAATGGGAGAAGGATGTGGCAGCTGACTTCCAAAACAACCCCAAACAATCAGCCATTGAAAACTCTATGAAGGTTGCTATGAGTTGGATACAACTTAACAGCACCTAACAACAACAATGTTCATAACATTCATCAAATCTGAGAACTTTTCAGCTATTGTTTCTTCAATTCACTCTTCTCATTCTGGAATTCCGACGTGGACATGTTGCTTAGCTCATTGTGTTGCCTGGGTCCCTTAGGCTCTGTTCACTTTTCTTCCATGTGTTTTGTTGTTTCTCAGATTTTATTGTTTTGATTGTCAGATCTTCAAGTTTGCAAGTTTGCTGATTCTTTATTGTCTCTATTGTCCCTGCTCAAATTGCCTTTGAATTCCTCCAGTGAATGCTTAATCTGAGTTACTGTACTGTTCAGCTCCAGATTGTTTATTTATTTATTTTTGTGGTACTTGGTGGTTGAACCTAGGGCCTCATGCATACTTTGTAAGTGATCAACCACTGAGCTTCACCTTCAGCCCATTTTTAATTTTTATCTTGAGACCATCTTGTTAAATTACACAGGCTGCCTCTGGCCTCAAACTTGCAATCCTCCTGCTTCCGCCTCCCTAGTTGGTGGAATTATAGGTGTGCACCAACACGCCTGGCTCTGTCTCTTTATGGACACCCCCAATTACTCGTACATCATCTCCCGTTCTCTGGTATGGTTTCTAATGATTTCCTTTTCCTTTGGATGGGCCATATTCTCCTATTTCTTTATATACCTTGTGGTTTTTCTCCCCTTTGGCTGAGAACTAGGTATTTGAATCTTCCAGTATGGAAATGAGAAATCAGATGTTCCCCTTTTGCCCAAATTTGTTGGTTTTAAATCAGTATTGTCAGCTGTCTCTAAGGCCAGGAATCAGCCCCTCAGGTGAAAGCTTAAGGTTTTCCCAGCCTGTTTCACAGCATGGACAGCAATTTTTCTTTTCTTCTCTCCTTTCCTTTTCTTTTCTTGTACTAGAGGGTTAAACCCAGGGCCTCATACATGCTAGGCAAGTGCTGTACTACAAAGCTGTACTCCCAGCCTCCTCCAACTTTCTTTTTTTTTCTTAAGACAAGATCTTGCTAAATTTGCACAGGCTGCCTCTGGCCTTGAACTCACAATCTTCCTGCCTCAGCCTCCCAAGTCACTGGATTTATAGGCATTCACCATGGCACCTGTTTTTCTGTTTGTTTGAGACAAGGTCTTACTGTGAGCCCAGGCTGCCCTCAAACTCACAACTTTCCTGCCTCCTCCTCCCAAGCGCAGTGGTTGTAGGCCTGTGCCACTTCTTGACTTTCTAAATTCCCCTGTATATGAAATTGCATTTGAATGTACTAATCCTTAAATGTCTGGTTCCCAAAAAAGGAAAAATAAAAGGAAAACAAGCAAACACCAACAACACAAAACCCCAGAAGGTGGTGGCTTCTTGAATCCACTGGAGTCACCTTAGCTGGAGAGGTCTGGAATAAAGCTGGTGGGGATTATAGCAACTGATACCCACTTCAGTGTTGGGTCTCCATGATCAGAAGCAGCCATTGGTGATCAGAACTCAAGATCCTTGAGTTTTGGAGGACAAGCTCCTTATTGCTCACCCTGTCTCCTGGAAGCCAGCATGTTGTAAGACTGTAGCTGCTTGGTATGGTGTGGTAAATGCAAAGGGATGCAGGAGGAGAAGAGAATGAAACTTGAAAGGAAGGTTACTATTACTCACAGTCTCAGAGAGGGGTCACTACATGTTGTGCCACACAGGTTCACTGCGTAAGTATGTATCTTTTAGGAGGCAGGAAACAGGAAGGATGGGGAAATCTTGCCAGAGATTTTGCTGGGATTTCCATGGGAAAAGGGCAGGGCAGCATGGAGCAGACCAACCAGGTTAGGATTGGCTAGTCTGAATAATTCCCACAAGCTTTGGAGCAGAAAGGTGATTTCCAGTTGTCTGGTACCTGGCTGCTACAGTTTGGATTTTGTTATGGCTTGAATATAAAATGTCCTCCATAAACCCAGGTCTCAAATGCCTGGTCTCCAGCTAGTGGTGCTAGTTTTGGGGGTGTGGACACTGCAGGAGGTAGAGCCTAGTTGGAGGAAGTAGGTCACCGGGAGTGTGACTTTGAAGATCATACCCATCTCTGGTTCCTTTCTCTCTCTCTACTTCCTATCTTCTTCCTCCTTCACACAGTCATTCAGCCTCCCTTCAGGCCCAAAGTAATGGAGCCAAATAACTACAGACTGAAACCTCTGAAGCTGTGCTGTGAGCTGGAATAAATAGTCCCTTCCCTTAAATTCTCTCAGTGGTGGCATTCTGGTCGCAGCAACGGAAATGTCCCCTGACCCATGTGATAAAGGCTTGGTCCCCAGAATGGTGCTATGAACTTCTAGTCCATGATCGTTGACAGGAAACTGGGAGTTCCAGGGGCCCAGGAGAAGGCGAGAGGAGGTACGATTGATGGCAAAGGGACAGGAGAGGAGATAAGGTTCTATTCTGGAGCTGTGTGGCTTTGCAAGTTAGCAGTATGACCTGGGGGACCATCTGCAGACAGGGGAGGCAAGGCTGAGGTTAGGTGGCAGACAGAAGGCCTCAGGCTGCTTCAGACACCTGGGGTGGAGGAAACAGTGTCCTGGAGGAAAGGGGCAGTGAGGGCAGAGTGTGGGGCCAAGGATGCATGGATAGCAAAAGAGAGGCCAGCAAGAAGAGGGCTCCCTGCTGCACATATGTGGGCACATGCATGCACACACACAAACCCCTTGCCCTCCCATGTGCCCCCCACAGCACAGATACAGGCCTCAAAGGGGCTTCTTCCCGCGGCAGGGCCCCTCTGCACCACCTCTGTTCGGCAGGCAGTTCCCACACCGATGGCCTTGGGAGGGAGATGTACTCTGCTACCGAGAGAACCTCTAGGCATTGACTGCTGCAGATGCCAAACTCCACAGACTCAGTGTCTATAAAGGTCCCTCGGCCTCCATTGGTCTGGAGATTCTACGTGCTCCGCTCATCTGTGAGACATTCACAGAGTGTCTGCTCTGTGCCAGGACAGAGGTGACATGCATTTTCACTACCATCACAATGCTCACGGGAAGCCTTGGGGAGAAAGGCAAACTCTGGTAGAAACATTGCCCTGACTTGAGTTGGGGTGGCTTCCTGCAGTCCGAGGAAGCAGGCAGGGGAAGGGCAACCCATGTGACAGATTCTCTGCTTAGCCAAACTGTAGTCGGGCTGCTGAGCCATCTCCAAGGCCCACTGGTGCACTTCCATGTCCTTAGTTTTAGCGAATATCCTGCAAGTCAGTTTGGCCAGAGCACCCTGCCCTCCGTATCTGGTTAGGTTCCTCGGCACTGCCTCTGCCAGGTGAGGTCTGACCACCCTGGCCTGCCTCTGGTGAGAGTTCTGGGAGGTCAGATTAGCCAGACTTTTCCTGCCCTGATGTCTCTTCTCAGTCATTTTCCATCCACTGACCCCCCCCCCATCCCGCTCCTTCATTATCAGTTCCACTTGACCACACTGTATTTGGAGCTGAGTTCAATGTCTCTCCCCACTGTAAAACCCCATTGGTTGTGGTCCCTCCTCCTCATGATGGTGCTGAATGATTCTGTCTTTCTGTGCTTTAATAAGTGTCAGTCAGTAAGTTTCTCTTTAAGAGGAGCAAGGGGGCCAGAAGGCCTGGCAGGGGCCTCTTCCTACATAGCCATGGCAGTAGGGACTGAGGGGTCCACCACCGAGCAGGGAGGCTTTTTCAACCTAGCCACGATCAACCTGGCCAGAGCTGTTCCACAGCCTTCTGCTTGGGCTGGCCACAGGTAACTAGCCAGAGAACCCTGGGCACCTGTGGTGCTAGTTCATGGCCAGCAGGTGGTCAGGGGGCACTCTTTCTTATAAACAACTGTCAGAATGAAGGAAAGTCTCAATTTGGGCCAATCTTTTTTGAAATGTTGCCTGTGCTACTGTTTGTCTTCATTAGGATATTAGCCGAGCTGATGTACCGCTTAGTCATTGCTGCAGGACAAGCTGTGCCAAATTTCACTGACTCAAAAGAACAATGGGTTCTAATTTCTCAGGATGTGGTAGGCTGATGAGGCAGCCCTTGCCTCTTACTGCTTGGGCTTGGGTATGGCCATTTGACTGGGATTGGGGGTTTGTCTCATTCTCGTGTGTCCAGCCCCAGGTGGATGGCTGAGGGCCAGGCCCCTCTTTCCATATGATCATTTGTCCTGGGCTGCGCCAGTACAATGCCCTTTGGATCTCAAAAAAATGAGGGCAGAACTGTAAGTGTGAGGTCAACATGCCACAGACCAGCCCGGATTCAGGGGGTGGAGAAACAGCCTTGGCCTCTTGGTGGGAACAGCTCCATGCTAAACGGCACATGGAACTCTCTGTTGTGTCTTCGCCCCTGAGGGTGTGCACACAGGGCTCTGCCACTGGGGAACAGGAGCCTGGGGTCTGGGCCAGCGAGTCCATCTGCTTGGGTTTTGTTTGTTCTTTTTCTCTTCATCTTCCTTTTTTCTTTCTTTTTTTTTCTTTTTTTTTCTTTTTCTTTTTTTTTCTTTCTTTTTTTTTTTTTTTGACAGGGTCTCCCAGTGTAATCCAGGTTGGCCTCAAACTCAGTATGTAGCCTAGGCTGTCCTTGAACTGCTGATCCTCCTGCCTCAGCCTCCTGAGTGCTGGGATTACAGGCATGCTCCACCACACCTGGCTCACCCGTTTATTTAATAAAGTGCTTCATGACAGCAGACTATGGATGTCCCCAGTGATTTGAACTAAAATGGGTTTGCTCTGGGTTGACCACAGAAGAGGAAGTTGGGAGGCTGGGTGGATGCTGTCAAGGGGTTGTATAATTCAGATGTCTTTATTTGAAGCCCATTGGTGTGTATGGGACACAGAGACTTCCAGGTGCAGGGATCTGGCTGATTGTGGGCTGTGCATAGCCGATCTACTCTCCAAGAGAGGGGCCTCAGGCTACTGCTCTGCCAGGGGTCCCTCTGCACAAAGGCCAAGCAGGTCAAACCAGTGCTGCCACCTCCAGGCTGTGCTTTGTTCAGGCTGCCTAACTATGTGGCACCTGTTTTTCTCTCTAGAAGTCAGGATAACAGTCCCCTGCAGTACTTAGGTTCTGGTGTAAGTATGAAGACCATAAACAGCAGCAGCTTCCACCAGAAGGAGTTTGTTCTCTCTGTGTAGGTTGTTGTTGTTGTTGTTGTTAGGTACCGTAGAGTCAGTATCCGACTCATAGCAACCCTACGTACAACAGGTGAAACACTATTGTCAATGCTTCTCTGCTATTCATAGGGTTTTCAATGGCAGATTGATTATTAGGAGTGGGTTGCTGGGTCCTTCTCCCAAGCCTACAGCACCTGGTGTTCCCAGGCGGTCTCCCATCCAAGGACTAGCCAGGCCCAATCCTGCTTAGCTTCCGAGATCTGATGGGATCAGAAGTCAGTGCTACGGCTGCAGGCTGTGTAGGTTAGACAGGGCCAAAATGGTGATATCAGTGTGTCAGACCTGACTCAGCCCAACTCATAGCCCCATTCTGTGGCAGGCCCTCACCTTCACAGCCCACACAGCTATGTGTGAGCCAGGTACCAGGCACTGGGGTTGTTAGCAGGGAATGTGGGTCCCAGGTCTGGGGTAGGGATCCCGGAAGTAGGCAGCAAACTTCGGTCCTCAGTCACGTCTATAAATGAATTTACAAATAGACCCAGAAGGGAACTTAGAAGGTAGTTTGTTTAGGTTTGAAAGGAAGAGAATGAGAACCAGAGCAGAGGGTTCTGGGCAAGCAGCTTACAGACTCAGGTTAGCGTGAGGACAGCAGAGAGGAGGAGCAGGCCAGAGAGTTAGGTCAGATGTGAGGAAAGGGGAGATGGACAGACAAAGACAGAAACTTACATGTTCTGATGCAGAAATCAGAAAGTGAGCAAGTCCAGCAGTGAAGAGCCATGAACAGCAGCATTTGTGCTTCTGAGTTAGAGGTCAGGAAGTGTGTAGGTCCATCAGTGAGACTATGAGCCTCTCTGGACATCTGCATAGAACAGTGGGCACCTGTAGGTGACTGCTGCAGGCTTCTGTGGGTTTCTCTGATCATTGCTGAGAATTATAGGCTACTGGACACTGTGAACTTCTCTGGACATTATGGTTGGACACTGAAAACTGTGGACATGGTGAATTTTTCTTTTCTTTTCTTTTTTTTTTTTTTTTTTTTTTTTGAGGTACTGGGGTTTGAACCTAGGGCCTCGTGCTTGCATGTTGTGCAAATACTGAACTATTGAGCTGCACCCCCAGCCCATTTTTTTACTTTTTGAGACCGGGTCTTGCTAAATTACACAGACTGCCTCTGGTCTCGAACTTGCGATACTCCTGCTTCCACCTCCCAAGCGGCTGGGATTACAGGCATGCACCACCATGCCCAGCTCGACATGGTGAATTTCTGTGGATATCTGGACTGTGCGGACACTGCATCAAGGGGAGGGCCTTCTGAGGTTTCTAAGTCCCTGTCTCATTAAGGGGACAGACATTCCTTCTCTCTTTGATCTCCTCTTCAGGTGTGTTGGATTTCTCTTACCTCTCAGCTTAGGCTGTCCTGACTGGATTGTAAAAATAGGTCATTCTCTTTATCCAGGAAGGGCCCTGCTTCAAATCAGAATCCCCTTCCCTATCCTGGCCCTGGAAGCACCTGCAGCCTTCATATGCAAACAGAATTCTGGTTACAGATTAGACCATTTGTGAATGTGCTACTGGTTACAGATCAGGTATTTGAAAAAGGGTATTATCTCCTAGCAACTATGCTGTTTGCAAGAATATTATCTATCAGGGACCTAGTCTCAAGGAAGCTCACATTGATATTCCAGTCTCAGGTGTCTGGGAAGCACATGGTTGCAGAGGCCTGTTTTATTCCCTTTCTTCCTGCCTACTGCCCCTTATCAGGGTGGAGAGTGGCATACACTTCTGCCTGTTAGGCAGAAAACTGCCACTACCTGGTCACACCAGCCAGCAAGGGAGGCTGAAAGTGGAGTTTTTATTCTGGAACTGGAGGCCCAGGCTCAAACTCAAAGAGAGAGAGGGCAGCAGTGGCAAATGAGCAGCCTCCATGTGCACAGAGTGCCAGCACTGAAGGGGGTCCAGGGTAGAGAAGTCCAGGCTGCAATGGGCTGTTAATATGCAGTCCAGCCTCCTTGACAGATGAGGAAAACAGGCCCCAGATATATCAAGGTCACATGTGTATACAGTGGGGTAGGGGTTATGCCTGCTCCTTTATCCTGGCCACAGACCACTCTCTCTGCTTCCCTCTGTTGCCCCACACCCTCAGCTTTCAATCCAGAAGGTTCTCTGCAAAGGAAGAGACATGTGCAGACTGACTCCTCCTGTCTCTCCAGTGCCCCGAGCCGTCTGCAGTTCTATACAGTGAAACCAGATCATGCGGAGTTGGTGTTGACCAGGGCCTCAGCCTGTGCACAGGGTCCGGACTGGAGGGCAGGTGGGGGGTTGTGGAACAGCAGGCATCCATCAAGCCCTGACAGTGGTAAGCTGTGAGCAGCCCACGCCTGCTGAAGAAGTATGTGGGGTTACATAGTCCTCATGCCAGGGCATGAATCTAAGAGCCCGTCTTGAACATTATCAGTGGTGTTAACTCAGCTAAAAAAAGAATGTGCAAAGAGGGAGGCTGGGTGGGAGCAAGGCAAGGGATAGGGCCCAGGTGGGGGGACTAAAGGAGTCCCAGGATAACATCAGAGGTCACAGCACAACCCGGGGGGACCTCCACTGACTTGAGCCTGTAGGGAGCAGCCCCTGCTATGTGTTCCAGCCAGCCTGGTGGCACTGTTCCTGGGAGAAAGACTTTGCCCTATGCCTCCCCCTGCTTGCAGAGGCTCTGGAAGGATGGATTAAAAACAAAATCTCCTGCCAACCAGAAAACCTTTCCATAAAAATAGATGGGAAAGAAAACAGTTTAATTATCGAATAAGCTTTAAACACACTGCAATGCTCATTACTGGCCACCCACTAGGAGATCTCACAGACCAACAGTTAACCCCTGTGTGCAGCTGGATGCAACCCATCCACCTGCTCTCTCCAGAGAAATGAGAACTAGGGTGGGCCACGTGGAGCACACCTATGATCCCAGCGACTTGGGAGGTGGAGGCAGGAGGATTGCGAGTTCAAGACCAGAGGCAGCCTGCATAACCTAGGGAGGCCCTGACTCAAAACAGAAAAATAAAAAAGGGGCTAAGGGTGCATCTCTCAGGCTGGGAGTTGGCTCAGTTGGTAGAGCGCTGCGCTGCAGTCTCTGAGGTCCCAAGTTCAATTCCCAGCACCACAAAAATGGGAGAAGGGCCTGGCAATCCACTCCCAAGGCAATCCCGAAACAGTCAGCCATTGAAAACCCTATGAGGGTAGCTATGGGTCGGATACCGACTTGACGGCACCTAACAACAGAAACAACAACAATAAGGATGCATCTCAGAGGCAGAGCATTTGCCTAGCATGTGTGAGGTCCTGGGTTCTACCCCCAGTGCTGAGAGAGGGAGACAGAGAGAGAGACAGACAGAGAGATTGGACTAATCCTCCAGGTAATCTTCCAGGTAAGAGGTCCCAATACCACCATTGGTCACCCACTGTGCACCTTCAGGACTGGCCACAGAGCTTGCTAATTGCCCTTATCCAAAGGAAGAAATAAGTGCTTATCTTGAAGACTGTAAGTGCTTTTGGAACCTCAGCCAGGCGCCTGCTGAAGTCAGGCTCCCACCACCCGGGGAGCCAAGAGATAAGGAATGCTGTCTCCCATAGAGATGACATTTCAGATGGGGCCCCCAAGTCCTTAGGCAGATATTCCTGGGTTGTAAAACTGGAAACAGGCTTATTTAGCTTTCCAACAGATTTACATAGAGGTCAAGAAAGAGCCTCCAGTTACAAGTTTTCTAAAGAAAACAGAAGAAGGAAGTCTTTCCTTTGTGCCCTGGAGAATTAGTATTTTCTCATTTTATTCATTTAGTTGTTTATTTTAATCGACACATAATAGTTGTATTCATTTATGGAATGCCATGTGATGTTTCTAAACATGTATATACTGCATAATGAGCAAATCAGGGTAAACATATCAATTTCCTCAAACGTTTGTCATTTCTTTCTTGTAAAAGCATTCGATATCTTTTCTGATAGCTTTTTTGAGAATGTACAGTACATTATCATTATTTGTAGTCACCTTACTACACCATGGCACACCAGAACTTAATTCTCCTGTTAACTGCAACTTAGTACCCATTGGTCAACCTTTCACCCCACCCTCCCTAGTTTCAGGTAAGTATTCTACTCTCCACTTCTATGAGATCGACTTTTTATTGTTTCTAATTGTAATTTTTATTTCCTGTAGGACTGGGGCAACCTGAGTGCCCCAGGCCAGGCAAGGACCTGTGCTAGGGAATCGTACTGTAGAGAAAAGAGGTACCCCCAGACCTTTTATCTGCTGGGGTGTTGGGCAGGGTTGGAGAGAAGAAAGGGTGGATGGAGCTGTGCTTTGCCGTCAGACAGGCAGAAAGGCTGAAGCCCACTGGAGTCTCTCTAGAGAGATGGGACCACTCTGGACATAGTCTCAGTGAGTGCAAAAGGTTTGGGGCCAGCTGGGCGCGGTAGCACATGCCTATAATCCCAGCGGCTTGGGAGGTGGAGGCAGGAGAATCGCAAGTTCTAGACCAGAGGCAGTCTGTGTAATTTAGCAAGACCTTGTCTCAAAAAAGTAAGAAAATGGGCTGAGGGTACAGCTCAGCGGTCCAGCATTTGCAGAGCATGCAAGTGCAAGGCCTTGGGCTCACCCCCCAGTACCCCAAAAATAAAAAAAGGTTTGGGGCCTCCCCAAGCAGGGCTCCTAGGGGAGATATGAGAGGGGACCCCAAGGACCAAGAGCTCTGTGGCATTTGGAGTGAGTACCTGGGATTGGAGGGGAGCATCCTTGGGGCAGTGAGGCTTCTGGGGCTTCTAGAAGACGGAAAAATGGGACCAGTGGGTTTGCATGTAGCGTCTTGGAGAGGCTCCTCTTGGGGACCCTTAAGAATAACTGGGTGCACGATGGTGGGTGGTGGGAGCGTGCAAGAGCACTGTTGTGTCCCAAATCATACAGAACTTGGGTACAGCCTGAGGCTTGGGACCTCTGGGGCCCTGCCGCTATTTTCCAATGGTGGGCTGCTGCCTGGTAATGGCAGGTGGATCCAGAGGGAACTCCCCCATTTAGCAGTGTCCTGCCCCCCAGGACTCTACCCAGCTGTGTCCACCTCACACATCTTCCCTGCAACATCCTGAGGGAGATCCCTTCAGACCACACTGTACGCAGGTGGCCTTGGGCTGCCCTGAGGCAAACCATTCAGCCTCTACCGGAGAATTCCTGGGGTCTCTGCTGCTAGTGGGGTCAGAACCCTCAGGGTAAAGCTGCCCAAGAGAACTGGCTTCCTCGGAGGCCCTTGCTGGAGAGCTGGGGTTTGGAATCCTGTCAGTGCCTCACCGTCCCCCAGAACCTACAGGTGTAATAGATATGTCAGACAGTTTAACCAGCACTGTCCAACAGGGATGAGAGCCAGACATGTGTGCCGAATCCATAATTCAAAATTTTCTGGTAGCCACAGTTATCAGGTGCCTGTGAGTTGTTCGACTCCCAGCCACCCTCATAGGGTTTCAACGGCGGATTGTTTTCCTTCTCCCATTTTGCAGTGCTGGGGATCGAACCTAGGGCCTAAGAACGTGCAGCGCAGCACTCTGCCAACTAAACTAAACTCCGGCTTGTACACACACACACACACACACACACACTTTTTTGTTTGTTTTTTGAGACAGGGTTCGATGTGTAGTCTAGGCCAGCCTCAAGGGTGATCCTCTTGCCTAGACCTCCCAAATGCTGGAATTGGAGGGGTGTTCCACCACGCCTGGCCACCTGTGATGCTTTTGTCCATTTCACGGTCTTCCACAGTTTCCCCTGCAGAGGCTTGGATTGTGAGCTTAGCCTTTGCTCTGTGAAACCAGTTTGTCGAGCAAGTAGACTTGTGATAGGGTGGGGACAGCCCTTGGTGGCTCCACCTGTCCCTCTTCGTGTGCTCGTGTGCACGGTAGGTTGGGCTGATCTGCTCTGGCTGGAAACGCAGGCAGGCACATGACTTTCGTGGCCACTCATATATAAGATATAGGAGCTGGTATGGATACTTTAAATCTCAAGTCTCCACTGAATAATTAAATGCCAATTCCCAGATGAAAACCAGCCCTGAATACTCTCCAGGTGAAAACACCTTTTCTCCTGGGCCTGCAGGAAGGCATGACGTGGTCAACTCATCCTTTTCTTGCTCACCTCCTCTTGCCTCCCAGCTGCAGGGATTGCAGGTTGTGGGGAGGAGCAGGGGGGAGGGGCTCAGAGGGTCACTGCCTGCTCTGCCTGGCTGACCTGTCGCTGCCTCTCTGTCTCTCCTTTGGGTGCTCTTGCAGCCTCTGGTTCCTGCAGATGAGGTGAGAGGTGGGGACACTCAATTCTGTCTGAGCAGTCCCCTCCCCACTCTCCAGCTCTATGACCCCATTATACCAGGCCTTACTGAGAGGCTCATGAGACAGGAGGCCAGTTTCTAGTATTTTCTGTGACCTCTCACACATCCTCTGGCTCAGCCATTGGTGTCCATTTCCCTGAGCTTGCTTGCTTTCTTATTCTCTCTTTCCCTCCCTCCTTCCTTCCATCTTCCTTTCATTTCTTTCTTTCCTTCTTTTCATTTTTTGTTTCCTTTCTTTTTCAGTACTGATAATGGAACATAGGGCCTTGTGCATGGTAGGTAAATGCTCTACCTCTGAGCTACATCCCCCCACCCCTGGTTGCATTTTCGAATGGATTCCTCCATGCCTTTCCCACAGTCCCACCTGAGCCAGTATGCCAAGAGGGGAGTGGGCAGTGGGCTAGGAGGTTGATGTGGTTCAGGGGATCCTCAGGGCTGCTGCCACCAGCTGGGCTATTGGGAAGACTTTGCTGAGTGCCCAGCCAGCAGCCCCTTCTCTTCACAGCCCTTAGGAGCTGGGCATCGCCCACTTTGTGGCTCATTTCTGGCCCTCACAGAGTGGTTGCAAATCTCATTTCCTCTCCTGGAGGTCAGCAAGATGCCCACATTTCTGGATCTCACTGACCTCACTTGTACACTGGCCATGATCCTGGTTCATATTCACTTGGTAATGTGGGGTGAATAGAAGTGAATTGGTGTGTGTGGTAGGTGTCGTGAGGTCTGCACCAGGCCCCTGGACCCCTTGGCTGGTGGCCCCACCATCCGCCTGTCACAGAAGAGTCAAATCGCAGTTCTGATTCAGCAGCAGAGTTTATTGAGGTGGGCCCGGCCACCCTACTCCTCCTTCTCATCTCCATGAGTGATGATGTAGCACAGGGACTTGTAGTCAATGTTGCCAGCTAGGTCCATGGGCGTCAGGGCGAACATCTGCTCCACCTGCAACAGAGACACACCTGAGGGGCTACAGCCCTTTGCCCTGACCCTGGAGCTGCGCTTTGGGCCTCTGCCTTTCCAGCCCCAAACCCCACACTCTGGGCTAATGTTTTTCTGTGGGCTGATGTTGGGCAGACTGGGCAATGAGCCTGAACAGGGGCCAGGGTTAAAAGCCCCCCGACCCCTGGCTGTACCACTCAGTAGCTGGGCTCCAAGCCCTGGGATTAGTGGGTCAGTAGGGCACAGGGGAGGCTCAGAGAAGGTGCCAGGGACAGGGGTTATCAGGGCCAGGGAGTCTCACCTCAGCTGGAGAGAACTTGTCTGCCTGGGTCAGGAGAAGCTGCTTGAACCTGAGGGAGTAGGGATGCCCTGAGCCGGGGAAGGCCTGGCCCACCCACCAAAGTACAGTGAAGGCCTGAGGTTCAGGTTTCCTGCCACAGTGGCCTCACTACCCTCTCTGCTTCCCACAGTACCCCCAACAGTGTGGGGCGGTGGCAGCACTTACTCATCCTTGTTCACTACCCCTTGGCCGCTGGGGTCAAACATGCGGAAGGCACTCAGAATGGCGTCCTCGGGGTCTGTCCCTGGAAGCCCAGGCAGCCAGGTGACTGCCCATGTCCCCAGCCTCCAAGGCCCACCCAGGAGGAACCGAGAGCCCGTGGGGAGCTCTCCATGTCCCAGAAGAGGTGGGGGCATATTCCACTACAGTGTGTTGCCCAGAGGGGCCGGGAATGGCCATCCTTCTGGGACTGGGTTGGGGATTTAGGAGTGGACATTTCCTGACCCCAAGGCAGCACTGGGGAGGCCAGGGCATGGGATGCACAGGAGTGGGCCCCACAGTCCCTGGGTTGGCCACTGGCAGGCAGGATCCAGACAAGGTTCAGGTGGGTTTGGACAGGTTCAGGTGAGTCTCACGCAGGATTCAGGTGGGGTTCAAGCCTGGCCCAGGCTCACCATTGAGCTTCTCCCCGAAGAGTGTGAGGAAGACAGTGAAGTTGATGGGGCCCTTCCCCTCCTGCAGCATGGCGTCCAGCTCCTCCTCAGGGACACTCACTTTCCCTGTGGGGGACACAGGGACCCCAGGGGTCCCAGAGAAGGGCCAGGCTGCCCTCCCCTTCTTTCCAACCAGTGCAGGGAAAGGCAAGGGCAACTCTGGCTGGGGTGGGGCATGTGAGGAGGAGGGCTGAGTGAGAAAAGGGAGCTCGGGAGCTCCCTGGGGAGAGCAGGGTGGGCCAGTGGGAGGCAGAAGCACGCACCGAGCTGGGAGTAGGTCTCCCTCAGGTCCGACTTGCAGATGATGCCATCCCGGTTCTGGTCAATGCAGCTGAAGGCCTGTGAGAAGGGGGCCTTCAGATGGGAGCTACTGTCCCCAGGAAGTCGGGATGCAGGGAGAGCCATGGGTGGTGTGAGGAACAAGGTCAAGGCCAGGACCACTGAGCCTTGGGGGAGAGGGGATGAGGGGGTGGGAGCCTCATGGGGTGGGAGGCTAGTGGGAACAGGATACTCACCTCCTTGAATTCCTGGATCTGGGCTTGTTCAAACATGGAAAAGACGTTGGAAGAGCCACGCTGGGCCTGCTTAGTGGCAGCCGTCTTGCCCCGGGTCCCTGCCTTCCTGCTGGCCTGCAACACCATGGGTGGGAGGGGTCCTCTCTCCAGCTCCCCAAATTCTCCCCTCCCCACCATTATAGCCTCAGAGCACTCCCAGGAGAGCCAGGCTGGGGTCCTCTCTGCATCCTGGAGACCACCTCCCTGGCTCCAGTCCCTTCCCAGCCCAGAGGCCAGCAGCCCCAGGTTGGGCCCACCCGGGCACTTACCATCTCCTCTTCAGTGGCCTGGCTGCATTCTCCTGCCACCAATCCCCCTTTATGTCTCAGGCTTATCACCTGACAGTCCAAATAAGGAGAGGAGCAGAGGACAGGGCCAAACTTGGCAGCCCCTGCCTGGGGTGGGCAGGACAAGGGCCCTAAGTGGATTCCAGCCACATTCTTGGTCACCTTCATGTCCCAGAATGTAACATCCCAGGATCTATCTGTCTGGTGTGACCAGACACCCTGTCTTTCCAGAGCAGAGCAACTTAAAGCTTTCACCATTCTAGGTGGTGATGAAGGGTCCATGTTAAATACTCCTTATCTGACACTGGCCAGTCCAGCCCTGACCCTCTGGACTTAGGACACAGAGAGTGTTTCTGAGGATACTCTCTGGCCTAAGACTTTCAGGATTCTCAGAGGATTTGGTGAAGATCCTTGGCCCTGGCCTCTTACCCTGGTTCCCAAGGTGCAGAGGCTGTGCTGAGCTTGCTGTGAGCCATGAGGAACCCACTGCTTGGCTTTGGGACTATTCTAGGGAGTGAAAGATGGCTTCCCCCTTACTTCTGCACCTTTGCTGTGGTGACATGGCCTGTTCTGCCGGGACATTCCCAGCCCACATTTGAAGTCTTCCTGGCCCTCAAGCTCTATCTCAACTTTACTTCCTTCAGAAACCTCTCTGTTGTCCCCAGGTGGGAGCTGTGGGACACGTTTCCTGTTTGTCTGGTGGCTGACATGTTTGTAGCCTCCACCTGGGCATCCAGCTTGGTCAACATCTGTACCCCAACAGGCCTGGTACATGGCAGGCCTGTGTGCTGCTATTTTGCATGAAGTTTTTGGAGAATGGAGCTTCTCCTGGACTTCACAAATGTGGGTCAGAGGCCCCCAGGTGGTGCTGAACTGTGGATCAAGGGGCCTGGGCCTCTGCTGGTCCAGAGCTATGACCCTCCCAGCTTGTTGAGGGGGCCCTAGTGCAGCAGAGGAGCTAGGGAAGATGGATGACTTTGGAGGCTTAGGAGTGGCCCCCTGGCTGGGCTTGCTGGCCACCATCACCTCAACTCAGCTATTCAAGGCCAGCCTCTGTCAGCAGCAGGCTGGGCAAGTGCAGGCTTCTTACTCATCAGACACAAGGCCCCCTTTTGTGTAAGTACTTTATAATACCTCTTTTATTATCTGGAAATGAAATTCATTTCATTTATTTCAATTCAGATATGTAACCATCTTACATAGAGACTTAAAAAGTCAATATGTCTTAAGTTGTAATACGAAAGAGAACTTCAAAGTCATTTATCTTAAAGTCTGTTCTAATATAAAAATGCTCAAACTGATTACATTAGTCCTGACAATGGGGTGAGCAAATGCTTGTGTCAGCTTACAATGAAGAGTTTGAACTCAAGAGAATGAAGCCGATCAGAAGCAATTCCACATGAGAAGTACCAGAAAATGAGGATTTCAGGGAGGATGTGATTTTCCTTACTCACAGTTTGGGTTATGTTCTGAACGAAACAAAGTACAGCCATTCGTGATTTGCTAGGTACTTTCATTGAGAAATGAATGTGGGTTAAAATTATACAAATACGTATTTACATGGAGTTGTGTTTATGTCATGTAAAGATGGCAATAGACCATATGTGTGGCATTTCACCTAAAGGAGCCTCTGGGTGGAGCTTAGAAATTGGGTGACATCTTATATCTCTGGTCCCTACACAATGGCACTCCCTATATGGCTCTGACGGGACAGGACTCTGTTGAGGGCACCCTACAGCAGAACCAGCCCCCCACCCCCAGCAGCACCTGGCCAGGTGGTACTACATCCCTCCATCCTGCACACAGCCTGGGGCCAGGTAGGGGCCTGGGACAATAGTGTACTGTCCAGAGCCTCTAGTCCCCATTCCTATTCCTCCAGCCCCCAGTCACTGTGGCATAGCTAACTGGAGGGGACTCCATATTCCAAGGTACATCCATGTCCACAGGAGCAACTGCCTGCACATGGTGAGGTCTTTTCATATATTGTCCCCATAGCCCTTCTGCATAGAGGTCAAAGAACAGTGGACAGGCCATGATTAAATCTTTTAAAATATTTAATTAAAAACCCCGCACGGTCCCGGGTTGGGTATAGAGAAAGTGGCATGGCATGTGGAAAACCTGATGCGGACGGGAGAGGGAACTAGGTGGTCTCTTGGAGGTGTGCTCAATGCTGCTGGGATGGTGCAGTCAGAGATGAAGACACCACCCCACCTGAGGGACAGGTAAGGGGGCTCCTGATGGTGTGGGGTGGAGCCTCCTCCCCTCTGTGGTCCCCTTGGGGCAGGGCCTTGGTGTCGCTATCCTCCAGCATCTCCTGTGAGGCTTGTCTCAGCACTGCGAGGCACTGGGGCAGGAGATGTGAAGAAAGGGCCTCTGGGGACACCTCTGTTCAGTAGAGCCTTCTCCCATGGCTCCCCAGCCTCAGGCAAGAAAATGGCCAGGCCTGAGTGGCCAGCAGGCCTTGCTCTCCTGTGGGCCTGGGTCTGGTCTGGTCAGGCTGCTGGAGCTGCCTACCCACGCAGGGTGAGTTCCCAGGGAAGCCAGGCCACAGCAAGTTCCAGAGGGTACTCCCTTCAGTAGGAGTAGGCCAGGCCAGTTGCCGTGAGATGCAGGCAATATGGACATCCAACGAAGTCCTGAGTAAGTAGCTCCCTTCTGGGAGGTTGATTCCAGCAAGAAAGACAAGGGGCTTTGGAGTCTCTGCTCCTGCTCCTCCCGGCCCCCACCCCAGTTAGGCCCTGGGGCTGTTCCACCGACTGACTCTGGAGACCAGGCCTGCTCCCTCTGGGGCCTCTCCCCATCTTCCAGGGGCAGCCATGGGATCGGAGGCCTCCTGCCCTGGCTGGCACAGAGCACCTGTGGGGAGCGAAGTCCCCATGGAGCCCAGGTCCCTGCCCTAGTGGCGTGGCTCTCACTGGGCCAGCATGCAGGCCTTCTTACAGGCCACAGCAGAAACCAGGGCCGCACCCCTGCCGCTGCCCTCCTCCGATTCGATGAACGTGATCTCACAGCTGGGCGTCAGCCTTCGCACGCTGGTGTGGAATCGCTCCTTGAAGCTGACCAGGCGGGAAACAGAGCTGTCATCTCTCCCTCCAGCTGCCAGGACCCCTGCCCATCCTCCTGGGCCTTTAGCCCACACTCCCTGACCACCACGGACTGTCCTTGTCATCCAGGCCCCCCACACCCTTCAGGCCTCTCTTTAGCACGGGAGCGCCGGGTGGGCGCAGGGCTTACCTGGGGTGCAGCTTGTACACGGAACCATCCACTCCCACCGTGATGCGCATCACATCCTCGCTGCGGCTCTCTCGCATGCGGTTGATGACCCCCGCCAGGCCTGCAGAGCACATGTGTGCGGCACGCGTGGACACGCTCTCGCAGGCGCGGCGCACAATGTCGCAGTCGGCGGCTGAGGGCCGCAGCCCCAGAGTGCTTAGGATGTTGTGGATCTGCTTTCGGTCGCCAGAATCGCTGTGGGACAAGACGGGCAGGGCGATCGCAGAGGTCCCCCGACCCCGCAGAGGTCCCGCCCTGGAGAAGCGGGGTGGCTCTGTCCACCTCGCCGGGTCAGAGCATTCAGGGCATGAGTCCCACAGGGGCGTGGAGATGGCTTTGCCAGTGACCAGGAGTCACGGGCCAGGACTGCCCCTCTAGGCCATGGAGTTTCTGCTCTAACGTGGGGGCGACAACAATGATGCGACTGGATGGACAAAGTGAGATAAAGTTTGTGGCACGCAGGGAGCCACATGGGGGCCGAGTGGACTTGTGGTCAGCTGTCTGGGCCACAGGCCACCGGGGATCCCACCCCTTGTCTCCATTTCCCTCTGCGCCTGGCCTGACACGCGCCTCCCTAGAATCCTGCCCCAAGTCCTTCCGTGCCCCAGCCCTAGCCTCTGCCCCTGCACCACGCCCCCTGCACCCCGTTATCCTCCGTCTGTGCCCCACCTCCCCCGCGCACCTCTCCACCTGGGACACGAAGCGCGTCTCGAAGGCACCGCGCGTGCGCAGCTGCTCCGAGGCCTCACCCTGGAACAGCAGATTCTCGTCCACCAGCTTGAGCAGCACGAGCCGGACCAGCTCGCCCATGTACTTCCCGCCAATGAGCTTTTCGTACCTGGACACGGGGCGGCCGGTTATGCCAGCTGGCCAGCATAGGAAATCCCCACTGTCCCCCACGACAGTTACGAGGTGGCTGCGTGGGTCACTGTGATTTCCGCCGTCCCCAAACCCTGTTGCCCAAGGTCCTCAGTTTTATACCTCGCTTGTTTATAAATTGGGGCTTTAGAAACTTCCAGCTAGGAATGCGCTCATTTGAGGCAGCACGACTGGCTGAGCTGCTGGGCCCCGTGCAGGACAGGGACAGAGGGTTGAGCACCCTTGCACTCCCTCTGCAACCTGACTTGCAGGAGGCCTTGGGCTACGCCTCCTGTGACTTTAGTCCTTCCTCCTTGACGTGAGGGGCTGCTGTTCTGTGGGGAAACTAAGGCTGTGGGGGTTACTGACCTCCAGCCTGGCGTGCACACCCTTGCCTGGCACATTCTTGCAAAATCTGTGAGCCACCATATTTCACCTGGAAATGCATTTGATCCTAATGACCTCATACAGGCTGTCAAGGGTCTGAGGTGAAGCTCATGAAGTAATCTGTATGGGCCTGGCACTGAGGGGGTGGCTAACATGTGGTCGCCATGATTAATGACCAACTCTGTGCCACGGGTTCCCAATGTGTATGCTGCCCACTGACAGCATTCCACAAAATACTAATATTCATTCCATGAACAGGGACAACTATGTGCTTTGGGGACCCCGGGTCGAAGCTGGTAAACTTGCTGAGGGTCTCTCAGAACCTTCGCTGGGCCCCAGGTAACCTGCTAGAAGTAGAGAGGGGCCTTATCTAACCACTGTCACCACTGGCTGCCCTGGGCTCCCAGGGGCAGGCTGTGGCTGAGCTGAAGGAAGGAGGAGCTGGTTTACAGGGGTCCTATTTGCTTTTCCCCAGTGCTGGCAAGAGATAAGCCATCATCTGCCTTTGCCAGGCTCCCATCAGCTTCTGTAGCCCGGTGAGAGCACCCCAGAGCTGGGCTGGGGGGCGTCCTTACAGCTGCTGACCGGGGTTCGCGGAGCTCTCATCCACCATGCGGTCGTACTCCAGCAGGAACTCATCCAGCTCTCCTGAATCCCCAAAGGCTCCCCACTCAGTGTTGACACACATGCGGCCTTCGTCCCCTTCCACCAGCTCCACATTCTGCATCTCTTCCATGTAGCAGGCGTTGCAGCCAGTGCCTGTGGGGATGGGGCACGTGAGGCCACAAGAGCCTCAAGGGCAGGGGACTGGCAGGCCGGGGCTTGATTTGTGACCTGGAGTGGATGCGCCAGTCTCTGGGCTGTCTTCCTAAAAGGGGATGGTACCTTTCCCACTCATTACCAGGGTGGTTGGCTGGATCACAGAAAATGGTGTGCCAACCAGAGGTGGATGTAATATATTATAGTTTAGTCTGATCTATGCCTCACCCTTGTTTTCTGGCATTTTCCATGCACATACTTAAGCCCCTCTTTCCTGAGCCCCGTTTGGGGGCACCTCAAAGTGAACACAGCACTGTGTGGGCCTTTGGAATGTCCTAGAGGCTGCTGCAGGGCACTGGCTGCAGAGTTTGTCATGTGCCCTCCCCTGTACAAAGAGAAAATGTGGAGTCCTTTGTTCATACATTGCTAAGAGTTTCAATGGAGATGCAAGGTGTCATGGGGAGCGTGCTCCCCATGTGCTAGGGCTGGCCCTTGAGCTCCCTGTTGTCCAGCTGGTAATTACCATAAAGATGATTTGAAACACTGAGAAGTCACCAATCATGACTATGGGAAGACGTGAATATCGAGCCACCAAATGGCGCCCTGGGTGGGGAGTGATGGGCAAGCGACAGTAGCTTAGTTGGGTAAGAGTTCAGGTTGAAGTGTCCTGGGAACCCCAGGCAGCTCTGGAAGAGAGGGCTGGGGGAGTGGGCCGGGGGCACAGCTAGGGACAACAGGGGCTCAAATATAGATAGACATTGGATTAAAGACAACTTTCTGTCTGAAAGGTGAGAATGAAGGTAAAAGAAGTAGGGAAGAGAAGAGAGAAAAACCAAGGTCAGGCTGAAGCTTAACAGAGAGGTACATATGTTTATGATGTCTGCGTGTGTGCATGAGTATAAAATGCATAATATAGTTAAAGCTATACTGTTTGGGGGATGACTATGGTTACAGATGGGAAGCTATGAACACACATATGTGAGATTGCAGATCTGGTTCTGAAAGACAAATGACTTTAACATGGACTTTCTGGGGTACCAGGGCCTGGACAGTCCAGAAAAACACCCCAAGCCTGCATGCACAGCCGATGACTGATCTGACTGGATTGCTCCTCCAGAAATGCTCACTCCTTAATAGGACCAAAGGCCTTCTGGGAAAGTCGGGAAGAATGCAGTTTGTGGGGCAGGGTTGGTGTGGAGCCCCTGCCTCCGGGTGGGAAGAAAGGCTACCACTCCATCTCCTGGTGCCTGATACACTAGGGTTATGCTGGAATTAGGGTTGGCTGAGGTCACGATCTTGGGTGGCCCAGGTGGGCAGGCCTGCCCACGGAAGGACCTGACCTGAATGGAAGACACCGCTTTTGCTTGTTCTCTTCCACTTGGACAGCTCTGCCCACTGCGGTCAATTTACCTGATAGAGTGTTTTAATTACATCCAGATGGGCCGGGCAGGTGTGCAGCTGGCAGACCATCTGACGGTAGGATGCTCTGAGCATTGAAATGCACACAGTGCCCAGGACACTCAAGGCCACCTGGCTTGGGCAGCAGGCCCTGCGCTGGCCCTGGTCTTTTGTGCTTTGGTGCTCACCCCACAGGGCCCCGTGCAGCCCGAGGGCACAGAAGGTGCAGAGCCCTTACCCACAATCATGCCGACCTCACACTGGCGGTCTTCATAGTAGCAGGAGATCATGGTGGCCACGGTGTCGTTCACCATTGCCACCACATCCATCTCAAAGTCCTGCCAAGAAGCACAGAGGCTGCAATGACGGGTCCGGGGAGAGGGTGCTGGGTGCAGGGACTGGGGGCCTAGGGCAGACCCTCGGCATGTGATGGTGTCCTCACCCCTCTCCTCTTGATGGCATCTCGCAGAAGCCCCACAACATTATTCCCTTCTGCTCCAGAGGCCTTGAAGCCCTTGGTCCAGTTGAGAAGGATGCCCTGAGGGGAGAGGAAGGCCTTGGGACGGCTGCGCAGGGAAGCAGCTGCGTCCTGGGCCACAGGGATGTGCACCCACTTTACAGGTGAGGAGACAGGCTCTGAACAGCAGCACAGCTTTGAGAGGTGCTGGGAATAACTTTCCATGACTGCCTCTTATTTCTGCAGGGCTGGGTCCCAGTGGGTTTAAGAATGTGATGTGTGCTGTCTTTCCTTTTCCTTTTCTTCCCCCTCTCTGCGCCCCCTCACAGTGTTGGGAATTGAATCCAGGGCTGGAGCATGCCTGGCAAGCACTCTGCCAATGAGCTACACCCCCAGCCCAAGAATATTTGAATAGTAGAGCTCAAAGCTGCCATTCCAGAGTAAAGGTAGTTCCCAAGGGGAGCATCACTATGCAAAATTGGGGTTCGTCTCTTGTAATGAACTCTGCTGCACACAGGGGTACCACCTGGCCTCCCTGCATCTCCATGGGGACTGGGGCTTGGAAAACCATCTGAGATGTTGCTCTGCCTGCTGTTTATTTCTGCCCCAGAGGTCTCATGTTTTATGTATGTATATTGTGCGTGTGTGTGTGTGTGTGTGTGTGTGTGTGTGTGTGTGTGTGTGTACGTAACTGTCAGGCTTTCCAACTGGCAGGTAGAGTCAATTATCAGTCCCTCCACACTTCTGACCCAGCCAGATGCAGTGAGGTGTCTTGGTGGTCTGTGGCAAGCTGGAGTTCCAGCTACCACTTCCCATTCCACTGTGGGCAGTTTGCTTATCCTGTTTCCTTGTCTGTAAGTGAAGGGGATGCTTCACCACAGTAAAAATCAGCAGATAAGCTTGTCTTCCAAAGCTTCACAGATAAGAAGTGACAGGCCACCACTCAAACTCACTTCTTCTCCCTTCGAATTTGGGCACTTTCCCAGCATGGGGTGGGGGCTGCACTGGAAGGCAGCATAAGGCCCAGCCCCCTGGGGTGTGGATGCATGCACGCACCCCTCCTCTGCACCCGGCCCACCTTGTCAATGTCCTCATGCCTCACGGGGAAGGAGAAGGTGAAGCCCAGTGGCAGTTTCTTGTGCTTCATCTGATGCTTATCGAGGAAGTCGGAGATGCATTCAGAGATGTAGTCAAACAGCTGTGAGATGCACCAAAGTGGCCTTGGGGTCAGGGCTGGGCCATCAGCAACCCGCCCCGGGACCTATGCCAAGGTGTTCTTTGGGGGCACTGGGTCATCTGCCCTCCAGGCCTGCCACTGGGTGTCAGGGCTCAGGCCCTACCCCTCCCCAGGTGCAGAGCTCTCCAGATCACACCCCATAGGGAAGGGTGACCCAGGGTAGGCTCGTCCCCAGCTCCACTGTGGTGTCAGCCAGGCTCCTCCCCAGACTGCAACCAGTGAGGTTTGGCCTGAGGCCTGGCTGGCTGTCCAGCAAGGCTCGGGGGAGGCAGGCCATAGCTTTGATTCCTGTCCCCTGTGTTACATCCAGCTGTCCTGCCCACCTAACCCTGCTGTGGGCCAGCCACCATCCCCTCACATTGGCCTGTCCGCAGGACTGGGCATTGCTGAGTGTGCCACAAATGGCCCGGAGAGGCGCCCCCAGTCGTCCACGGCCTCAGGTCATGCCCAGGCCTATGGGCAGACAAGCCACAGGTATGGTGAGGGCCAGGTGGGTGGGGCAGCCTCTGGCCTTGCGCCTTGCCTCTCTGGGAACAGGCCTTGCCTTGGGCCTGGCCATGGCTGGGGGCTCTGGCTTCGCCCACCTCCACACAGGGATCATCCTATTTCAATGCCCCCCACCCTGAGTTCTTCCCATGCTCAGGGGGCCTTGCTGCCAGGACAGATACCGTGTCTGCTGTTTCCCCCTCTGGTGTGTATCTGTTGGAGAAAGGAGGGCTTCCGGGCTGTGGAACTGAACAAGGAGCCACTGGCTAGGGCTTTTCCTGCCACTGACCCCACTGCATCTCTTCCTGTCCCCAACACCAAAATAGCCAGATGGTGACTGTGGGACTTGAGACACACTGGCCATGCCTAGTGCCTGTCCACCAAGGCCTCTGAGCTGCCTTCATGGGCCTCTGAGGCTGGAAGGTCCTCCTGCCCCTGTCCGTTGGTGGAGGGGTAGACCCTCCCATCAGGACTGGGGGAGTCCTGAGGTCCTGGGCGACCTGGACCCCACTCCTAGCTGCTGCTGCACACATATACCCCTCCTCGCTGCTCACCATCTCTGCGGTCCCTGTCATGGCGTCCTCGGGGATGGAGTACATCTGGTGCTGGGTCTTCACGCTCCACTGTCCTGCCTCTCCTTCCCCCACCTTCACCAGCATCACCCTGAAGTTGGTGCCGCCCAGGTCCAGGGAGAGAAAGTCTCCAACTTCTGCAGGCAAAGGGAGACATGATCAGCCTCCCCCGTGGCACCACTCAGCAGGACTGGGCTGGGTGGGACCCAGGTGGCCAGCCCTGGGACCAGGGAGACAAGGAGGGCAGGTTCAGGGTCCCCAGGGGAGTTGGATGAGGGGCTGCCAGCCCAGACATGGGGTAGGGACAGGGGTCATACTAGAGCAAGGTGTGGGAGAGGTCAGAGATGACCTGGGGAAGCGTCAGAGGGAAACCCTTGCCTTGGATGGAGCCAGCCAGAGCCCAGGGGGCCAAGCTGGACCTAAGGTCATTACCTTAGGCCCAGACTCAGGACAGGGCTGGGTCCCCAAGTGACCACAGACAGAAGTCTCTCACTGTGAGACAAAAAAGCCAGTTTCCTGAGGCTTGACAGCTCCAGGCTGGGTCTGAGCCCCCAGGGTTGGACCTGCAGAGCCAAGGGTGAGAACCAGTCCAGTGAGTTGGGGTATAATTGCTTGCCCAGGGGGTCCTGTGGGGGAACAGCTGAGCCTCTGGAAGGGCCTGGCCAATGGCTGGCTTAGACGTGGGGCCGTCCAGGCAGTACCTGAACCTTCTGGGGTGGAACGCACGTAGGTGGGCAGCATCTTCACACTGGCCTCCTCGTGGGTCTCTAGTCTCAGGCCGCGGTCCATCTCTTTCTGCATCCGCCTCATCACCTTCTTCAGGTCCTCTTCCTGCAGCTGGAATTCCGCCAGGATCTGCTCCACCTGCACAGGAAGGGGGTGCCAGCGGCCGGTGGGGCTGTCACCACGAGTTGTCGCACACCAAGGTCTCCTTTTGTCGACTGACCCTGAGCCCAGGATGGGCCATCATATCAAACTGTTTACCACAGTTAAATTCAAGGAGTTCCAACACCAGCCCCTCAACAGTTAGCTCAGGCTGATCATGTCTCCCTTTGCCTGCAGAAGTTGGAGACTTTCTCTCCCTGGACCTGGGCGGCACCAACTTCAGGGTGATGCTGGTGAAGGTGGGGGAAGGAGAGGCAGGACAGTGGAGCGTGAAGACCCAGCACCAGATGTACTTCATCCCCGAGGATGCCATGACAGGGACCGCAGAGATGGTGAGCAGCGAGGAGGGGTATATGTGTGCTAGAGGGGTGGGCATCAAGGGGCAGAGTGGCTTTTGTCCCTGAGACTCTGCTTGTGGCACAATGCCATGCAGCACCTCCCTCTGCCCCTCAGATTGGAGCAAGGGGAGAAGAAGGGCGCCAAGTGCAGGGGTGGTGAGCCGAGGTGGGCCTTGTTGGGGCATGGGCAGAGGTATTACTATATAAAGAGAAGATCATTCTACTTCCAGGATTTTGTGAAATAAATATGGACCAGTCAGCACCAGTGTGCGTGGGGGTAGCCAAGGCCGGGACAGCAGGAGTGACTTGTAGTCGCCACCAGCGCCCTGGCTAGCCTGGCCGAGGCATCCACAGCACAGCCCCTGAGTGCAAGGGGAGGAGAGTCTCCGTATTGATGTGAGAGGCCTGTGCATTCAAAGCTCAGATTTGAAATTGCCATTCCCGAAAGTGTGGATGACCAAGGTGTGGCCGCTTACCCTCCACACGGTGGCATGAGGGCAGGTCCTGAATGCAGCTGTGGCTCTGCCAGTGTGTCCCCAGTAAGCTGGACCCTGCAGGGGGGCAGCTGTGTGCCTTTGCACAATAGTGCATATTCAGAGAAAAAGCCATGCCAAGAGCTGGTTATTTCTTGGCAGTGGTCAGAAAAATAATCACAAAGATATTTCCATTTTGAACCAAAAAGGTAAAGGAAAGATACTCTGATAAAAGTCCTGGACCTGCTCTATATCACAACTTGCACTCTTTGTCTTACACATGAGCTGGTGGCATTAGAGAGGCTTTGAATTACAGCACGGAGTGAACAAAGCCACTTACCCTGCTTCAGTTTTTAGAACCCAAATTTTGCTCAGGTGGGGAGGGAAGCACATTAAATCATGATTAGGTTAAGCCAAGCACAGCAATTCCATCCCCTTTTATTTGTGATTGGGCTTGTGACCCAGTTCTACTCAATGACAAGTAATGAGAAGCCTGGTTTTAGCAGGAGGGGAAACTTCAGTGCTCTCTAAATGTGTGAACAGGGCTATGTAAGAATGTGATTACTGGCATTGCAATAGCCATCTTACATCTTGAGGAAACAAGGCTGGAGGGAAAAGGCAGTTAGCAGACTATGGCAGGCAGAGAAGAGAAAGAAAGATTGGTATCACACCCATCCAAATCCACATGCTGGCTATGGAGCAAATAAGAACCACTTACGCCACAGGTAGTCAGATTTTGTTTTCCTGCAACCCAAACAATTCCTAATGGATGCCAATCCTTAGTTAAAAACCACTTTTCTTAAACCCAGGGAAGGTCCGGAAGGAATGAGGCTGACAAGGGCCCAGAATGGAGCACCAGCATTGGCTGAGCCATGCAGAGCTGCTGGTCCAGGCATGGGGTGGAGGCTCAGGCCTTCTCCCAGATGGCCCTGTGGGGCAGGCCTCTGCAGAAATCCCCAGTGCTCTGTGGAACACACCAAGCTGTCTTCAACAATCCATGATGTCCCCAAATCACCATCTTTTGCCTCCTCTTTCTTTCCTATGCTTGCAAATGTAGAATTTGCCAGGAACTAGCAGTAATAACATTGAACATTTGCTGGATTATTCTTGAGGCAGGAGGGAGCCTGAACTGAATTTGCTTCCATAGCCGCCTCATGTCTTTGTCGGCAGCACCAGGAATGAGGGGCCAGCATCTGCCCATCTTCTAGATGCAGAAAGGCTTAGTCACTTGTCCAGACGCACACAGCCAACAAGCTGCCGTGGGCCCCATGCCAAAGCCACACACGTGGCTCTGCTGCCAGGAAGTCCTTGCCAGCCTGCCAGACAGAGCTGCTTAGAAGGGCCGGCTTATAAAATGCCTGTGGACTCTTAACACACCCAGTGCTGGTCTTTCAAGGCCCAGCCCTCAAGCCCTGCCCCTCTGCCTGGCAGTGCCTCCTGGTGGCTGGGGGCCTGGACTCTGTCCCTCAGCCCCAGGTTCTTCATGAAAGAAGCCAGTATACTTCAGGCTGAGGTTTCTGGGGAGGTAGATGGCTTGGGAGTGAGTCCAAGGCAGCTGGTTAGAGTGCAGTTACACTGGCCAGCAGATGAGGGCTCTGTATGATCCCTGCCTCGCAGGGCTGAAGGGGGCACTTGCTCAGCCTGTGGAGGGTCCCAGTAAGAATGTGAGGAACGGTGGCTGCTATTTCTATTATTGCAGCCCTGGGGGGCTGGCAGGGCATGCATGGTACAGGGAGGCGTGAGTGGTTACTTTTTTGTACTGAGGCAGCTGAGGTGTCCTGCCAGTGACTTGGCGAAGCTGAGCACTGTGGCTTCCAGGCCAGAGAGGGCCGCCTGAGGAGTCCTGGGCATCCCATGAATTCAAACTGATACCACCTGTCCAGAGCACACTTTAAAGTTTCTATCAAAATGTAATTTTGAACTACCAACTTCTCTCCTAAGAATCTGTTCTTACTGGGGATCTGGTACACATCTGTAATCCTAGCAACCTTGGAGGCTGAGGCAGGAGGATCTTGAGTTCGAGGCCAGAGGCAGCCTGCTTAACTTAGTGAGACCCTGTCTCAAAACAAAAAATAAAACTGGGGCTGTAGGTGCAATTCAGTGGTAGAGCACTTGCAAAGTATGTGGGGGGCCCTGGGTTCAACTCCCAGGTACCATAAAAAAATAAAAATAATAAAGAAAGAAAAGAAAAGAAAAGAGAAAAAAAGAATCTGTTCTGTAGGCAGAATCCTCCAAGCACTTCACCCCATTAGTGCCTGGGGTCACCCCTACTGTGACAGAAGATCCTCGCAAGACCTGGTGTTTACCAGCAGGGACCTTGCTTCTACCAGGGACACCCACCACTACCAAGCCCCCATTGCAGAAAAGGAGGTGGAACCCCACAGTATGACTGGGCTTCAGAGAGGAAGTGACTGGGACCTTTGGCAGAGCCCAACTCCATTCCCATAAATATAGTTGCATCAGCCCATGAATCTGATTTGTCCTGCATGATAGGAACAAAAGATTAAATTGACTGCTGACATTTGAAATCTATTTAAAGTGGAGACACTTTTACAGAAAAATCTGGATTTCTGACCGGATTTTTGTCAAGCTAGGTCTACATTCTTACAGAGGCTATAGGAATGTGGGTTTGTGGGGTAGGGAGCCTGTCCCCTAGTGGTGAGCCCTGGTCAAGGGGCCCTCATGCTTAGCCCTGCCAGAACCAGGTGCTGAGAGGATTCCCCTGTTCCCATACACACGATGCGACCTGTGGGGACCCTTTCACACACATTTGTGCCTGGCCCCGGTTCCCTGAGGCCGCAGGCTGGAGAGCAGGTGCTGGAGGTTTCCAGGCGGCAGGGGCCCTCTCCAAAAGCAAGTCTCACCCTTGGAGGGTGCACACCCCTTCCCCAGGGTGTGTTGGGCTGGAGACACCCATTTGCCCAGCACCAGGTCAGTGTGCAGCCCAGACAGGCTCCAGCCAAGAATGGCTTCTCAACCCTCAAGACTGTGGACATGAGAGGGGAGAACTGGCATCACCTCACAGCCCCCTGGGATGCTCGCAGGAGCAAGGACTGTGGGCCAGGTTCAGTCTGGACACCCTTGGGACTCACCTGTCATTCCTTAGTCACCTAAGACACAAGTACTTTTATCACCCCCACTCCCCAAGCTGCCTCCTGCCCGCTTCCAGGACCCGCCTCCCCCAGCTCAGGCCCCCTGGCTCTGAATGTGTCTTAGTGAAGCTGTGTTGGGTGTCTTCAAGTTGACAGGACTTTCCTGACCAGGCCAGGAGATGCAGGTTCTACCTAGGGAGCCCCAAGAAGCCACCCAGCCCTTTAGGCACAGACAGAGCCCTGCCACCTCCCAAGGCTTGTCCCTGACCTTGCCTGAGCGTGCACAGGGCACATAATCAAGGTCCATGGCCACAAGCGAACGTAGGGCTTTTCCTGCCTGAGGGATCCCCACTCTCTGTAAGGCACCGGACCCATCTCTTCAGCAGATACCCACTGCGTGCCCGGCGCTGCATGCAGGGTGGGTCATGGGGAGAGGTTAGCATGCTAACCATCTACTTGCCCAGGGGACATTTGTCCCAAGTACAGCCATCCATGTGGGGCCAGCGCTTCTGATGAGCAGTGGGAAGGATTCACATCACCCTGGGGGCAGGTTGGTTGGGGGACCAGGGTGGGTTGGGGACAGCTAATGTTCCCTATGAGGTGTGCAGGGGGCTGCACTGGGGTGAGAAGGAATGACACTGACAACGGTGAAGGGTGAGAAGCCAGAGGCTCCTATCTGCAGAGTGGGGACACCTCGAGGCAGAGTGGACATGGGGCATCAGGTGTCCTGACAATGTGGGTGTGGGGACCGTGGGTGCAGGGCAACGAGCTGGTGGAAGTCTAGAGAACAAAGACATCTGCTGACCATTTGGGGCATAAGGAGGAAGGGCAGCGTGTGGAGGACCTCACAGGTTAGCTTTGGGTTCCGAGGGAGGGTACGCTGCTGCTGCTGCGCTGAGGGCAGGCAGGGGCACAGGGCTTGGTTTAGGCCTGCTAACGTCTGCCTGCCAGGGGATGCTTGGCCCAAGTACACCTGGCCATATGAGGCCATAGTGCAGGGGACATCCTGCAGAGAGACACGTTTGGACACCCTCGGTGTGGAGCTATCCTTGAGGCTACCCGTCTGGGCGAGGTCACTGTGGTGTCCAGAATGGACAGCAAAGTGGGAGCATGGAGGTGGCTGGGCAGGATGCAGCACAAGGCAGGACAGCATGGGGTGCCACTTGTGATTGATGAAGAGGTCCTCATCCTAGCTGGTCTGGGAGACTGCAGACCCTGGACTTGGCCAGGACAGTCAGAGGGCAAAAGTCACAGCCCCTGGGCTCCAGACCAGTCCTGTTGCTCTGCTCCCAGGCCCTGCGGTGGCTGTGGATGTAGCAGTGCGTGGTCCTGCGCAGGCCTGAGAGCCCTAGCAGCCCTGGGAAAGCCCTGGACCAGACGTCTGCAGCCCGGGGAGCAAGCTCCCTAGGACCCTCAGGAGTGGACAGGGGTGGCCCAATGAGGAGGGTGGTGGGCAGAGGGGCATCTCCAGGACCCCTAGAGAGCCTGCATCCCTCCATCAAGGAGTCTGGCACTCATTTGCCACCCCTCCCCCAACTTGGAGTCTGTAAAAAGGGTGCTGGGCGGGGGCCTGCCCTCCCAACCCAAGGCTCCTCAGGTCTGAGGGATGCTTACCAGAGTCAAGGCTGCCTGGGCCCGGCTCCCTGTGGCACCTGTTGCCATCTCTCAGAGAGGCCAAGTGAGGGGTGGCTGGTGAGGTGGAGTTGCTCCTGCTGATCCCCAAAACCCAGCTGCAGCAGCAGCATCTGAGGCCACCTGTGACAGGTGAGGGCTGCCTGGCTGAGGGTTACCCAAGGCGGGCAGCCCAGGGTGTCTGCACTACAGGGCCCAGTGGGCAGATGCTGAAATACTCTGCCCATTGCCATGGGGTCAAGGGCAGGTCCAGAAGGGCAGAGCAGCCCACATGGGGTCAGGATTGACAAGGACCATGGGGACATAGCTACCACAGGGCAAGCTGCCGTGCCCTCTGAGCACTGGGCAGGATTGCTGGTGAGCAGGTGGGGAAGTGGCCACAACCAGCCTGTCTCCTCCCTCCACCCCTTGCACTTGTGCAGGAAGGGCATTGCCAGGTTGCTTTGAGGGACAAGAGGAACAGACAGGCAGCGGGTTCCATGGGCCTGGCCTGTGTGGGTAAAGGTTTGTGGGTGAAGGTTTGGACTTGCCTTTGGAGGCAAGGGGGATCCCCACTGATTTCCATCTGGGGAGGGTCAGGTGTGCACTGAACGATCCGGCGTGGTGCTGGAATGGAAGGGGGCAGGCTGTGGCAGGAAGCCAAGGCTGCTGCGGGAAGAATGAGCCCGCAGCACAGGGCATAGGGGCTGCAGTGCTCAGGACAGATGTGGGGACTTGGGGGCATTGTGACCTGCCACAGGATGGGCTCAGCACTGTCTACACATGAGCAGAAGGTTTGGGGCCCAGGGCATCCCCTCAAATAACAAATCCATGTCTTAGGCAGACTCTTCTGCTGTCAATCATAGTCCCAACCCTCAGAATGCCTTGAATGAAAAAAGCAGTTAAGTCATTAAGTTTTGTGACTACAAATGTTAGGCCCAGGGCTCACTTTGGTTGCATCCATGGAGTATAAACATCCCTCTGGGCCCCTCCTTGGGTTCGTTTGGGAGTGACCCAACATACCCTGCACTTGCTGGCACCAGCCAAGCCCTGCTAAAATTAGCCAGAGCTGGCAAATGGGTCAGGGTACAGTGGGTGCCTTATCAGAATGTCAGGCTCTCCTGACAATGGCCAGGGCATGATTGATTCCTTTCCGAAAATGGAGCAAAGATGGCCTCATCAGACCTCATGTGACAGGTCGTTGACCACCCCGCCTCTGGCTCTGAGCCCCTATTTGCTGTGGGGGGCAGGGCTCATTCCTAATATTGGATCATCAGTTCTGGGAGATCAGCAAGGCTAAGGAGCAGCTGCCTAGGGGTCTTGCTGTTCTCCTGGGCCAAGCCACAGAACAGGTGAGGAGGGAGGGTGGGACCAGGCAGTGCCAGACCTAACGCACCTCATTTTCTGGTTGGCTGAACTGCTTGTACTTGAGCAACAAGCACCCTTCCCCAGAACCCTTTCCTGGGGTTGACCACATCTCATTCACCAGTACCTGTGAGGGGCTCAACACCCCCATTTCCCCACACTGAGTAAGCCTCCAGGACCAGTCCTCCTGTGCACCCACCCTGTCCTGCCTCAAAGGTGAGGGGTAATGCCAATAGGTAGGGGCTGTGCTGGAGTAAAAGCAGAGCAGCAGGGAGCAGGTCCTACACTCAAGGAATTCTGGATGGAACAAGTGTATCCAGAGAAGAGGGGCAGGGAAGTGATGATGGCTGATGGGGGAAGCCCAGGATGCAGGGTTTTTGACATCTGAAGGGCTGTCTGAAGAAGATGGATGAACATTGTTTCTGCTTAGAACTTTCTAATGACAACAACAAAGCCAGAGCTGTGCAACAATGGGCTAGCATGGCTCTGTAGCTAGAAAGAAATCTTTTTAAGAACGAGGAAAGGGAAGAACAGATTAGAAGGCACCCTGTTGGTGTCCCTTCTTGTTCAAGGAGCTCACAGGCATAGGTTGATTTTCTTTTTCATTTACCTCAAGGAAATAATATGATAAGTTCAGTGATGAACAGTCAAGAGTATTCAGTCTCATGTCAAAAAATGGGACACAGTCTATATGTCTAACCACAGAAGTACATAAATTATGCAATATTTATATGCAGTCACTAAAGATAGTCAGCTGGATCTTTCACTGTTGGCATGGAAAGATGTCCACGGCATTCTGTCTAAAGGGGATGCTGCAGCTGCCCCCAGTGACTCTCCACTGAACCCTGGCTCTGGTGTGGTCTTCTCCCATGCCTGAGTAACTGATTGAACAGTGCAGAAATGATGGCGTGTGACTTGGAAGGTAGGGAATGAAAGATATTGCAGTCCCTGCCTTTCTCTCTTTTGGATTGTCCCTTCTGGAGGAGGCCCAACACCATGTCATGAGGACACTCAAGTTCTTTGGGAAGATCTTCCAAGAAGAAGTGAGTCCTCTGCCAACAGGAAGCTCCAATTTGCCAGGCATGTGAGTGAGCCACCTGGGAAGTAGACTTGCCAGCTCCAGTTGAGCCTGTGAATGAACCCCCGGGAGAGACCCCAAACCAGATCACCCCACTAAGCTGCTTCTGAGTTCTTGACCCACAGAAACCATGTAAGACAGTAGAGGTTTGTTGTTTTAAGTCTTGAAGTAATTTTTTTACATCGCCACAGATGATTAACACAGGGAGAAGATAAAGTGGCCCATTTTTGTCATAGATATGTACAGATGATATCGATAATATGCACATGGAAGAAAGAGCAAAATACTCGCAATGGTGGAAATATATGTGATTTTAACTAGTTTTCCTTCTTGCTTATCTGTATGTCCTACATTTCCCTGTAACGAATATGTACTAATGGAGTAATATTTTAAAACTACTTAACTACTTAACTGCTTAACTGCTTAACTACCTTAACTACTATTGGGTCAAAATAGACACCAAAATTTGAAATGTGGGGTCAAAATTGATACCTAATTGGCATACTTAACATAATTAACAATAGAATAAGCCTTAAAAATGAATAACTTAAATAATAAACAATTTTGTGGTTTGGGGTCTTTGGTGACCCCATGAAACCAATTACATTACGGAATTTCATGATACCAATTAAGGGACTTTTTTTAAACTAATGAATACCAGTTACAGGTTAAAATCAAGTTAAACAGAAAGGTTGAGTCTTATGTACTATTATAACATTTTGAAGGTGTTTTGTTTTGTTTTTGGCAGTGCTGGGGGTAGAAACTAGGGCCTTGCACATGTAGGCAAATACTCTAACACTGGGCTACTTCCCAGCCTCTTATCTATTACTTTTGTGTAGAGGATCCAAGGCCCCGATTCACAGTCAAATGGTCCAAACTGCTGGACCCCCACGCCAGTGGGAAAGAAAGTGGGAGACAAGAAGCAACACTTCTAATTCCTCCTCTACCAGCACGTTCCGATTGGTACCAGCCAGGCACCAGTACAGACATTCTGATGCAATGGGGCCTGGAGGTCAGCAAGTGTTGCAAGTGTTTGCTCACCACAGGGTAGACTGGAAATTGGATGGGCCATTGTGCTAAGGGGAAGGCCAGGGGCCTGGTGAGTAGGAGGGTGCTGGGCAGCAGGTGGTAGTTTGTGGCCAGGAAGTCAGAGACAGAGAGCAGAAGATGACTGGGAGACCACAGAACATGCCAGGACCAAATGCCATGGCTAGAATGCGATCAGTGGCTTCCACATGCCAGGTGCTGTGCCAGCTCCTTGGCATGGATTACAACTGGCTTGTGTGCTGTGGGCATACTGAGGCCTGTGGATGTAAAGGGATTTACCAGATGCACCCTCTATAAGGGATGTGCCTGAATTCACCGCCAAGCCATTCTGATTCCAGTACTAAGACTCTAATCTTCTTGACTAGATGGGGAGCACTCCAGTGCCAAGTACATACTGAGGTCAGAAAATATTCTTATGGCTTATTCCATGCTGGGGATGTTTGAAGGCTTCAGCTTTATCCAGGAAAGGTGAGAATGTGGTAGCCACAGAGTCTTCTCTGCCCCAGAATTTGTCTCTAGAAGCAGATGGAACTGCAGGTCTGGGGCTGCTTGCTGTCAGGAGCAAAGCCTAAAACCCAGTAACAGGGGTAGGAGAGCAGAGTGTGGGTGAAGGACAAGGAAAAGTCATGTTTGTTGGCTAGGTAAGTGCATAGAGGTGGGATTATTACTCAGGACACTATATAGTGAGTCAAGACAACACCTAAGTAATGTATGAGGTCTCCAGCTGGAGACATATTATAGTCAAACTGTCAAAAGACAATGACAAAGAGTGAATCTCAAAAGCAGCAAGGGAAAAGTGATATGTAGCATACAAAGGATCCTCAATAACATTAAGAGTTGATTTATTATCAAAAACCATGCAGGCCAGAAGGCAGTGCAAGGACATATTTAAAGAACTGAAAGAAAAAGAAAACTATCAACCAAGAGTTCTATTGCCAGCAAAACTAGTCTTCAAAAATAAAGGAGACATTAAGACATTTCAGATAATCAAAATCAAAGGAAATCCATTACCAATAGGCCTGCCCTACAAGGGATGCTAAAGGCAGACTTTCAGGAAATAAAAGACACTAGATAATACCTCAAACCCATGAAAGAAATAGAAAATATCAATAAAAGTCACCAAAAGGTAAATATAGAAGCCAATATTAATATATTTTTGCCTTTTTAACTCTTCTAATTTTTCTATAAGACTTAAAAGACAAATGCCAAAAACAATAATTATAAATCTGTTGTTGTTGTTATTGTTAGGTGCCGTCGAGTCAGTATCCGACTCATAGCGACACTCACAGGGTTTTCAATGGCTGTCTGTTTCGGGATTGCCTTGGGAGTGGATTGCCAGGTCTTTCTCCCAATAAATCTGTTAGTGGGCATAAAATGAATAAAAACATAATCTCTGAGAATAATAATATAAAGGAAGAGGGATAGAGATGCCCAGGAGTAGAGTATTTATATACTATTAGAGCTAAGAAATATTTGAACTAGATATTTTAAATTTGGGCTGGGATTTAGCTCAGTTGGTAGAGCACTGCTCTGCAGTCTCTGAGATCCTGAGTTCGATTCCCAGCACCACAAAATGGGAGAAGGACCTGACAACCCACTCCCAAGGCAATCCCAAAATAGTCGGCCACTGAAAACCCTATGAGGGTCGCTATGAGTTGGAATCGACTTGATGGCACCTAACAACAACAATTGTAAACTTAAGATGTTAATTGTCATCCCCAAAGCAACCATTAAGAAAATAACTTTTAAAAATACAGAAAATGAAAGAAGGGAGTAAAAACAGAATAACACAAAATTAACTAAAATTTAAAATCCAGTAATAGAAGAGTTGAGGAACAATAATAATAATAATAAAACATACGACATCAAAAAATAGCCAAGCAGTAAAAAAAAGAAAAATTAGTCTTGTCTTATCATAATTATTTATTTATTTATTTTTGTCATACTGGGAATGGAACCCAGGGCCTTGAGCATGGTAAGCAAATGCTCTGCCACTAAGCTCCCTCCAAGCTCTCAGGAATTATTTTAAATGTAAAGGAATTACTCCAAAAAAAAAAAAAAAAAAAAAAAAAAGCAGAGATTGGCAGAATGGATTAAAACAAATAAACAAACCTTGAACATCTGTGTTATTGTTAGGTGCCATTGGGTTGGGTCCGACTCACAGCAACCCTCACAGGGTTTTCAATGGATGATTATTTTGAGAGTGTTTTTGGGAGTGGACTACCATATCCTTCTCCCATATAAGTATCTATATGGTATCCATAAAAGATTCACTTTAGATATAAAGACAAAAATAATTTAAGTGTAAAAGTATATAGAAGATATTCCATTAAAATATTAATCAAAAGAGAGATGTGATGGTTATATTATTGGAAAAAAGATTTTAAGTAAAAAAGGTCTAAAGAGAAAAAGGAAGGACATTTTGTATTGATAAAAGTTTCAATCTGTCAAGAAGATACATAATTATAAACAAAAAACTCCAAAATATTTTCAGAATTGAAGGGAGAAATACATCATTCTGTAATAATTGTTAGGGACTTCAATATATTATTTTCAATAATGGGTTGAAGAACCAGGTAGAAAATCAAAAAGGGAAGAGAAGATTCAGACTCTACCATGAACCACTTAGACCTAATAGACATATACAGAACGCTCTATCCAACAACAGTAGAATATACATTCTTTTAAAGTGTGAGTTGACGTTCTTAAAGATGGATCATATTTTAGACCATTAAACAAATCTGAATAAATTTAAAAAGATTGAGACAGGTGTGGTGGCTCATGCCTATAATCCTAGTGATTAGGGGGGCAGAGGAAGAGGATTGAAGATTCTAGGCCAGAGATAGCCTGTATAACTTAGTAAGACCCTCTTTCGAGATAAAGTATAAAGAACAGGCTAGGAAGTGCAACCTAGTGGTAGAGCACTTAGAAAGTGTATGTGAGGCCCTGGGTTCAACCTCCAAGTGCTGAAAAAAAATTTAAAAGTTTGAAACCATACAAAGTACCTTTTTGGAACACATGGAATGAAGCTAGAAATGAATGATAGGAGGAAAACTGGAAAGATCAAAGATGCATAGAAATTAAACAAGATACTCTTAAAGAACCAATGAGTCTAGGGAAGTTGGGAAATATACAAAGGGAGTTTAGAAAATATGAATGAAGATGAAAACACAAGATACCAAAATGTATGGGATGCAATGAAGGGAGTGTTCAGAGGGAAATTTATAGCTCTAAAGGCCTACAATGAAGAAGAAAGGTCTCAAATCAATAACCCAACTCTACAACTTATGGAACTAGAAAAAGAAGAGCAAACTAAGTGCACAGCTAGCCAGAAGAAGAAAATAATATAGATTAGAGTGGATATAAATAAAATAGAGAGTAGGAAAAAAATAGAGAAAAATCAATGCGACTGATTATTGGTTCTTTGAAAAGATTAACAAAATTGACAAATTTTTATATGAGAGAATTCAAATTATGAAAATTTATAAGTGAAAGAGCATACATTATTACCAACTTTATAGAAATATAAAGGATTATAAAAAATACTGTGAACAAGGGTAAGTCAATAAATTGGATAAAATAGATGAAATGGAAAAAGTCCTAGAAACACATAAACTGTCAAAACTAATTCAAGGAGCAATAGAAATTTGATTAGATTAATGAGAAGTACTCAGGAAACTGAATGTATAATTTAAAACCTACCAGTAAAGAAAATCCTAGGACTAGATGGCTTCATAGATGAATTCTACCAAACATTGAAAGAATAATTAACACTGATATTTTTAAACTCTTCCAAAAATCTGAAGAAGAAACACTTTCTGACTTACTCTAGGACCCCAGAATTGCCTTGATATTGAAGCCAGAAAGTGACATTACAAGATAACTACAGACAAATATCTCTTATGGATATAAATGCAAAAATCCTCAACAAAACTAACAAAATTCTTCAGAGAATTAAAAGGATTACACACCATGACCAAGTGGAATTTATCCCAGGAATGCAAGGATGTTAAACACAAAAAACAATCACTGTAATACACTATGTGAATAGAATAAGAGAAAGAAACTACATGGTCGCATCCTGATGCAGAAAAAGCATTTGACAAAATCCAGCACCTTGGTGTGATCAAAACACTCTAGAATAGGATTTCTTCAACATAATAAAGGTCATAGATGAAAATCATAGAGCTAACATATTCTCAGTGGTAAAACCAAAAAACAAAACAAAACAAAACAAAAACAAAAACTTTCCTCCACTAAGATCAAGAATGAGACAAGAATACCCACTTTTGATATTTCTATTCAACAGAGTACTGGGGTTTTTAACTAGAAGAATTGAGGAAGGAAAATAAGTAAAAGATATTCAAACTGGAAAGTGCACTCAAAATTCATACATAAAATCCTAATCCCCAATGTAATGATATTAGGAGATGAGACCTTTAAGAGGTAGGTAGGTGATGAGGGCAGAGCCCTCATGAATAGTATCAGTGCCTATTACAGGTTAAATCTAAAATGTCTCCCAAAGGTCATGAGTTTGGATGTTTGGTCCCCAGTGGATGGCACTGTCCTGGAAGGCTATGGATCTTTGGGAGGTGGGACACTGACTGCAGAGCTGGGTCACTGGGGGTGGGCTTCTGGAGGTTTTACCTGGACCCCTGCTTCTGGTGACTTCCTTCCCCTGATCGCCATGATGTGAGGAGGTCCCCTGTCATAGACCCTGCTGCCTGCCTGCCCCACTGCCCTACATCCCTGCCAGTATGGACCGAAATCCTCTAAACCATTAGTGCCAATAAGTCATTCCTTCCAGAAGTTTGTTTCTGTTGGATATTTTGCCACAGCAATGCACAAGCTGACAATTATAGTACAATTACAAAATAGGACCCAGTTGGGCATGGCAATGCATGTCTGTAATCCCAGGATTTGGGAGGCTAAGGCAGGAGGCTTGAGAGTTCAAGGCTAGCCTGGGCTACATAGTAAATTCCAGGCCAATCTGAGCTATCTACTGAGACCTTGTCAAAAAAAAAAAACAAAAAAAAACACAACAACAACAACAACAACAACAAAACAAGGTCCCAGAGTGGTCACATGGTCACTTGCCTGTCCCACCATGTGATGACACAGAATGAGATGTGAGGAACAGGCCCTCACCAGATGGCAACTTGACCTTGGACTTCCATTCCAGAACTGTGAGAAATAAATTTCTGTTGTTTATAAGCTTTCAAATTTATAGCATTTTTTATAGCAGCCAGAAAGAACTAAGACAGAACGGAAGAAGTAAACTGTTTTCATTTCAGATGACATGATATGTTGCTGTTGTTGTTGTTGTTATTGTTGTTAGGTGCCATCTGTGTTGTTAGATGTTCAACTCATAGTGACCCTCATAGGGTTTTCAGTGGCTGATTGTTTCGGGATTGCCTCAGGAGTGGATGGCCCCATCCTTCTCCCATTTTTGCAGTGCTGGGAATTGAACCTGGGACCTCAGAGACTGCAAAGTGGCACTCTACCAACTGAGCTAAATCCCAGCCCCTGATGATATGTAGACATCCATAAATAATCCATTAAAATGAGCTAATAAGCTCATCCAGAAAAGTTTTGTTATACAAAAATAAGTTGTATTTTATATACAACTAAGTAGTAAGTCACCCAAAGAAGAGATTAGGAAAACAACTCCATTTACAATAGCATCAAAAAGAACCAGAAATTTAGGAATAAAGTTAGGGAGACAAAGGATTTGCACGCTGAAAACTATGGAACATTGCTGAAGGGAATGAGAGGACACCTAAACAAGTAGAAAGACATCCAGGAAGACAATGTTGTTGAGATGGCAACACTCTTGAAATCATATGCATAGTACAGGCAATTCTTATCAAAATCGCAATGCTGTTTTTGGCAGAAGTGAAAAAACTATCCTACAATCTATATGGAATCTCAAAGGGCCCTGAATATTCAAAATAGTTTAGAAAAAAAAAAAAAAGTCAGAGGCTTTATACTCCCTCCCTCTTTTTTTAGTACTGGGAGTTAATCCCAAGATCTCATGTATGGGGCAAGTCCTCTACCACTGAACTGTACCCTCACCACATTTTTTATTTGGAGACAGGATATTGATAAGTTGTACAGGCTTCCTTTAGGCTGGGATTTAGCTCAGTTGTAGAGTACCACTTCGAGATCTCTGGGTTTGATCCCCAGCATGGCAAAAACCAGAGAAGGACACAATCCACTCCCAAAGAAATCTGGAAACAGCCATTGAAAACCGTATGAGGGTCACTATGAGTTGGACACAACTTGAGGGCACCTAACAACAACAACACAGGCTGCCTCTGGTCTTGACCCTGAGATCTTCCTGCCTCAGCCTCTCAAATCACTGGGATTACAAGTATGCATCACTGCACCTGGCTACAGTGCTAATTTAAAAGTTACTACAAAGTTGCAGTATTTGAAAGAATATGACACTGGCATAATGACAGACATACAGGCCAATAGAATAGAATGGAGACTCCAGAAATAAGCCCTCCTATATATGATCATTTGATTTTTGACAAAATTGCCAAGATCATTCAATGTCAGAAGAACAATCCTTTCAGCAAATGGTATTGGAATCATTGGATATCCATGTGCAAAAGAATGAAGATGAAAAGCCGGGTGCGGTGGCGCACACTTGTAATTCCAGCGGCTCAGGAGGCGGAGGCAGAAGGATCAAAAGTTCAAGGCACTAGTCTGCACTAACTTAGCGAGACCCTGTCTCAAAAAGTAAAAAAAAAAAAAAAGGGCTGGGACACAGCTCAGTGGCCCAGCACTTGCAAGGCATGCAGGCGCGAGGCCCTGGGTTCAACCCCCAGTACCTCAAAAAAAAGAATGAAGGTGAACTCTTTCCTTATACCATTATACCATAATATCACTTCACTTTGGGTTTGGCAATGACTTTTTTTTTTTCCAGTGCTGGGGATCAAACCCAGGGCCTTGTGCATGCCAGGCAAGGTTTTGCTTCTGAGCTACTCTCCTAGTCCTGGCAATAACTTCTTCAATGTGACACTGAAAGCACAGGCAACAAAATAAGAAATAGATAAATTAGATTGCATCAAAATGTGAGAGCCAAGTGTAGTGATATACGTCTCTAGCTGGAGCCCCTCAGGAGACTGAAAGAGGAGGGTCAATTGGACCCAGGAACTTGAGGCTGGGCTATGCAACATGGTGAGACTCTGTCTTAAAATAAAAATTAAAAACTTTATGAGTAAAAGGACACTGTCAAGACAGTGAAAAGATAGCCCACAGAATGGGAGAAAATATTTGCAAATCTTACTCAGGTAAGGATTTAGCAGACAGGGTTTGTGTGGTCAGCCTTTTGTTACTGTGACAAACCCCTGAGAGAAATGTTTCAATGGAGGAAGGTTTTATCTGGAGTGCAGTTTCACAGGCTTTGGTCTATGGTTGCTGGGCCCCACCGCTGCGGACTGTGGTGAGGCACAGCGTTATGATGGAGAAAATGCAGTGGAGGGGAGCTGCTCATCCCACGGAGGCCAGGCAGCTGAGAACACCACAACGTGAGGGGCCAGGGCCAAGAAATAAGCTTCGTAGGCACGCCCCCTAGTGAGCTACTTCCTCCGGGTAGGACCCCCTTCCACAGTTCCACCAGGTGTCAACAGTCTACTCACAATTTGAATCCATTACTGGACTAAACCATTGATTAGGTCATAGCCTCCAGGATCTAATTGCCTTTGGAAACACACTCACCGACACACCTGGGGGGGGGGGGCTTTACTAATCTCCTCGATGTCTCTCAATCTAATGAAGTTGATAAGCAAGGTCAACTACCACAAAGTTTAATATAAAGAATTCTTACAACTCTAATCAAGTGCAGTGGTGCATGTCTGTAATCCCAGAGACTCTGGAGGCAGAGGCAGAAGGGCTGTGAGTTCAAGGCCAGAGGCAGCCTGCATAACTTAGTGAGACTCTGACTGAAAATAAAAAAATCAAAAATGGGCTGTGGTGCAGCTCAGTGGTAGCACACTTGCAAAGTACTTGCAAGGTCCTGGGTTCAACCTCTAAGTACTGAAAAGAGAGAGAAAGAGAGAGAGAGAGAGAGAGAGAGAGAGAGAGAGAGAGAGAGATCGATCCTAAAAATAACAAGTGTTGGAAAAAATGAAGAAATTGGGTCTCTTACACATTGTTGGTAGGAATATAAAATGGTTCCATTGCTGTAGAAAACAGTTTGACAGTTCACCAAAAAGTTAAACATCGAATTATTATATGACAAAGCAATTGCATTCCTAAGTATGTTCCCATAAAGAATAGCAAATAGGGACTCAAACAGATTCTTATGTGCCAGTGTTGTAGTTGCATTATTCATAAGAGCCAGGAGGTGGACACAGCCATCAACATCTGAGTGAATAAGCAAGATGTTGTGTACACATACAATGGAGTGCTATTTAGCCATGAAGTTCTGACACATGCTACAACGCAGATAAACCTTAACAATATTAGGCTAAGTAAAATAACTGCTATCAACTGGTGCATCACAGTGGCAGAGAAATTGACTGAAGCAAACTTTGGGATGGAAAGATTTGGGGTTCATGGTTAGATGACCACAGTCCATAATGGTGGGGGGCAGGCATGGCGGTGGCAGGTAGCAGGTGAGCTCCTCACATCTTGGGGATCAGGAAGCAGAGAATGACTGGAATCATGGGTCTGGGTAAAAGCCTCCAAAGCCCCGCCCCCAGTGACTTCCTTCCACAGAGCTAGATCCCACCTCCCACAGTTCCATAGTCTTTCAGGACAGGGCCACCAGCCAGGCACCAAAACTTCAAACACATTTTGGATTCAAATCATAACAATAACTCTTACATAAAGGGTAAATATTGTATTATTCCATTTATGTAGATATAAACATAGGCAGATCATAGAAATGGGAAGCAGATTAGTGGTGACTCAGGATATTGGCAGGAGTAAGGAGTTACTGAGTTTTGGATGAAATGGTGAAATAGTTAAGCAAATAGTGGCGACAGTTGCACAATACTGTGAGTGTACTTAACGCATGGAATTATACAATTAAAATGCTTAAAGTAGCTTGGCACCATGACACACATCTGTAATCCCAGCAACTCAGAGACTGAGGCAGGAGGATCATGAGTTCGAGCCCAGAGGCAGCCTGCACAATTTAACAAGACACTGTCTCAAAATTGTAAAAAAAGTTAAAATGGAAAAATTAAAAAACAAACTTAAAAATGGTTACTATGGCCAAGTTTATGGCTGTTCTACATTCCTAGTAAAAGCAGGCTTTTCCTTCTTTAAATGGAATCACCACTCTGCCACACTCCGTTCCCTCACTCAGCAGTATTACCAGCAGCTGCTTTGCACAGGTGTACACACCCTGTGGACATCTGGCAGCCTATGAGCAAGGCTAGGCCATTCCAAAATTCGATATAAACCTGAGGAAAGTTTTGGTGAAGGCCTATTCAGACTTCTCAGTAAACAAAGGAACTCAACACTGTGCTGAAGATTAATTTGGTGGGGCTTCTTACTTCAGTCTGCTGTACAGATGTCTCCAGTTCCCCATCGTTAAGTTAGGACAAGAGAGGGACTAAAAAGAACAAAATAAAGTGGACATAAAAATTGATCTAGGAGGGAGCTTTGGGGTAGTTACTGACACATTTTGCTGCCTGTGAACGAAGAGATGAGAAGTTTTTGAGGGGGAAATCGGACAAGCTTGGCTTGAAAAAACCTTTGAGAATTTGAGTCAAAAAATAATCTTTGGGCCTCCAAACTTTATGAACAGGAAGTGGGCTATGGAGGGTGCCCACTTCAGATTGTCAAACAATCTTCCCAAAGGGTGGGGCTGAGGCTACAGAGGGTGGGGGACACTTGAGTTTACCCTGAAGGGAGATCCAGAGTCCTTAAGGAACACGGCCACCCATGCAAGGGAGTCCTCCAGGACCCCCTGAGATCTGTTCATTGCTATGGACCTACCTTCATTTCCCATTCTGTCTCTTTCCAAAAGGGAGTTTTTATGAAGGATACTGCTATAGTTTAGGCCGGCCGACTGGCCGGCCTTCCTTCCTTCCTTCCTTCCTTCCTTCCTTCCTTCCTTCCTTCCTATTTTTTTGCGGTACTGGGGAGTTGAACCTGGGGCCTTACACAAGCACTCTACTCCTGAGCTGCATCCCCAGCCCCTTTTTTACTTTTTACTTTAAGACAGAGTCTCATGAATATACAGGCTGCCTCTGGCCTCAAACTGGAGATCCTCCTGCCTCCCCATCTTGAGTCGCTGGGATACAAGTATGAGCCACCACACCTTGCTCTCAAATATCTCCCAAAGGTCCATGTTTAAGGGCTTACCCAAGGATGGCAGTCTTGGAGGTGGTGAGTTGTTAGGAGGTGGGGCCTGGAGGGAGATCTTTAAGTCACTGGGGGTGGGCCCTGGAAGGAGGAGTGGGGAATCCAGCCTCTCCTTTTTCCTCTCTCTTTCACTTTGCAGCCACAAGATGAGAAGTTCTGCTCCACATGCGCACTCATCGAACCCCAAGTGACGGGGCCAACCAATTGTGGATGGAAACCTCTAAACTGTGAGCCAAACAACGATTTTCTCTGTATAAGTTGATCATCTCAGGTACCGTTGTGGTGGAAAGCTGACTGACACAGATACCCTGTCCACGCTTGGCTCTTCTATGACGGAGGGTAACTTGGTTTTAGTTCACAGACCACCAGACATGGGCAGCATTACCTGAGCCCATAGAGAGCCTTGTCTCCTGTTCCTGAGATCCTGGACTTTGCCTTAGATACAGGCAGAAGTCAACACGGGTATGTGGACTGAGGCTCGTGGAGGAGGGATCTGTAGAAGAGGCTGCTGTGGACCCAAATCTATGACCTTTCTGTTGGCTGTGACGACAGTGCGGGTTCCTGACTGGCCGGCTGCAGCGCGTTTCTCAGCTTCCCTTGAGGCGATGCATGTGCATGGAGTTCAAGTGCGAGTGATGTATTCCATCTCCAGGTCCAGGCCCTATGGAAAGAGTGGACCTCTCGCGTTCTTTCTCACCCTTCTCTGGCTGGATGAAGATAAGGATTTGGCTTCAGGGGGTGGGTACAGCAGTGAAGTAGAAGAAGTCAGGATTCCTAAATGACTATATGGACAACCTCCAGCTGCTGAAGGCTGGCATTTGATCACTCTATGGGTGAGAAACAATTCCATATAGTACTGCTTTCAGTGTATTAGTTATAGCCATGCAGTGTAGCCTACTCACTACTCAGAATGATAGCTTTGATAAACAGAGATCACGCATTCCTTCAGTGTTGTTGAGTACAGTCTGGTATTGCAAAGTTACTGTTTTGTAAAATTTGTGTGTTTATTTCTGCAGGTACATATGTATGTGTGCATTTATTTATTTATTCTTGGAAGTTCTCAGGATAGCTGTGTTCACAAAAATATAGATCATTTCATGGCTTTGCAGGTCTCCTTAGGCAGGGCCATGCTAAACTCTGCCCCAACTTTTCAGTTTTAGTACCCAGGCTGCCAAAAGTGAGCCCAGTTTCAGCCATTTAGCTCTCAAGTAGCTTACTATCCCGCAGAAGAGACAAAGGATTTAACACAGTCTGACACTGGCAAAGCTACAGATTGGTTTTCTCTGGAGGCAACAGGACAGGATTTCTGCAGCCCTTGTTGCATGAGTAAGAAGCACATTCCAGAAATAAGAGGCTTGAGACAGTGTCAGAGTATCAGGAGTGGCAGAGAGGTCTCCAGTGGCTCAGATGTGAGGGTCAGAGGGGTCTGCCTGGTGCCTGAGGGTAGGCAGACTAGCAGTGGACAGCAGAAGGGCCACCAAAAGTTCTGTCCACTTGAGCTGGGTCTGGTTGCTCATGCCTATAACCCTGACACTCAAGAGGCTGAGGCATGAGGATCACAAGTTCCAAGCCAGCTGGACTATGTGGAGAGTGGAGAGTTTGAGGCCAGCCTGGGCTGCCTGGTAAGACCCTGTCTCAAAAATAAAATTTTTTTGCCCACTTGGAAAGGGGAAACTACTGCTGTAAGTGGTGTGTGGGCCAGTGAAGAACGCTTCACTGGATTAAAGATCCTTCAAACATGAGTGACCATGAACATACTGAATAGGAACAGCATGGCCAACAGAACAAGCAGTGCTTGAAAAAAACATTTTTGTCTTCATAGGCACTGACTAAAAACTAAGTGGAAAATCAATGAGCAAAGCATTTCCCTCAAGATACTGAAAATCCTAACACAAAGAAGAGAAAGTAAATAAAAGGAAAATTAGAATAAAGGAACCAGTAATGATAAAAACAGAAACTATAGGCAAACAAAAACATAGTAAACTTAACCAATCCCTAATCCAGTTCTCTCCTTTTCCTTTTTCATATATATATATATATTTTTTAAGGCAAAGTCTTGCTATGCCCATGCTAGTCTTGAACTCATAAGCTCAAATGATCCTTCTGCCTTAGCTTCCCAAGTAGCTGGGATTACAAGTGAATGCTACCACACTTGGCTTCAAACTCAGTTCTTTAAAAAGATCAGTGAAATAGCTGAGCACCAGTTTGCATGGTGTCAAGATGGATGAGACCTCAACATAAAACCAGAAACCTTGAAACTACTAGAAGAAAAGATAGGAAACATGCTCCAACACATAGGCATAGGAAAATATTTCCTTAATAAGACTCCAATCACTTAGGAAATGGCACCAAGAATTGACAAATGGGATTACATGAAATTAAAAGGCTTCTGAACAGCAAAGGAAACAATCAACAGAGTTAAGGAAGAGCCCACCGAATGGGAGAGAATCTTCGCATCCTACACATCCAACAGAGGACTAACTAGAATTTACAAAGAACTCAGTAAAGTAAATCCCAAGACAACAAATAACCCAATACACAAGTGGGCAAAGGAAATTAACAGACAGTTCTCAAATGAAGTTCGGAGGGCTAAGAAACACATGAAAAAATGCTCAATATTCCTAGCCACTAGGGAAATGCAAATCAAACTGCTGAGATTCCACCTAACTCCAGTAAGAATGGATAAGATCAACAAAACAAATAACAAATGCTGACGAAGAGGTGAAGAAAAATGAACACTTTTACACTGCTGGTGGGACTGTAAATTGGTTCATCCACTTTGGAAATCAGTATGGGGATACTTCAGAAAACTAAATATACAACTGCCATGTTGTTGTTGTTGCTGTTGTTGTTAGGTGCTGTTGAGTCGGTATCCAACTCATAGCAACCCTATGTACAACAGGCGAAACACTATTGTCAGTGCTTCTCTGCTGTTCATAGGATTTTCGATGGCAGATTGATTTTTGGGAGTAGGTTGCTGGGTTCTTCTCCCAAAAAATACAACTGCCATAGGAACCAGCTATACCTCTCCTGGGAATACACCCAAAGGGAGCAAAGTCATCATACCACAGAGACACCTGCATTTCCATATTTAATGCAGCACTCTTCATAATAGCAAGGATATGGAACCAACCAAGATGCCCAACAGAAGAATGGATAAAAAATTGTGGTACATATACACAATGGAATATTATTTAGCAATAGAAAAGAATAAAATAGCGTCATTTGCAGCTAAATGGATGAAACTGGAGAATATAGCTTAAGTTAATAAACACAGGTTCAAAGACAGAAATACCTATGGTCTCACTTAAATATGGGCACTAACTCTTAATTAAAGGAAGAAAAAACCTATACATAAGTAGGTATATAAAAATGAACAGTTAAACTTAGCTAAGAAGGGAAAATATAAGCAGAGTAGAAAGAAGGAGGGAGAGGAATAGCAAAGGGAAGCAAAGGTTGGGGAAGGTAGGAAGGGGCAGGGAAGCAACGTAAAGGGATAAAGGGGGAAAGGATAATTTCAATGTAAATGATGCAACTTCATGAGTACATTGGAAAAATAGGGGAATATAACCCATATGTGCATATGAGTTTTACTACATATTAGTCAAAAGGTTCCACAAACTTTGTGAGTTAATGAAAGTGTATCCAAAAGTGATGTAATGGTTGTATAATGGGAAAAGCAAATGCTGTATTACTCTGTACTCCACCAACATTTATCAATAAAGAGAAAAAGAAAAAAAAGAAATAGTCGAGCATTTGCTAATCTGTTTAATGATAACAGAAAAGGCACAAATAATCAACTTCAGGAAAGAGAAAGGAATGTAGTTTAAAATATAGAGGAGACTGAATTTTTTTGTGAGTTATTCTTAAGACTTAAATCAATATATTTAAAAATCTAGAAGAAATGGAAGATTTTCACATAAATTTATCAAAATTGACTTAGGGAAATCCTGAACAGATAGATAACAACAGAAGAAATGTTAAGAGATGTGGAAAAACCTTCCTCTTAAGAGAATACCAAGCCCAGGTAATTTTTTAAAGAATATATATATGGAAATGCCCAGAGTAAAATCTGGCCAATGACAAGGTTTAATCATGGCTTATTGTGGAAGGTGACAACAGTGAAGACTTGTCAGGGAATGTATGTGAGGGACTCAGAGTTGGGACACTGAGTCCTGCAGATGGTGGACGTCCATCTTATAGTGATAACAAAGGGATGGATGGGGCTGGGAGAATAGTGATTGCAATAGTGCATGTATACAGAATAGTTTTCAATTTACAACTGTTTAACTTCTGAGTTTTTTACTTTATGGTGGTGTGGAAGTAATGCAAACTCACTAGAAACCATACTTCAAATTTTGATTTTTAATCTTTTCGTGGGCTAGTGGTACCATCCTCTCTCATGTTGCTGGGCAGTGGCAGGCACCACAGCTCCCCGTCAGCCATGTGGTCACAAAGCAGAGCAAGTGAGACTGTTGTGTGCTGGACTGCTAAACTACAAGCATTGGTGGGTTAAGTGTATTAAATGCATTTTCCAACTTGATATCCAGATGATACTTTCAACTTACAATGGGTTTACTGGGACATACCCCATCATAAGTCAAGGGGCATCTGTGCCAGGAACTGTTCTAAACACTTTTTGTTGTTGTTGTTTTGGTTTGGATTGGCCTGCTTTTGTTTGTTTGTTTTGAGACAGAGTTTCTCTCTGTAGCCCAGGTTGGCTTAGAACTTACAGTGTAGCTCAGGCTGGCCTTAGACTCATGATCCTTCTGCCTCATCCTCCTGAGTGCTGAGATTATAAACTCTTTACATGGATTAATTTATGTGGTCTTCAGGGCAGTACCATGAAATACCTTCACTGTACTCAGTGAGGTCATTGTGCCACACAGAGAAAATAACTTACCCTATTATCTTTGCTAATGCAGGGTTCAAACTCTGCACTGTCTCCAAAGCCTACTCTGAATCACTGAGCTATCCTGCTGGAGAGCTAGAGGAAAGGACAGGTGAGCTGAGACATCACTGCAGGAGGCAGTGACAGGCTGTTGCAGTGAGTGAGAGCTATTGGGGTGTAGGCCACAGGAGGACACAGTGTGGACACAGTGCATAGAAACAAACGTGGACTTGGGCCCAGGATGCTTATCAGGATCCATGTAGAGCCACCCACCTAAGCAAACATACACCTGGCAAAGTGCCTTGTGTCCAGAACATATGAAGTGTGATAAAAAAAAATACAGTGAATGTTTAAACATTTATTATTCATGGAAGAGGCCGTCCAGAGCTGCTTCAGAAAGTGGCAGGAATGATGGGATGAGTGTGTTCGAAGCCAGGGGAGTATTGTGAGGGGGATTCATGGAAAAGTCTTTTACTGTAATAATTTGTTTTTTAGTCACTGTATGTCTTGTTCATACCTTATATAAAGAACTTTTTCAATTCCATAAGATGACAACAACCTAATTTGATAAAACCTCACCAAAGAATGTCCAATACAGATACAAAAAAAAAACAAAACAAAACAAAAAAAAAAAAACCAGCATCATTAGTCAAAAAGAGATATGCAAGTTAACAACTGCACTGACATGACACTACACACCCACCAGAAAGGCTGTGATTTAAAAAGTGGAGCAAACCAAGAGCGGGGGAGGACAGGGAGCAGCTAGAATCTTGAAACATGGTGGTGGGAGTGCCAAATGGTACAGCCACTTTGGAAAACAGCAGTTTTTGCATGCATGATGCTATTCTAGGCATTTACTGCCTGCTATGGTTTGGACCCAAATTGTCCTCCAGAGGTCATGCCATTTGGTCCCCAGCTAATGGGGCTGTCCTGAGAGATTGTAGAACTTTAGGAGGTGGGCCTTTGTCAGAAGTAGCTCCTTGGGGATGGGGCTTTGGAGGTTTTTGCTCCATGTTGGGGATTTTTAAAAGTACCCTATGAATAGGGTCCCTCAGACTAGCCTGAGGGACTGACCTCTAGATGACCCCAGGGCCACATTCCACTCACTCCTACCCCTCCCATCGAGTGATTAAAAATGGCCCCTGACCAGCCTGACCCTCTCCCAGCCACCTCCACTTTGATTGGTCACCCTACCCCCCTGATTGGCTCCTAAGGCACCCTACCTGATTGGACCCTTACCCATCTTACCTACCGATCCCATTTGTACCCCCAAATCACCCTATTTAAATAACTACCCCACCTGGCAGGTATGACAGGCAAACTGTCATACCTGCCAGGAATGCACCCTGATTGGCTATCCCCAGTACAGACCCCCTTCCAGAAGCCTATATAAACAGGCTTCTGGACCCCACTTTGACTTTCATCATTCTCCAATTGCTGTCAGGACCCCATCACCTTGATCCAGCGCTCCCCAATCCTGTGGAAGACCTCCTAGCAAGCCTGTGAGTCAAGACCAGGGGCCCCAAAGCACCGAAGGCTGCAAGCAACTCATGAAGAGCCTCCCAATTCCTCCCACTCTTGGGAAGGAGGGAGGCAGAAAGGCGAGCTGCGAGAGTCAAGACCACCAGACCTCCAGCACAGTGGAACATCTGTTATCTGTTGCTGTAGGTTTAAAAGCAGAGCTGTACCATCAGTGAGCCTGCAGCATTCTATGCTGCAGGCTTTGAGCTAGCACTTGTCAGGGGCTGCTTGCTAGTTGTCCCTCACTTGGGGAGCAACCCAATAAACATTCCCTCTCCTGTTTTCCTCAGAAGGTCTCCTGAGGTCCTTCTTTCGCACCTCCGGCCATCATACCAACCCGGTCCCGTGGGTCCCCAATACCCACTCGGTGTCAGGGCAAGGCTTTGACCTCAGCCGGGCCTGAGCAGAACCCCAAAAGCTCCAGAACTGCAGCTCTGGTCTCTCTCTCTCTGTTCCTGGCCCACTATTCCATGGGGTCATCAAAAACAGGCCCTGCCGCCGCCGCCACTGCCACCACCATTATGGACTGATTCTCTAACCATGAACTCCCAATAAACCTCTTCCTCCATTAGTTTGGGTTGGTTTTTCTCCTACAGCAACAACAGCTAATATATCCCACAAAATGAAAACCCACATCTACATAAAGACTTGTACTGGACTGTGCACAGCAGCTTCACTCACAACAGCCAAAGCCTGGAAACATCCCGGATATGAACACTTACTGCTCAGCAATGGGAAGAGAGAAGGGCTGATATTCTGCTGATGTATGCAAAGCTTCATGCCAAGGAAAGAAGCCAGACAGAGCAGACTATAGTCAATGATTCCACTTATAGGACATTCTGGAAAAAGCAAAAGTAAAGGGAGAGAAAACAGAAAAATGGTTTCCAGGGACTGGAGTGGTGATGGACAGCAAAGGGCCAGGACTGAGGGCATTTGGGGTGGTGGAAAGGGCCTGCCTTGGTGGTGAAGGTGGCTATAGCACCATATACATTTGACAAAACCCATCAAAATATGCACACAAAAGGTGGATTTTGTGTTGGTGTGTGCACTGGCACGCGCACGTGTGTGTGTGACAAGGTCTTTCTATGTAGCCTAGATTGGCCTCAAACTTGTGATTCTCTTGCCTCAGCCTCCCGTGTGCTGGGATTATAGGTGCACACCACCACTCCTGGTTCAAAAGGGTGGATTTTATTGCATGGCTATTAACCTTTCCTTTTAAAAAGAAGAAGAGCAGAGGATGAGGTTGGAGACTATCAGATACTGGCAGCTGCCTGGAAAGAGTATAGCTACATCTTTCCCTTTGGGATCCAGGGCCAGAGAAGCCATTGTTCCTGCCCTCTAGACAGGATTGGGGCAGAAGATGGAGCTCTGCAGGTCTGGCAGAACTCTTACTAGCTACTTTGGAGGAGCAATTCACTCTGCCAAAACTTCTCTGTCCACCCCTATTAAACAGGACTAAGGTGCAACCTCACCTAACAAGCTACATGTGGACCACAGGAGAAATCCTGCCACTCAAAAAAGGGTTTCTTTCATTACAGGTAAAAGATATGGGTCCCAGAAGTCCTCAGGTCAAGAAAGCCAAGGCTCCCCAAAGCCCAGTGCCCTGGGCCTCAGCCTGTTTCCCCCAAATGTGGGAAACTGAATGCCAGGAAAGGGAGGTGCCTGGCAGGAGGTCTGCTTTCTGTTCTTTGTCAGGTGTCAGGCTAAATGTCACTTGAAGACATTCCCTATTGGAAATCACTTCTTGCCCAATTTGTTTAGGGCTAGTGGGTTTTGCCTTCTAAGAGGCAGAGCCCAGAAGAGCAGGAACCTGTCTGGCTCATGCAGGTTCTAAGCCCAGGGCACAGCCCCTCGTGGGCCACCTTGTCCAGGTCTACAAGCTTGTGGTTCATGGGGGTAGATTAATGGAGTGGACTGGGCTCTGTCTCAAAGGGTTGAGGGAAGCAATCCACTCCATCTGCTGACTTCCTCCAGCAGTAGCTGTCAACTAGCTAAACCGGGCTGAGACCACCTCTCTTGGTTCTCCTGGGTGAGGGAACCACAATCATGACCTTTGTAGCCACTTGGAAAATACACTGGAAAGCTAATTTCCTCTCTAGAATCATCGCACTCCACTGTTTAAAATGAGAAAAAGTGTGATCCCCATCTAAGAACACACCTATTTCCCCAAATACCACGAAAACTCTCCAGACACAGCAATCAGTCACTAAGTTTTCTGCATGATAGAAGCATCTAAAGCAGCACGTAGTGATATGTTTGTATGTATGAGTGAGTGATGACCTTATTAATTACAGACCCTTCTGCTGTTCATGGAACCATCTCCTCCCCTCCCCTTTCCTGGTCCCCTGAGTCACCTGCACCTCCCCTGGGGCCATGTAGGAGACTGTAGCATGAAAGGCGAAGGCTGTGACCTTGAACAATTCTGGATGTGATCCAGCCTCTTCCTTTGCCCTCAATGTTACCCAGAAGGGGGAACTGTTCTGTGTGATTGTTTTATAATATCTCAATAAGAATTTAATCGAAAGTGTGGATGTTCATGTGTGTGTGGGAGACATTCCAAGACCCTCAGCAGATGTGGAAATCTTGGAAAGCAACAAACCCTACATGTTCTATGTTTCTCCTCTACACACATACCTATGATAAGTTCAATTTGTAAATTAGTCAGAGTAATAGATGAACAATAACTAATAATAAAATGAAGTCAGTGTAATAATATACTGTCATAAAGTTATATGATTGTGGTTTCTCTACCTCAAAATAGGTTACTGTGTTACCCTCACCCTTCTTCTGATGACTGAGGTGAGGCAGCTCCCACATGGTAAGATGGGGTGAGATGAGCAACATGGGCACCTGAGGCAGGTCAGTCTCCTATGTAAGGGTTACTGGAACACAAACATTGCCATGATTAACAAACTGATAAGCCAAGACTTGTACCAAATGACTAACGGACGAGTAGAGTACACAGCACAAATACACTGGACCAGAGAATGATTTACATGTTGGGCAAGACAGAGAAGGACAGTGAGCCCTGTCATCATGCTACAAGCAATAAAATACAATTTAAAACTTATGATTACTTCTGGAATTTCCCATTTAATATTTCTAGACTGAAGTTGGCCACATGTAATTGAAACCAGAGAAAATGAAACTGCAGACAAGGTGGGATTACTGTCTCTACAGCCTGGAGCTGTACCACTGTGGCATCCGAATCCATGAGATCTCGGAAGCTAAGCAGGATGGGGCCTGGTTAATCCTTGGATTGGAGACCACCTGGAAACACCATGTGCTGTAGGCTTGGGAGAAGGACCTGGCAACTCACTCCCAAAACACAGTCAGTCATTGAAAACCCTATGAACAGCAGAGAGGCACTGACAATAGTGTTTCGCCTGTTGTACGTAGGGCCACTATGAGTCGGACACCAACTCCACGGCACCTAACAACAACTGTGTCTACTGCTGAGAAAATGTTCTCACACTTAGTGAGTCAACATGTAAGGCCAGTGGGATTGCAGGGAGAGAGTCTGGGAAGTTTTCACGGTTAAGGGGACCTCAAAATGAGGGTAGGCCCTTGCGAGAGGCAGGCTCATGGCTCCTACAGACAACCCAAATCTTGGGACCTGTGATACATCACCTTACGTAGAAAGAGAGGCTTTGAAAATGTCATTTAGTTAGGGATTTGAGACAAGGAGACAATTCTGGATTACCCAGGTGGGCCCAGGAACATTGCAAGGGGTTCCTAAGATGGACACGTGAGGCAGGAGGGTGGGAGAAGATGTGATGAGGGAAACAAGTGAGAGGGATGCAGGTGCCACTCCTGAAGATGGGGGGCACCAGCTGAGGAATATGGCTGCCTTCTGGAAGTGGGTTCTTTCCTGGATCCCTCAGAAAGAACCAGCCCTGAGGACAGCTCGACTTTAGCCCCCGAGGACCATTTCAGACCCTCGGACAGTAAGGCAATAGCGTGTTTTCAGCTATTTGTGACGCTGTGTTACGGGAGCCATGGGACTTCCTTCTCGGGGACGGGCCTGTACGTTCTCATCTCATGGCCACCATCCACACCAAAGTGTCTGCATCAACAAGGTCCTTCTGGATCACTGTGCTTCCCAGACGTGCAACAAGGAATTTTTAGGGAGCTCCCTTCTCACTTGGCCCCAGCACCTCACTTGGAACTGTCAAACTTGCCACCTGGTGGGAACCTCTGCACCACAGCTGTTCAGATGGCCCAGAGCAGAGCAGTGGGTCTCTGCAGTATGGAGGCCATGGGGCTGTGTACATGGCTTCCAAGTTCAGACAGCTGGCACCAGGCTCAGTCTGCAGTTCCCACCTGTGTGACTGCCAGCGTAACGTCAGCTTCCACGCCATCAACACAGAGCAGGGAGAAATGCTCACCCCTCCTTAGAATGGTCACAGCCAGTGATCTGAGTGTGGGAAAGGCCCAGGGAGTGGGATGGGGCCACCTGTGCCTGCGGACCACAGGCACTGGGACTGTGGCCCTTGGTCACCTGAGCACCCATACCTCAAATGACTCCACCCCTGTCATCTAGGATGTCCTCTGTCCCTCAGCTGAACACAGGGACAGGAAGATCTCCTTCCCTCTCCTTACTAGCTGGTGGAGGCAACACCATTATGGCCAGCCACAGGCCCAAAGAGGCTGAGTGGCAGCCCCCAACTCACAGTGGCTTGTCTGTCTGTTGAGGCCCTGTGCTCGCATCCCTGAGGGGCAGGACCCATGGGGCAGGGGCCCAGTCCTGGCCTGGAGGGTCCAAGGGGCTCCACCTGGCAGGTCCTGGATGTAGCAAGGCAGGAGCAAGAGCTACAGGCAGGTAGGGTCCAAACACCTGGCAGCCTGTGGAGACAGGCAGGAGTTGGGAAGCCGAGGGTCTGGAAGTCCATCTAAGGGCATTTGGCTCTGCATCTGCTGACAGCTCTTTACGACAGTGACTATCATCAGTCCTCAGCTGTGCTGGACATTGTCAAGTGGTAGGACCCTACAACCACACATGTGCCTCAGGGGGCACTCCCAGGCACCTCCAGGGAGCCCAGGGAAGCCAGGCCACAGACAGCAGCCATGCTGACCCTAAGCCTGCTGCAGAGGTCTGCTCGCATCCTGGACTTTCAAAGAGAGTTGACATTGCAGTTCTATGAGGAGAAGGAATAGGAACTACAAATGTACTGGAAAACATAAAGATGAATACAAGAAAAACCCACCTTCCTTCCAATGGGCAAGGCCCAGACCTTGAGTGGCATCAGAAAGGCCTGGTAGCCCACCAGCAGCTGAAGAAGGATGCTGATGTGCTATTACTTGTTCCCAGCAGGCTCACTGGCCTATTGGGTTGCATTCCCAAGTCTACTAGCCTCAGGTCATGAAAAGATCAGTTTGTCTGAGGCTTTTGCAATAGAAATTAGGGAGAGAGAGAGAGTCAGAGACAGAAAGAGGCCAGCTGTCATGGCCACCTGAGCAGACCAACACACCCATAATGTTGCCTCCGCTATTTCCTACCTGAAAAATGCTCACCTAACCTTTCATGCCAAGCTAACTATACCTGCTATGAATCCCTTACCCTCTCCCAACCAGGTGATCTATAGACAGTGTGGACCATCCAATTGTTTTCTGGGCCAGCATAAGGGTTACAGTGAGTGGAGGGGAACTTACAGACCTGAAAGTCCTCAAGGGGGATGCCCAGGGCCCAAGTCCAGACCACCCAGAAATGGTGGTCCATCAGGGATGGAGCATGATGCCACAGTGAATGGGAAGGGGCATGTCAGTGGGACCATGCCTGTCCCTAAGTAGTTGATGTCCACACAGAGAAGCCGCTGTTCATGGTACTGAGGCCATGTGCTCCTGAAGACATAAAGGAACAAGGGTAGGTGAGATCCAGGTCAGGCCAAGCAAGACGGCGGCTCATAGCCAGAGAAGCAGAGCAAAATCCATTGCCTGTAGTGCAGTTGAGAAGGGAAATGAGACATTCCCTCCCAGAGCCTGCATAGACAGCCACAGCAAGCCTTGAGAACAACTTTGAAAGTGTGGGGAAGGCACTGTCCACTGCTCCTAGGTCAGGTGTAGGCTTGGGGAGGAGGGTAACACTGCCCAGGCGACACAGCCTGGACCTGCTAGGCCAGATCAGTCCAAGGAGGAACATGCTTAAGACAATCCTAGGTCTAAGCCAGCCTCCCAGGACTAATGATGAGCCTTGGCCCAGCCAGGAGAGGGGGAAGGGAGTGGACGCTTCAGGTTCACAGCCCCTTATCTGACCCTGGATCCTGCTACCTGGTTCTAAAATTGTTGATATTCATCCTGTCTTCATTTAGCATTTGGTATTTGTTCATTATAATTTTTTCATTAATTTTGATCCATTAAAAACATCATGTTAAAGTACTTTTTATCTTGGTGACTGACATTTTTGGTGCTCCCTATAAATTGGTGCCCAGCATTCTGGCGCACTGGGGCCCACAGCTGGCTCAGCCAGGATCAGCACCCTCTCCCCATCAAGGCAGAAACGGGGAGGATGTGAGTACCTCTAGGCTCCAAGAATGGATACCCAGCCCGAGAGGCAAATTGTCCACAAGCTTCCATGAACACAGGGGCTCAGACAGAATTCTGCTGTGGCCTTTATGGAGCAGTTCACCATATCCACAAGAGTGTGCTCACACGTGCACACACCCTACGGTTTCTCTCTGCATTTGGGGAAAGCACTAGGTCCCCACCTCATACCTTTTCCTCCCACTGTCTCCAGCTACCTCTCTGCTGTGCCCATCAGACAGCACCTTCTTCCCCTCAGGTGGCCTGAAGTGGCTCCTTTGGGCAGGACCCCTTATTCAAACCACCAGCCCTGTGGCCAACAAATGTGGGACTGTCCAAGTCGCACAGGCCCTCTGACCTGGGCTGGTTGGCTGGTTGTTTTTCTCCCAACATCATTAGTACTGCCAGTAGCTGCCCAGTGGGGTGTTTATGCTGACTTCACCATTTCACACGAAGGGCGAGATAAGTGGGGGAAAATATGCCCAGAGTGACCAAATTCTGTCTACTGACCCCATCTTTCTCATTCTTGGTTCCCATATCTGACAGGTACGTGTGTTCTCTCGCAGCGTTCTTGAAAAATGCCCTCCACACCCCTGTCCCCAACTCTCTCCTTGCTGACTGCTCAGTCCAGGGTGGGCTCAGAGGATACCTGGATCTCTCTGTTGTGGGAAAAGGAGCCACCCTGTCCGCCTCACCCTCAGGCTCCTTGTGAAGGACTTCCTGAGAGCAGGATCTGTCATGATGTCTGTTGAGGACTGTCTCAAAATCAGGCAGTGGGTTCTTCACAGTATGACCCCAGAACCCTAAGCCCCCAAGTTGGTGCTGTGACCCCCCTGAGCCTCTGTCCAGTGAAGGTTGCTTTCTGGACCTCTGAGCAACCTGACTCTCTGGCGACAAGGCCAGATTAGGAAGCAGGGACCTCCCTGCCTCCCAAGGTACCTAGCCACATGTTTCTTAAAGAGCCTGTGTACAAAGACAGATTCTGAGTTGCAAACCATCACAGGCACCCAGCAAGCCTCTGAGGGATGAGGCCACACACAAGGACTTCCCGAATGCCTCACGAGGCAGGGCTACCTTCTGTTTCCTGACAGCCTCCATCCTGGCTCTGTCATCCAGCATCTGCACAGCAGCCAGCCCGGGCGAGCTGGGGCCCCTCTGTGCTCCCCACCAGGTTTCCAAAGCAGGAATAGCCCAGGCTTCTGCCCAGCGCGAGTCAGCGTCAGGGCCGACACTGAGCCCTGGGAGAACGTGATCCAATTCAGGCTGGTCTGCAGCTCGCGGTCCAGTCACAGTTTCCTCCTTTTCATTGTTTTCCTCTGGACCCTCCCCACAGGCTCTCAGGCTGGATGTCCTCTGGGCAGGGCCATGGTGGCTGGGACTGTGTCTCCAGTGCTGGTTGGCTTCTCTCCAGCTGTGCCGAGCTGCAAGGGATTGGTGTCCTCGAGGCAGACTCAGCAGAAAAGGTCTCTCCCTCCAGTGGCTTGGGGATGGCTTTTGAGTAATGAGGCCACAGGTGACCGTGTCCCTTGCGCCCCAGCCTGCCTCCCTGGGCTCAGTCACATTCACTGCTTCCTGCTCTGACCAGGTGTGGAGTAGGGGACTCTTCTGCCAGGGCCTCTGTGCTCCTGAGAGGGCCTGTGGTTGCCATAGTGACTGTTCTGTCATTAGAGCTACCATGCAGAAAACTGGGACTGACGACCAAAAGCCTCCATTGCCATCGCCATGGTGACCACTCCGTCACCTTGTTACCACAGTGACCGCCAGCCTGGTAAGACACTGCCACCTGCTCAGTTCCCAGGCTAGTGTCTTAGTGTCTCCCACACGTCCTCAGGAGTCGAGGCCTCCACTTCTGGGCAGCAGAGGGAAGGATCAGGCATCTTGGCGGCCAGCCTTGCCACGTGTGCTGTGGAATACCAGGAAGCTTCTTGCTGCCTTCTCTGCCTCCTGTCCTGAAGCTCAAGCTGGAATAATGGGCCTGGCTCCCAGAGGTCAGCTGCAGGTGACACTGCCAGAACAGAGGCCCGAAGTGACTGCATGCTCCTCCTTACCCGCTCAGGAAGCCGCAACCGCCTTCACTCTCACAACCCAGATGCCCCTGAAGAGGTGGATGGACCAAGAGGCCAGGGTGCCAGAGCCACTTCAAGTGCTGGCTCAGGGCTGCAGTCAGTAGTCTAGAACAAAGTGCAGTGTTTCTGGCCTAGGACTCTGAGATCTGGTGTGTATCTCCCACTTACAGCACTTTTTCATTATGACTGGCCATCTTTTAGGCACCCACTGTGCTGGTGGCTACCGTATTGGAGGGTGTGGGTGCAGAGCAAGGAGGCTACCATTCTGAGGCCTAGCAGAGGACAAGCAGGAGTGCCAGTGAGGTCTCCCCAGATGGAAGTACTGTTTTAACATCAGCCTTTCATTTTTTCACTGCTACCAAGAAGGTTGAAATAGAAATTTCTGCACTTCACCTTAGTAAACATGTGCAAGTTTTTTTTCCAGATGGTTCATTAAAGCTGAAATGCTAGTTCAGATGCTGTACACATTTTGCATTTTGGCAAATAGGACTACATAACCTCCTCAAATAGCTCTATGGTTTATTAATACTTCTGCCAACATTAAGAGTTTGTCTACATCCTAGTCAGTCCTTGAGATGATAAATCTTTCTGTCTTTTCACTGATCTTTCATCTCATTTGGCTTTTTTTTTTTTTTTTTTTTTTTTTTTTTTTTTTTTTTTTTTTTTTTTTTTTTTTTTTTTTTTTTTTTTTTTTTTTTTTTTTTTTTTTTTTTTTTTTTTTTTTTTTTTTGTAGAAGGAGAAGTGAGTTTATTAAGAGAAACAGGAAAGCAGATGCTCTTAGACTACAAAGCAGACTGCTCAAGGGAGAGTCAGTCCATCTGGTTTGAATTGCAAAATGCTGGGTACCATTTCATATGTTTATTGGCTATTGTATCTTTTCTTTTAACAGTGATTTGTTTATATCATAACTATGTTGCCATTGAACTATTTTCTACCTATTGGTTTATGGAAACCATTTTTATATTCCACCTATAAAATCTGGTAATCTTTTGTTTGTCGAATGTGCTGTATCTCTCAGCATATTGCTAAATTTATAACTTGATTAATGGTGTTCTTCATCATATAGAAGTGTCTACTTTTTATGACCCCCACATGTCTGTCAGTTTGCGCACTGTGGGGGCTTGCTGTGTTGCCATGAGGCTGAGAGCTCTGCCACTGTAACCTCTGACATGAGCAAGGTTACCCATGGTGAACAGGTTCTCAGCTGAGCTTCCAGACTAATACAGACTAGGGAGTAGGACCTGGCGAGCCACTCCCGAAACAACTAGCCATTGAAAACCCTATGGATAGGAAAGAGACACTGTCAGATATAGTGCCGGAAAATGAGGCCCCCAGGTTGGAAGGCACTCAAAAGACTACTGGGGAAGAGTTGCCTCCTCCAAGTAGAGTCTACCGTGATGACGGAAATGGAGTAAAACCCCAGGGTGCTCAACTTGCTGATGTGGCACTACTCAAAATGAGGAGAAACAACTGTAAACATCCATTAATAATTGGAACATGGAATGTACATGGTATGAATCTAGGCAAATTAGAAATTGTTAAAAGAGAAATGGAGTGCATAAACATTGACATTCTAGGCATCAGTGAGCTAAAATGGACCGGCATAGGCCATTTTGAGTCAGACAATCATATGGTCTACTATGCTGGGAATGATAAACTAAAGAGAAATGGGGTTGCATTCATCATCAAAAAAGACATTTCAAGATCTCTCATGAAATACAATGTTGTCAGTGATAGAATAATATCCATACGCCTACAAGGAAGGCCAGTTAATATGACTATTATTCAAATTTATGCACCCAACACTAAGGCCACAAATGAAGAAAGGGAAGACTTTTATTAGCTTCTGTAATCTGAAATAGATCAAACATGCAATCAAGACACACTGATAATAACTGGTGACTGGAATGCAAAGGTTGGAAACAAAGAGGAAGGCTCAGTAGTTGGAAAATATGGTCTTGGTGACAGAAATGAAGCTGGAGATCGCATGATAGAATTTTGTCAGACCAATGACCTTTTCATTGCAAATACATTTTTTCAACATCATAAACGGAGACTATACACATGGACTTCACCAGATGGAACATATAGGAATCAAATTGACTACATATGTGGAAAGAGACGATGGAGAAGCTCTGTACAAAATGTCAAAACAAGACCAGGTGCTGACTGTGGATCAGACCATCAACTTCTCATATGCAAGTTCAAACTGAAGCTGAAGAAAATTAGAACAAGTATACGAGAGCCACGGTACGACCTTGAGTATATCCCACCTGAGTTCAGAGACCACCTCAAAAATAGGTTTAATGCATTAGACACAAATGATAGGAGACCAGAAGAGTTGTGGCATGACATAAAAGATATCATTCAAGAAGGAAGCAAAAAGTTCTTAAAAAGACAAGGAAAAAAGAAAAGACCAAATTACATGTCAAAAGAGACACTAGACCTTGCCCTCGAACTTCAAGCAGCTAAAGCAAAAGGATGACATGATGAAGTTAAGGAACTAAACAGAAGATTTCAGAAGGCAGCTGGAGAAGACAAAAACAAATGTTATAATAACATGTGCAAGGAGCTGGAGGCAGAAAATCAAAAGGGAAGAACACGCTCGGTGTTTCTCAAGCTTAAGGAAGTGAAGAAAAAATTCAAGACTCGAGTGGCAATAGTGAAAGATTCTACAGGGAAAATATTAAATGATGCAGGAAACATCAAAAGAAGATGGGAAGAATACACAGAGTCATTATACAAGAAAGAATTGGTAGATGACCAACCATTCCAAGAGGTTGCATATGAAGAGGAACCAATGGTGTTGAAGGATGAAGTGGAAGCTGCCTTGAAAGAACTGGTGAAACACAA
>VMDO01000589.1:0-27047 GCA_007922755.1 Pedetes capensis | reverse complement strand
AAGATGCAGCACTGGAGGTATTAACATGTTTATGCCAACAGATTTGGAAAACAGCTACTTGGCCAACTGACTGGAAGAGATCCATATTTGTGCCTATTCCCAAAAAAGGGGATCCAACTGAATGTGCAAACTATTGGACAATATCATTAATATAACATAACAGCAAAATTCTACTAAAGATCATTCAGAAGCGACTGCAGCAGTATATAGACAGGGAATTACTGGAAAATCAAGCAGGATTCAGAAGAGGGTGGGGAACCAGGGACATCATTGCTGATGTCAGGTGGATATTAGCTGAATGCAGAGAATATCAGAAAGATGTCTATCTATGTTTTATTGACTATGCCAAAGCATTTGATTGTGTGGATCATAACAAATTATGGATAACACTTTGGAAAATGGGAATACCAGAACACCTAATTGTGCTCATGAGAAATCTGTACATGAACCAGGAGGTAGTTGTTCGAATAAAACAAGGAAACACTGAATGGTTTAAAGTTGAGAAAGGTGTGCGACAGGGCTGTATACTTTCACCTTATCTCTTCAACTTATATGCTGAGCAAATAATCTGAGAAGCTGGACTTTATGAGGAAGAACATGGCATCAAGATTGGAGGAAGACTCATTAACAACCTGCGTTATGCATGACTCTGCTTGCTGAAAATGAAGAGGATTTAAAACATTTACTGATGAAGATCAAAGATCATAGCCTTCAATATGGGTTACGACTAAACATCAGCAAAACAAAAATCCTTACGACTGGGTCAGCACACAACTTCACAATAAATGGAGAAAATATTGAGGTTGTCCAAGATTTTGCTTTGCTTGGCTCTGTAATCAACACCCATGGAAGCAGCAGTCAAGAAATCAAAAGACGCATTGCCCTAGGAAAAGCTGTGGCAAAAGATCTCTTTAGAGTATTGAAAAACAAAGACGTCACATTGAAGATAAAGGTGCGTCTGACTCATGCCATAGTATTTTCAGTGGCATCATATGGTTGTGAAAGCTGGACATGGAACAAGAGATACAGAAAAAGAACTGATGCTTTTGAATTGTGGTGCTGGACACATCTATTGAATATACCATGGACTGCCAAAAGAACCAACAGATCTGTCCTAGAAGAAGTGCAACCAGAGTGCTCCTTGGAAGCAAGAATGGCCAAACTGTGTCTTACATATTTCGGACATGTAGTCAGGAGAGATCAATCCCTGGAGAAGGGACATCATGTTTGGGAGAGTGGCAGGTCAATGCAAAAGAGGAAAACCCTCCACCAGATGGATTGACACAGTGTCTGCAACAATGGGCTTAAACATAAATAAGATCGTTTGCCTGGCACAGAATCGGGAAGTGTTTCGATTTGCTGTACATAGGGTCGCTATGAGTCGGACTCAACTCGACGGCACCTAACAACAACAACAACTTTTTATGAATTTCTTCTTTGTTTTATTATTTTGGGGCTTTAGAGAAAAGCATTTTCCACCCCAAAATTGTAAAAATATTCTTCTACAAATCCTTCTAATATTTTCAAAATTAAAAAAAATATATATATTCAACATTTTGGTCTCTCTGGGATTGTATGTATTCAGTGTAATCAGACATTCTGAGGGTTTAACTCAAATTCTTGCCATTCTTCCAAATCCTCTTATCTACTCTCGTGAGTTCTAGGGCAGCCTTTCATTTATGGTGTGAGGTAGGGTCCTCTGGACAGCCAGTGTTGATTGGGTAGGTTTGATCAGGTGCTCATCTGTTAATCAATGGCTGCAACAGTAGGGATGCTCTTTGATTGACTTAGGTCTAGGGCACCACAGGGCAGCAGGGATCCTGGACCATAGCATCTGTGGCCCACCATTTAGTTTCCTTGTCCTCTGTGGTTGCTGCCCTTGTTTGTTGGGTTATGTTTGGGATGTCCAGTCATTCTGAGGGCATATTTCATTTTCTTGATCTTCCTCTACATCCTCCTTTCTGGTCTGGGTGGAGTCCAGACCTGCTGAGGCTGTGAGAAGCGCACACAGGTTGTGGAGCAGGGTCATCCCTGCAGGCTCTCCTGCCTGCTCCTCTTTATCTTCTCTGCAGACTTTCTTCCATTTTCTGTGTAGGGCAGCCCCACAGCCATTAGACGCCATCACTGGGAAAAGCCACCTGCCTAAATGATCCTGTATCCCAGTTCCAAATTCCTGACCTTTGTTCAGTATAACTAGCTCCCCAGCTGGGGAGCGGCATCTCTCAGACAAATAAAGCTTCTGTGAAGCCCCTGAAGGAAGGCAGTCTCTAATGAAGGAATATGTCTCACCAACTCCAAAATCTCCTGCCTGATGCACTCGCCTCTTGTCTTCCTTGGTTGTGATCCCTTCTGGTTCAAGTATAATCCCATCCTTGCTCTTCCTTGGTCCTGACATAGCTGGTGGCAGATACCAAACATCTGGTGGCAGACCGTGTCTGTCTTCCCTGTGGCCTGGAGAACACCTTGGTGAGGGGTCATGATGGTGAGCAGGGCTGGGTTGAGCACAGACTGATGGTGTCAAATCTTTGCATCAGGGTTGGGGTGTAGCTCCGTGGCAGAGTGCTTGATTAGCCCAAAGCCTTGGGTTCCGTCTCTAGGCTAGAGTTCCAAGCCAGCCTTTGAAAAAAAATCTACACACCTGAGGCTTGGTGATTAATCAGGTCACTGCAGCCTAACAACATAGGTGGCCTCTTTCAGTGCCCCTTTCTCATATGATCTGTGGAGATACAAATTATGTTTAGAGTGAGAAACCTCAGCTACTTGGCATGAGCTAACTGGGCCAGGGGTTACAGGAGCAGGGCTATAGCACAGCTGAGCTCCTCACTTGACCTGGGCTTCCTGGACGTGTGTCTGTTGACTGACTTTTTTCCTGGTCCCCTAGGGGTTTGCTTCCTATGGGCTGAGCGAAGCCACAAAGGCAGGTAGATGTCTGCCTTGCCCAGTGGGGCAAACTCACAGGGTCTGAGCCTTTGGTCACGGATATTGTTATTCCAGTTCTGTCTGCACATGCTGTGTTCATCACCTCTGTGCCTCATCCCTGCAAGATTTTCTGCTCCTTTAACATTGGACTTACAGAATCATTGCAAGAACACACACACTCTCTCTCTCTCTCTCTCTCTCTCTCTCTCTCTCTCTCTCTCTCCCTCCCTCCCTCTCCCTCTCCCTCTCCCTCCCGCCCTCTCTATCTCTCTGTTTCTCTCTCTCTCACACACACACACACACACACGCATACCACACACATAAACTCTTTAAGAGTAAGTTGCCTACATGAGGCTCCTTTACCCCTAAATACTTGTATTTATAAAAACAAAGAATTCTCTTATACAACATAGTGACAAAATAGGATATTAAAATAGATACAATACTATCTAATCTATACACCTTACTCAAATCTCAGCCTACCTTCAAATCTTCACTGCCCACTGTCCGTGGGACACCTTCAACCTACCATGATCTCTCCTAATTTTTTGTCATCGATGATGCCAATACAAATAATTATCATTTTTGCCATTTGTTAAACATCTACAATGACTATAGCTTGGAATATAAAGTTTACCATTCTCAGCAACATCCTACAGAAATAGTATTTTTCCAGTTTAACAGATTGGAAAAGAGAGAAAGAGAGAGGCCACTTGGAGAGAATGATAGCTTGCTCACTTTGGTGCTTTTGTGGTGTGGCAGTGCCAAGACTTAATTTAAGCTGGGTAACAGCTACAGCAATGGAGTAGAAGACGAGTCTTGTTTTGCAATGACATGAACAAACTCAGGAAGTTTGCAACCATGTAACCCAGTGAAGGCTTCCTGGGACAATGAAGGCAGAGCACAAACCAGAGAGAATGCAAGAATTAGCAGCAGAATCTTCACCTTTTGGTGTTTGTCTTCCCTCTTCTGCAGAAGCTCAGAGAGGCTCAGTTATTGGAGAGAATTTGAACTGAACGCCACTTTTTATAGAATTTGTCTACTGGCATGAAACATAATGACCAATTGTTTTCCATCAACAGATCTTGTTTAAGTCCTATCAGTATATCCTGGTTGGCAAGTGATGGGCTGTGTTTGACATTATGTTATTTCACCAGTGATTAGTATTAAATGAAGCAATATTTATTTGTTCTTAAGTCTTGATTTCTAAAGTGGAAGATAAAGTATAAAACATATATCCATGACTTATTTTATTCATTAAGGGAATATGACTAAAGTTACTTTCTTAAAATGAAGATGGTGTTATCTGCTTTTACAAACCTTAAATCTAGAATATATACCATGAATTCTAGTTATTAATATGTCCTACAGAAGAGTCTGTATTAGAATTTAAGAAAGCATTTCAAAATGTACAATTATTGCCTCTTACTTTAATATGAGAAAAGGACTTGGCAGCACCTTCTCAAAACAATCCTGAAACAATCAGCCACTGAAAATCCTATGAATATCAGGCAACTATGGACATAGTGCCAGGCATGGCACAGTGTTGAGGAGTGTTTCATTCTGTTGTACATAGGTGACAAAGAGTCAGACTGATTCCACAGCACCTAATAAAAACAACTCTATTTAGTAATCTCTCCCTTGCCCACCACTACAGGTGTATTTTGCCATGTGTGTAGTCAAATAAATGATAATTGCTTATAATATTATAATTTATAATATTTATAATGATTTATAGTAATTCATTGTATTCTTGATCAAATTTATGTAATTCTTTCCTTGCTATTAGTCTCTGATAATGACATTCATGTTCTTCCCAGGTACCTCCACCTGTGGCCAACTCTGATTAGAAAGGCCATGGACAATCACCATCTTTATAACACTAAGCCAGAAAATTTGCTGTCCAGGGTATGCCAGTCCTAAATGTGGGAAGCATGTTAGCAATAAACCAAAAACAACAACAAAACAGACTGAATGATAATGATGCGGAGTACGAAAATATAGATGGACTTGAACTGAACCTCTGTAATTCAATTAAGCTCTATACTTGAACTTAAATTTTGAAAATCTTAATTGGAATATAAGCACCATAAATTTCAAATATTAAAATTGAGGGATTGACAGCTTTATTTATTTATTGTACTGTGGGTTTGAACTCAGGGTTTCATGAATACTAGGCAAGTGCTCTATCACTGAGCTGTACCCAAGCCCCTTTTTTATTTTTTGAGTCAGGGTCTTGCTAAATTGTGCAGGCTTCCTCTGGTCTTGAGCCCACAATCCTGTTGCGGCAGCCTCTCCAGCTGCTGGAATTACCGGCATGTGCCACAATGCTCAGCAATTGACAGATTTTGATAGATGTATACAACCATGAGACTCTCCTCAGTCAACATCTCGAACATGTCCATCTGACTTCAAAGCATCTTTGCAGCTGTGCTTCCCTCCTCTCTGTCTCAATCACCCAATCTCCAACTGAACGTTGGCATTCTCAGGAAGCTTGAAAAGTTGAGTACTATTATATGAAAGATTTTCTTTTCACTGGCTTTATTCATTCATCATAATTATTTTGACGTGTGTCTATTTTGGGGATTGCCACAGTCCATTCCCAATTAACATTGAGGACTTTTGTCACCAGTGGTCAAGAGAGGCACAGCTCAGAGTGGCCGCCTAGCCTAAGTGTCTCCCGTACTTGGGCCCTCCACTCAGGTTAAGCCGGGTCCTTGGCGTGGCTGCAGAAAAGAATTTGTGTGTGTGTGTGGTACTGGAGGTTGAACCCAGGGCCTCACGCTTGCATGCTCTGCAAGTGCTGAACCACTGAGCTGCACCCTCAGCCCATTTTTTTACTTTTTTGAGACAGGGTCTTGCTAAATTACGCAGACTGGCTCTGGTCTCAAACTTGTGATCCTCCTGTCTCCGTCTCCGGAGTCGCTGGGATTCCAGGCATGCGCCACCACACCCCGTGAAGTTTACATACATTTTTTATTCCAAGCATGGCTTATTGTTATTTTAACATTTTCACTATTTAAAATGTCTCTCAAAAATAATGTCCCTATTCAGGCAGTCCTCACTGAAGTCTTCTTGGCAGTTGTGTCAAAGCTCCTGATTCTCAGCTGGTAAGACTCAAACCAGATCCTGGGGTGAAAGCTCTTTCACTTTCCATGTCCCCCAAATTTCCCTATCTTTCTATCCTACCACACTTTTATGTTGATATATCATATTTCATCAAATTAATTATTGACATTTAGGACACTCAAGTAATATGCTGTTAACAAACAAAACTGAATGTTCACGTACACGTCTCTGCAATTAATTGTGTCATCCTATTTCTTTTGTTAGATGCTCATGCATGGATTTTATGGATCAAAACACTTGTGTAATTTTGTATTACCATAAAATAGTGGGAGAATTTCAGTTGCTTGTAATTCTCATCAGCACCCAACGTGGTTAGTCATTTTCATTTTAGATACTGAAATAAGTATGTAGTGGGCCTGACACAGTGGTGCACACCTGTAATCCCAGACATTTGGGAGGCTGAGGCTGGAGTATCTCAGGTTCAAGGCCAGAGGTTGCCTATGTAACCTAATGAGACCCTGACTCAAGGAACTTAAACTGCATTCCCTAAGTGAATCTGCATGAGGATATTTCTATTTCCCAAGGAAAGGTAAAGCCAGACAGAACTGTTAAGCAGGCTTTCAAAGGGAAAAGTGCTTTAGATATACAGAGAAGATGGTGGGCCAGATAGAAGTGAGAGGTGTGCACGTGGTTGCTAGAGAAAAAAAAGAGAAAAGGGCAAGAAGCAGAGAGGAAAAAAGAAGGAAAACAAGAGCAAAACATGTTCCCTCTAATTTTATTTAAACTAGAGCACATGCAGCTCTGGGAGCCTAGTGTGATATGGGCCTAGGGCTTTTGTTTTGTAAATGGATACATGGTTTGGATGGAGGTAGGCCCCATTTGAAAATGTTGCAAGTGGCTTCATCATGGTGGAAAGGCAGGAGCCATTTTAGTCCCAGTTTCTTCCATATTGCTGGCTAATGTCTAGATGAACCTGCCTATCAGTGGTACAGTACTTGCAAAGTATGTGCAAGGCTCTGGGTACAACCCCCAAGTACAAAAAAAAAAAAAAAAAAAAAAAAAAAAAAAAGATGGCTAGATTGCATCTTAGGTATTTTAGACATGTTGTCAGGATGGCCCAGTCCTGGAGAGGGACATCATGTTTGGAAGAGTGGCAGGTCAGCAAAAAACAGAAAGACCCTCAACTAGATGGATTGACACAGTATCTGCAACAATGGGTTTAAACATAAAAAAGATCACATGCCTGGCACAGAGTTGGGGAATGTTTTGTTCTGTTGTGCATAGGGTCTTTTGAGTCTGACCCAACTCAACAGCACCTAACAACAAGAGAAGAGAGTATGGAACATCATTTTATGTGTTTAATTGCTCTTAGGGTATATTCTTTGGTGACTTTATAACTCATTTGTCACATTTGCACTGGTTTGTTTCCTTACTTTTTATTGGGTTTGGCGGATTCTTTCTACATTCTACATATAAGACCTTTTTCAGATAGACATTAGTTTGTTAGGGCTGAAATAATAAAGTACCACATACCAGGCAGCATAAACAATAGAAAGTTACCCTGTTACATTTGCGGAGGCTGGCCATCTGAGATCAAGGTGTGGGCAGGGCTGATTTCCCCTGAGGCTTCTGTCCCTGGCTTCCCAGTATGGCTTTGTTCTTGCTGGGTCCTCACACAATCTTTCCTCTATTCTCCAGCAGCCATGATGTCTTCTTGGAATCTAAGCTTTTGTTTTTATTGTTAGATGGACACTTTGTTGTTGTTGTTAGGTGCTGTCGAGTCGGTATCCGACTCATAGCGACCCTCTGTACAACAGGGGAAACACGATTGTCAGTGCTTCTCTGCTGTTCATAGGGTTTTCAATGGCAGATTGATTTTTGGGAGGGGGTTGCCAGGTCCTTCTCCCAAGCCTACAGCTTCTGTTGTTCCCAGGCGGTCTCCCATCCAGGTACTAACCAGGCCCGACCCTGCTTAGCTTCCGAGATCTAATGGGATCGGAGGCCACAGGGCTAGAGCTGCAGGTAGATGGACACTACTCATGTTGATTAGGACTCACCTTAACTGCCTCATTTTACTTAAACGGATTTGAAGACCTACCTAAATATATAGCCCTGCTCTCCCTTACTAAGGGTTGGGACTTCATCTCATGAATGTGGTGTGAGGGATAAGTCAGCCTACAACAAGAATCTTATCCTTCCTTTTGTCAATATACTAAATCAAAGTGATTGATTATCAAATATTTACAAACTCTTATACCATCTGGATAAGATATAGAACAAACATTCCCAGTGCAAAGGGAATAGAAAAATTATAGAGAATGTACAATGTATGTATTATACATTGTAAGCAATGTATACATTAAATCTTGAAGCTCTGTGTCTGGTATCTGGGGCACATGAAGATGGAATGTGGACTGTCAAGATCTTGAGTATCTCTGCCCCTACAGTTCTGCTTGGCGCAGCCCATAGGGCCTCTCTCTTGGGCAGGCTTTGGTAGGTGCCTACGGCTTCCCTGCAGATGCCTTGTACATTGCTTACATGTCTACCTTGTTGGATTCTCCACTTCAGCTTCAGCTTCAAACTCACAGCTTCCTGTATCACCTTCCAGAGGGGCTCTTCTCAGGAACTCAGAACCTATAGCACAGTGACTGGCCTCACAAGCCTTCCTATGAAATCTTGGTGGAAGCCTCCATGACCTTCACCTCTTGCATTTTACACACTCACAAAATCAGCATCGTGTGGGCTATGCAAAGACCTGCCAGTTGTAGCAGCCATACCTGGGCACACCTCAGCAACTATTTGAGTGCATTCTTAGTGCCTCGCCAGCTGAGCATGAGGAAGCCAGTCCTCATAAGGCACCCCAACACTCTCTTCTAAATCAATTCTGCTGATAAAAGTCTTTGAAACAAATGTGGGTTTTTATACCTCTGAATATGTGATGTGTGTACAGACCTTGCATTCCCTGATATGCCCTCCAGACAAATTTCCTACTGTGCCAGTGTAAAGCACCTGTCTTCATTTTTTAATCAATGGTAATAACTATACCTTTCTTAGTTATTCCTTTACATGTGCTTCTTATCTGTTTTCTGCTCTTTTCCTCTTTGCTTCTAATTGTCAGTGTAAATTGGGCAATGTAAATTTGGTAATATTCACGCTATACCCTTAATGCTTTGCTAACTTGAAATTTCCTGTGCCAGATAAACTAGTCATTTACCTTTAAGCCACACTTCCTGTAACATGTTAAATTAACAAAATACATCCAAATTGTTTGTCAGGGACAGCGAGGGTGGCCTCAGGTCTAATTCTCAATAGAGTCCTCATTTCCATCTGATATCTCATCACCATAGTCTTTACTGTTTGCATTTTTATCATCAGCATTTTGGCTTTCTGAGACCTTACCATAATTGCCTCTTAAGTTCTGGTTGTAGCCTGTTTCAGCCTATTCTGGTTCCAGCTTATTCCTCTAAACTTTTCTAAACTGCTCCTATAAACCAAGTCCAAATGGTCTGTGTGGTAAGGTAAATAATGACAGCAAAGACTGCCTGTCTTTCCAGTATGAGTTTTCTGTGTTAGTCAAATTTTCAATACTATAATAAAATACCTGAGTCAACTGCCTTATACAATGGAAAGAATTAGTTTGGCTCATGGTTTGGTGGTTCTATTCCATGATAGGAGAGCTCATTTTCTTTGGTTCCCTGACAAAGCAGCACATCATGCCAGTAGCATTAGGTGGATTGAAAGTACTAACCTCAGGAGCCAGAGAGCACAAGAAAAAGAAAGGTGATGGATAGAATAGCATCCCCCCAAAAGAGAGAGAGAGAGAGAGAGAGAGAGAGAGAGAGAAAGAGAGAGAAAGCAGGCAGGCAGGCAAGCAAGCTAATATAAACTCCGAAAAGTTTTTCAAAATTTGTTTTTCTCTTATTTGGCAAACATGATCATACTTGTTTTCATCAAATAAACTAAATATTAAAAAATTGTTTAACAGGTATGTCTTTAAGAAATATGGTCTGATCAATTTCAATCCAATAGGTAAGAATGAGGATATCTACGGTAATAGCAGAAATAGTCAAACCAAATTCTACATAACTTTAGCTTTAGTCAAAACTAATGAGTCAAAAATAAATTTCCATATCTTCAATTTTTTAAAAATCTGTAAACTTTTCTGTGGTACTGAGGGGCTGAACCCAGGGCCTTGTGCATACTTTCCAAGTGATTCACAATTGAGCTCACCTTCTGCCCATTTTTAAATTTTCATCTTGAAACAGAGTCTCACTAAGTTACCCAGGCTTCCTCTGGCCTCAAACCTGTGATCCTCCTGCCTCCACTTTCCAAGTGTCTGGGATTACAGGTATGTGCCATAGTGCCTGGGAAAACTATAAATTTCAAACACCATTCCTATCATATGACCAAATTCTCAAGTGTTTCATAGTCCCCCAAAATTTACAATGTGGTATTCTAATTTTTACCTGACAAAGCTTTTATTGAAATTTTAACGTCAATAAACATCAACAGAACATAATTAAAATACAAGTATATATATGTCAAGCGTTTTCTAAGAACTTCATTAGTACTTCTTTTTAAAATCTGTTGTAACAGAAAATGATAGATTTTTCCAGGCGCCTGGTACAGCCTGTAATCCCATTGACTCAGGAGGCAGTGTCAGGAGAACCAAAACTTTGAGGCCAGAGGCAGTCTGCCCAACTTAATGAGACTCTGTCTCAAAATAAAAAGTAAAAAGCAAAAAAATGGGCAGTGATTGCAGTTCAGTGGTGGAGACCTTGCCTAGGACGTATGACACTCTGGGTTCAACCCCCAGTACTGCGAAGAAGAAGAAGGATGAGGAGGAGGAGGAGGAGGAGGAGGAGGGAGAGGAGGAGGAGAAGAAGAAGGAGGAGGAGAAGGAGAAGAAGGAGAAGAAGAAGGAGAAGGAGAAGGAGAAGAAGAAGGAGAAGGAGAAGGAGAAGAAGCAGAAGCAGCAACAGGAGGAGGAGGAGGAGGAGGAAAGAGAAAATAGCAGGTTCTGTGTGTATAATGTTATATGAGATATTTTCTTGTACATTTACACAATTATATATTAAGATTGGTGGACTTGAAATTGGACATTAAAATTACTGAAAATTTAAAAATTAGTTTTTAGGAGCTGGTTCGAGAGGGGGGGTGCTGTCTACCTACCATGTTCCTCTAGATCCTGCCATGAGGAATTTTGCTATAAGAAACAACATATGGTCTGTTGATGTTTATATAATTTTGAAGACTGGAAGTGTTTACTATGTTAGGATGGGGATACGAATGATGCATCCCTGCCTCTATAGCTCTCAGACCTGACTCTGACAGGTTGGCAGGCATGTTAACAAGGCAGAGATTATTGATGAAGGGATGGTAAATAACAGTGTACTCCAAAAAAGTCATACCAAATAAAGTAGAAAAAGTTTAGTTACAGACTTTTTAATTACTTCCTTTTCGATTATAGATGTGGGTGAAAATCAATTCCAAGTGAAATGTGACAAAGCTGTGACTTTGAAAAAAATAACACCGCCCTAAAGAGCAGGATTTTTATTTGGGGTTCAAACTGAAGGAATTTTCTGAAACTCTTAACTGTGAATTATGATTAATCCTTGTAGATTCCAGTGTGTGTAAAGTATGTTGCATTTGAAAATTTTTTTCAGTGTAGAATGAGATTTCTAGAGATCATTTGTGACACAGATTTATACAAAATTTTCAATTTATTGTAGACATTAGTGTGTAAATTAGAGACTTTCAACCTACATGCTGACACAGATCATACAAAATTAGTATTTCCCTGTGAAAACGTTCTGTACAGAATCTATATGTGACTACACATAGATGGATTCCTTTATAGTTGTAGGGAAAATTGTGAGGAAATTGGCAAAAAAACCCAATCTGGGAAAACAGCTTTTGAAGATCTGGTTTGTAAATTAGAAACCTAGGGAAAATGAAAGTAACTTGGTTAGATGTTTGTACAAAACCCTTCACGAACCTGAACCTGATTGGACAATTGGACTCAAAGCTGATTGGCTCAGGCCATTCCATGGGTGAGCTATATAAGGAGCTGTGCTGCGGTTGCTCGACCTTTTGTCTCACCCCAACCATCAGCAAGGAAACAACTTTTTCCCTTTTTCCCCCGGATCTTCAACCATCAACAAGGAAAGACCCTTTTCTCGCCCAGACCATTGGCAAGGAAATAATTTCTCTTTTTTTCGCCTGGACCACCCATGAGGAAATAGCTCTCTCCGTTCTCTTGCCTGGACCTTTGGTAACAGATATGTCTTTAAGAAATATGGTCTGATCAATTTAAATCCAATAGGTAAGAATGAGGATACCTACAGTAACAGCAGAAATAGTCAAATCAAATTTTCCTGCCACAACCATCAACAAGGAAAGGACTCACTTTCCAGAGAGACCACCAACATGGAAGCATCTGTCTGAGGCAGTATAGGAGCTGCCAACACTTAAACCTGTACGCTTTGGGTTTTCTCTCAGCCCTGATAAGGGCAGAGAAATAAAGAGCTGTGTTTGTCCCCGCAAGGCAAAATTGCCCAAAGCTTTTGCTTTCTCCCATCTCTGCAGGCGTCCGTAGGGCTGCAGGAGTCCTTACCCCTCACCCCAGGGGCCTGAGTGAATTGTGTTCATTATCTGTGTGCGTGGCAGCACCGCCCGTCCGTCCGAACATCTGGGCCGGACAGGGAGGTGCATACCCCACAATAGTGAGTTGTTTTTGATAAATTCCCTGCCATATTCCTCTTGTATAGATTCCATTTTTTTTTTTCATTTACAATCTCAGCAACATCATGTCCTTAATATCAGCTCAGTTCCATTTCATTTACTTATTATTTACTTAATTTTGCTTTAAATCCTCACAGATGATAAAGAGATCAGGAATATTTACAACACCATCTTCTCCATGGCATCAGAATCATCTACCTGAATATAAAATATCCAATTCTTTCAAACTGTATTTTCTTCTCTCCTTTAAGTCAGTTTCCCTGCCTGATCGAATCTCTTTCCATCCCCTTCTTTTGACCTATGTACGGTTACTGCTTCTCTGAATTATCAAATAAACTGACTTCATATGCAAATATTTCTTTCTTTGAAGAAAATAGCCTAATGTGCCATACACAAAAATATATACTCCAATGTAACTATTGAAAAAAACTGGGTCTGTAATAGAGTGGTTGTTGTTGTTAGGTGCCGTCGAGTCGGTATCCGACTCATAGCGACCCTCATAGGGTTTTCAATGGCTGTTTCGGGACTGCCTTGGGAGTGGGTTGCCATGTCCTTCTCCCAATACAGCGGTAGATCATTCATATTAATATTTACATAATTTCTGTATGTTTGATGGTTAAAGATGAAAACGTGAGCTACCATACTATGGATGTGAGTTTTATGATCTGATATAAATTTTATATCAGATGTGACTTGAGAGGTGAGCCGAGATGGCCAGAATACACTTTTTAAAAGTAACAGATGGGGCTATTAGGATGCAATGCGAATGTTCCACCTATTATGAATAAGGGGATGAGGCTAATTGTCTAGACTCCAATAAAAAAGGCTGTTTTCCTAAAACACTTCAGAAACCATTTGAATCATTATGAGTTTGAGCAGAAGGACTGTGCTACTGTTGGTTGTGGCTGGGGTTTGGAAGAAGTCAGTAAAATAAGATGAATGACAAATTCCAGAGCAAGTCCCTAGATGTCCAGAGAACTATGACTCACTCATATATAGCTCTTTCCTGAAGGGCTATTTCTCCTGATAACTAAGAGTACAGTTTTTAGCCACCAAAGAGAAGGGGGAGATGAAATCTGATCTGAGGGCAAGCCATCAGAAAAACGAGGATATCAGACAAAGAACTTATCATTTTCTATGTCTAAAAACCGTACAAAGTCTGATTATGATTAAACAGCACCAGATGCTGACTTACAACAAACGTGTGGCTTTAGGTAGAAAGAATACATGATTACTACCAATCATGAACACTGTATGTATCATGTAGACCTGCCCTTTCCAAACTAAATTCTTCCAATGGACAGGTTTAAGCGAGCACCTTAAGTTGGCAGACACCTGTTGGCACAGGATGCTGGAATGACTGAATGATGCACTCACAAATTCTCCTCCAGCAAACACATCTAACATATATCAAATGATGAAATTTCCCAGTTCTGGAAATTAACAGATCTTAATAATGCTTACTCAAAAAAAATTAATTAATTAAAAACAAAACCTACTGAGGTTTCCTGAGAAACACAGGGTCTGGGTGTTTTGCTTGGATATACTACCATCACTCTTAATTCACCTGTGTGTTTTTCCTGAAGATCAGCACATTTCCTGATAATGGCTGGTGTATGCTGTGACAATCTCTGCATACAAGTCGTATACTCTGCGGTGCTTGGGAAACCAATCATAGTTGAATGCTTGCGAATGATATTGAAGGAGAAAATCTTACTACCTTAGGCAAGTACCTTGTAGAATGCAAGAGTGTAGTTCAAAAGGTAAAGGAGACACACAGAGACGGGCAGTCCTAGGTATAGATGGAAACAGAAGTGGCCCTTGGGAAGCGCCTGTAACCCAGCGCGGTGGGTTCGCATCTCGGTGAGCGCAAAGCCGCACCTACTGTCCGGGAAACCTCGGGACTCCTACCAATGTGTCAGGCGCAGATGCTTAAATCTATCCTATCCAGGCGCTGTCCAGCTCCTTTTTGTATAATTTCGGAAGAAGAACACAGGCTCGCTGGGGCTTTTCCTCTGGAGCGGCTCTTCCCCACCCCCTGCAGGGCGGACGCGTTGGTGCGGCCTCCGCCCCGCTCGCCAGACTCACGTCCACGCCTCGGGCAGCCTGGCCGCTGCCAACGGCTGCTGGTGACGTTCGACCCTGAACAGAAGGGACCTGGAAAAGCCCCTGGGCCGGAGGCTGTGAGGCCGGCGTCGGCTCTGCATGGCTAGCACGCGGCCGTCGCCCTGGGTCCCGCCGCCCGAGAGCACGCGCGGGCGCTCCCGGCTCCGCGAGGGGGCAGCAGCGACCGGGACCGCACCACATGGCTCACAGCCCGCCAGGGCTGCCGGGTGGGGTCCCCCGCGAGGCGCGCGGTCCAGGCTCGCGCACGAGCGTAGCATGGCGCACGCGCCCCGCCCAGCGCTCGTACTTCCGGCCGCTCCTTTCCATATCCGGGGCACGGCACGCTCGCGCGCTCCCCCGCCCTCCGCTGGGCGTCGGACGCAGCCCCTGACCGGAGCCGGAAGTGCGCCCCGCGCCGGGAGGAAGCGGCTGGCGCGGCTGGATCACCAGCCGGCGGCCGGCGGCCGGGAGCTCGCGGCGGCGGTTCTGAGGCACCGGGCGCGGCGTGGGCGGCGGCGCCATGAAGCTGTACAGCCTCAGCGTGCTCTACAAAGGCGAGCCGCGGGCCGTCCTGCTCAAGGCCGCCCACGACGTGTCCTCCTTCAGCTTCTTCCAGAGGTCCAGGTGGGCGGCGGCCGGGCGGGCGCCGGGGCGGGGAGGGCCGAGGTCGGGGGGCGGGGAGGGGTTAGGGATCCGGGGCGGGAAGGGGTTGGGGCCCGGGGCGGGAAGGGGGCAGGGAAGAGTCAGGGGCCAGGGCGGGGAGGGTCGGGGCCTGTCGCTGGCCGTCTCGGGGCGGACGGCCACTCCAAGGAGTCACCCGCACCCCTGGCACGGGCTAGTGCCGTGCCAGAGCAGTGTCCTGTGCTCAGCGTCTTTCACATTTCTGCCTACAGAGATTAAAGGGGAACCTTGAAGTAGTGCCGGATTCCCAGGCTTCATGGCCACATGTTTTGAACGTGCAGGTTGAGTCCCAGAAGTGTGTATTTTAAGCAGCGCCTCGCACACAGTGATTCTGACCAGGGGCCCTGGTATTGTGTCTTGAGAACGCCCTTTGTTTTTCTCATGGGACTTCCCAGCAATGCGCTGGAGAGAGACTGGTGTGTTTTTTTTATGGGTGAGTTCACTGAGGCCCAAGACGGTTATAGCGCAACTGGCTAGGAGTCAGTCGTGGCTGAACACTAGGGGTACAGGAAGGTTCTACACTGAGGATTTGGGAGGAAGCATTGGATCTGCAGCGTTATGGGCTTTTCCATGTTTCTGAAGCACTTTATTTCCAGGAAGGGACAACAAACATGTGTTTTAAGCACCACAGAGCGTCTAGCCCATTCGTGGGAGAGGATAGGGTGACTCACGAACATCAGTCTCTGTGGTCATCTTGTCTCAAAGTCTGGTGAAGCTACCATTTGGATTTTGTTTTCATTGCCTCAGTACGGCTGTTCTTGATGGGAGTGGCTGGCTGGCTGGATCTAAAACACTTTATTTTGTTTAATCTTTCAGTTCCTTTTGGGTTCTTTTATCATCATCATCACCATCATCATCATCATCGTGGGAAAATACCCATGATAAAGTGTTTACCATCTTTAGTCATTTGACAATTTGGCACCAAATTTACCATCTTTTAGTCATTTTTAGGTATCTACCTCACTGGAATTAAGTGTATCCACAATGTGCAACTCTCCGTATTGTCCACCTCCATAACTCTTCTCATCTTGTAAAACTGAACCTGTGTCTATTAAACATTAACTTCTCATTCCCTCCTTCCCTGTCCTCTGACCACTGCCATTCTGCTTTTTGTCTCAATGATTTTGACTCTTCTCATAGAAGGGGAATCATATAGTATTTTTTGTATCTGGTTTATTTTACTTAGCATAAAGTCCCCAAGGTCCATCTGTGTTGTTGCATGTATCAGAATTTCCTCCGTTTTTTTTTTGTTGTTGTTTATTTGTTTGTTTGTGTGTTTCCCCGGTATTTGGGGGTTGAACCCAGGGCCTTGCACACACTCTGCAAGTGCTCTACCACTAGACTGCTTCCATAGCCCATTTTTTATTTTGAGTCAGGGTCTCACTATGTTACACAGGCTGCCTCTGGCCTCAAAACTCACAATCCTCCTGTCTCTACCTCCTAGGTCACTAGGATTACAGGCATGTGCCACAGAGCCTGACCTCTTTCCTTTTTGAGACTGAATAATAATATATAATTGTATATATACACTACATTTTGCTAACCTGTCCATCTACTGATGGACACTTGTGTTGCTTCCACAGTTTAGCTATTACAAATACTGCTGCTATAAATATCTCTTTAAGACCTGCTTACAGTTTTCTTTGGTATATGCCCAGAAATGAAATTGTTACACCATCTTTTCTTTCTCTCACAGTTCTTTTTGATACTTAGTTTGACTTACCCTGGCCTCTATTCTCTGCAGTGTGTTTTTGCTTTTTTCTGGTAGAACTTTTGGTGACAATTTGGCTCTGGTTCTTTTTCTTTTTTCCTTTCTATTTATACTGAAGAATCTCAGATATTTCACTGTAGAACTTACACCTTGCTTCTTTGGGATAGTCTCAGATGACTAACAATGACACCACTACAGAGCCATCTCTACTAGTCTCTTAAAACACATGTTCTAGCTGAGCCCATTTTTTTGTGAGACCTCTTCATTTCCATCCTTCATGCCTTGTGATGGCTAGACCCCAAACTTAAGACCTTTGGATAGTTTCCCAGCGTTTTGGCCCTTGTAGATGGGCTCTCACAATTAATGCAGCTTTTCCTTTGTCTAATTATAGTCTTGCTACTGTACTTACTGTGTCTTTTGAGTTTTATTGCAAAGGCTTCCTTGTTTGAGGATTAACTTTTCTATGATTATTTTGATATCATTCTGTGTGTTGGGCATTGTGCCAAGTGCTTTACATGTATTATTAACTCATTTAACAGTCACACAGTCTTGATTTTACCAATGATGCACATTGCAGTAATTTGCCTGACACCTAGTAAGACCTGGTATCTGAGAGTTGAGTCTTCAGCTTTTGTATGGCTCAGAGAGAGCCCTGCTTAAGATCCCAGCTAAGGGCCCTGTTCTATTGGCCCTGGCTGCTCTTTATATTGTATCCCCAGTCAGAGGCTCCTTCTTAGCACTTGCTGCCCTGGCTGGACCATCTCCTATGACTTCCCTTCTGGCTTCATCTCTCTTTTGGACCTGTGACAAACCTTCTCCTCCTTCTCAGCCTTTGTACAAGCTGTTCCCATTTCCTAGTCTTGGCTGAGCTGTATCCTTCCAGAATGAGCAGACTTGAGCTAGCACTCACTGTGGAAATATGTGGCAGGGTCTATGCTGTGACTATAGCAGTAACTGGTTGGGTATCTTACCATTTTTGCTACTAGTGTTTTTCTTGAGCAGTTTATATTTGTTCTTCTTGGAAAATTAGTGGGATCTTGAGAGCTGAAGCTGCCTCCTGATTTTTCACTGGATCCTAAATCATGCTCTTACCAAGTTGTTATATTGACTGTGGCCTAAAGAAAATTCTCCAGAAGTCTGGAAGTGACTTGAATGGTGGCATATTTGTGTTCATTTACAGTGTCTGATATTTTTTACTGTGGTTGGGAGGGAAAGGAATGAAACCAACAAGTAGTATCTCCTTAGTTTATAAGTTCAGAGGTCACTTTCCATTGTGTTAGAGATGTCGTGACAATAAGAGGTGATAAATACATGTTGTATTTCTTAGTGTTCAGGAATTCATGACCTTCACAAGTCAACTGATTGTGGAGCGCTCACCGAAGGGCAGCAGAGCTTCTGTCAAAGAACAAGGTAAGAGAACTCTCTACCTTCTGAGTGTGTGCTGGCCTGGCTGCCACACCTTAGGCTGCACACAGCTCTCAGTGCCATGGAGAGAGCTACTGGGACCCCCCTCCTATGCTAGGTTACTCTCTTCTTTCCTCCTTTAACTATTTTTGCAGAGTCCTGTTTACATGTGACCTTGCTGGATAAAATCTACCCCCAAAGCTTGTGCTCACTTAAGATTAGGATCATATTCTCCCCTTGATCCTAGCCAAAAGGCCAAGCAGTGATAGGGCCTGGTTCTCTTAGAGCAATAAGCAACCTTCATATTCTTCCCTTTCTCCTCCAGATTGTAGACCCCTGAAAACAGAATTTTCACTTAGCACTTTTAAGGTAATACTGCAGTGTGTGCTCCTTAGATTTTTTGACCAGTAATGTGAAAGTTCATTCTTTTCTCTTTTGCATGATTCAGGTTTTGTTTAACAGTTTTTAGGCATTTATTTTAGACTTGTCAGTTACACAGAAAGAGTAGGAAAGTTATATGAATTTCATCAGGCAGAAACAAAAACCACCTCACACATGCATTGACTACATGTCACTTGTTGTGGAATTACTGAATTGATGATATAAATATCAGGTATACTGCAGGCAGTATTAAATATAAATACTCCATATGGGATCCCTATGCTATGAATATCACAGAAGTGAAATTGAGTCATAAACATTTCAGTGTTCTCTCTCAGTTCTCCTTCAGACTATCTCCCCTTCCCAACTTTATTACTTAAAGGCTATTTCTCAGACACTGACCAGCTTCTCAGTTTCTGTGGAATGTATGCACTTTAACACCATGTTTGAATCTTGCTAATTTGGGAATGTATAAAAAATGAGGTGATAATTTCCCCTCTTTTGCCTTATCCTTGGTCTTACTGATCTCTGCCCTTTTCTGATTTCACGGGCTCACAGTCTTTCCCTCCTCTTTTATTTGTTTTTCTGTTGTCTAGCATTGGAATCTTCTGGGTCATATTCTTAAGGACAAGAAGGTTCTTATTCGTAAGCTGTGATCCTTATGTTTCTCTTACTCTGGGAATGTAGTTGCATCGTCTCTGAATCCCTTCAAAGTGATAAAAATTAACAATCTTATGGATAGTGACTATTTTGCAGAAAGCTTTACACAAACCATACCGTTTGATCATGTAACAACTTCAATGCAGTCACAATGAAGGCCTCAGCCAGTAATGGCTTAATTTTTTTCTAGCCAGTTGCCCACCACAGACTAATGTAGGTCAAGCAATGTTGTCATAATACAAAGAGGCTGAGGCCCTGAGAGGTAATTTCCTGTCTTTTGGCTGCTCTGAAAGGGTATTTTAAGAAAGTGAAGGCTGCTTGTCTGGGGTTCCCTCTATTAAGAGAGCAACACAGAGCCTCAGAGGACCATGAATTCCCGAGACACACAGCCAGGCCTGGCCTGAGCTCAAGGAAGTGACCTGAAAATGCTCCTGGGTACATATTGCCTGCACCCCGGCAGCTAATTTTGATCTTGGCTTTGCGTATGAAGCATCTGGGCACTTACTGGTCCTAAGTGGGTGTTGGGTGGAGCTCCGGGGTATAATCCACGGAGCTGTGCTATAGAGCCTCTCCACAGATGTGGCCCAGAGCAGTTAAGTTTCAGAGTGGCTTCATTTCACTCAGAAAGCCAGCATTGTGATTCCCTTACTGATTTGGGAGATTGAAAACAGTATGTAGCCCTCATGTCACTGTCCACATGTGTGATCTCTTGTCTCCTTAGAGTATCTGTGCCATGTCTACGTTCGGAACGACAGTCTTGCAGGTGTAGTCATTGCCGACAGCGAATATCCACCACGCGTGGCCTTTACCTTGCTGGAGAAGGTGAGTGTGTGGTTTGGCTAGACTGAACTAAGATGATGAGTATGGAGAGTGTGGTGGGCAGTGCCCAAGGCACAAGGGAGCTTGGTCCAAAGGCCATGTGTTTTCCCCCATTGCCCCATTACCCAAACCAAGAGACAGTTAGACATCCAGGTCCCCTCCCTGGTGCTCTGACCCTGCCCCTCATCCGACCTGTGTTGAGGTCATTGGGTTATAGAACCTCTTCTCTGGAATAGGACCACCTGTGCCTTATATACTCACAGCTACCGTCCTGTGCCCTGCACTTATGCTGAGGGGCCCTCACTCTCCACATTGCTCCTGTGGTCACTGCTGCTCTCTCCATGATGTGGGTCACTTACTCTATGGAGCTTCAAACCTGAACATTTTTTCATTTCTTTGTTGTGGTTTTTGTTTTTGTTTTTTTGAGATAAGCTCTTGATGGCCTTTCATTTCTTTGTGTGATGCTAATTATAAGATTGAAGATCGGGGATTCATCCTATCCCCCACAGCACTAAACATTTCAAAGCACTTAAAATCTGGCGATTGCTTAAATGCGTAGGACGCAGTTTGCTTTTTTGAGGAACTACTTTGGAAATTCAGAGAGCCAGTGCCTTTTTCCCTGGAAGTCTGTTATTTAAAATGCAGACACCTTTATCAGTCCCCAGATGAGGTTCGTCCCAGACAAGGCAGACTTCACTTTTGATTTGTAGTACTTTTCCCCTGAATATGATGTTTTGTGTTTTTTATAGTGCGGGTTGAACCCAGGGCCTCTCATGCTAGGCAGGCATGCCACCACGGAGCCATACTCACAGCTCCTTTTTTATTTTTCATTTTGAGACAGGGTCTCACTAAGTTGTGCAGGCTGCTTCTGGTCACTGGGGTTCCAGGCATGCACCACAGTGCCTAGCATAGCATCCAAATGTTTCATAAGAAACATTTGGAAGGAAGAAATTTAACCTAGATTGTCCCTTCGCTATCAGATGTTGAAGATGAGGCCTGGGGGGCCTCATCTGGGTTGAGGGACTCCAGCATAGATGGGTGACTTACAGAGGGTCCTTTATCTTTCAGGTACTAGATGAATTCTCCAAGCAGGTTGACAGGATAGACTGGCCAGTAGGATCCCCTGCCACAATCCAGTACACAGCCCTGGATGGTCACCTTAGTAAATACCAGGTAGGTGTAATGTTGCAGCCTATGTGGCCCAGAATCCATGTGATCCTGAAAAGGCCATCCACCATGATAGTTCAAATCTAGTGACTTTTTTTTTTCCTGTTAATTAGTGTCCTCTCTTGAACTTTCTGTTTAAAAAAACACAGAGATTTAGCCTTCAGACCTCGGAATCAAAGCTCTAGGCAGGCTTTTTGTTTCTCTGTTGTATGTTAAACAGGCTGTCTTTTTACTGTGAATGTTGGCCCAGCTTCCTCTCTCTGAGTTTTTTCCAGGTAGCCACTACAGTCCTAACTTTGTTCTTATTTTGATTTTTTCCTAGAACCCCCGAGAAGCTGACCCCATGAGTAAAGTGCAGGCTGAACTAGACGAGACCAAAATCATCCTGGTAAGCAGGAAGGTGGAGAGCAAATTGGAGGACTAGGGCAGAAGGATATGCCACTGATCAGGCATGCACAAAGTCAGTCTTTGTAATATTAATCACAGCATTTGCCAGGAAATGGAGATTGCTACCCCACCACCTTCATCACTCTGTCCCTTCTATATCCGGTCTTGATTCCCAGCACTCATTGTTCGAAGGGGACCAGACGGGGAACTAGTGTACCCCATGAATCTCCTCCCAGTGGCCACTATGTGTCTGGCAGTTATGAGATTCTGAGGGTTTGACCTCCAGTAGTACCTCATTTTCCCCCACCAGTGCCTTTGGCTGGTTGGTGGGGGGGAGACGACAGGTTTGGTTTGTTGGTTTTTTGGATTTTTTTTTTTTTTGGCAGTACCTGGAGGTTGAATCCCAGGCCCCGTGCATACTTTGTGCGCCCTCTACCACTGAGCTGTATCCCCAACCCGTTTTTTATTTTTTATCTTGAGACAAAGTCTTACTAAGTTATGTGATCTGCCTCTGGCCTCAAACTTGTGATCCTCCTGCTTCCACCTCCCAAGTCACTGGGTTACAGGCATGAGCCACCATGCCCAGCTTCCATCAGTGCCTTTGTTAAGCTGATTCTCAGCCCCTCAAAAGATACCCACCCTTGGAGCATCTGGGCGAAAGCAGGCAGATTGGAGCACATTGCACTAACCAGAGGCAGCTATTTTGCAACACAGGCCCATTTTAGAGAAGCTGGAACCTGCATTTTTATTTGAAGTCTCCTGATTTAACTCTACACACATATCGAATATGAGCAGCCATACATTTTCCTTTTTAGGTTTGGTCTTTGGGGCTTTTGTCCCTAATTCTCTTAACCTCTGATCTGTCTACCAGTCAGCAGCCATTGATCTGTCCCCCTGCATAAAATCCTTGACCAGCTCTCAAATCTGCTCCAGTCTCATGATTGGGCCTTGTCCTTTTTGGTTTGTTTGTTTGTTTATTTTTTATTTTGTTAGTAGTAGGGGGTTGAATCCAGGGCCTTGCACATCTGTTGCAAGTACTCTACCACTAAACTGTACCCTTACCCTTTTATAATTTTATTTTATTTTGTTTTTGTTGTACTGGGGGGCTGAACCCAAAGCCTCATGCATACTTTTCTTACACTCTACCACTGAGCTGCACTCCTAGCCCTTTGTCTATTTTTTTATTTTCAGACAGAGTCTCACTAAGTTATATAGGCAGCCTCGGGCCTCAAACTTGCCTCCTGCCTATGGGTCCCCAGTTGCTGGGATTACAGGCATGTGCCATGGTACCCCGCCCCTTGTCCTCTTTCACATGGGTTTCTTCCCAGCTTATGCCCAATCACCCTTACTCAGGCTTTCCTGAAAGTCACAGTGTTGTCACTGCTTGTTAACATCTTTCTCTGACCAGCATGAGCACCTAGGGCCATCTTTCCATCCCTGCCCACTGTGCAGTGTCTAGCTTACACTGGTGCTTAGCAGTTGATGAGTAAATGAGTGGATATGAGACCCAGAAAGAAGAACACTTATCACTGATACAAAACTTTCCTGTCAATATCAGCCTACATTTAGCAGGAGTCAGCGTCTCCTGCAGTGGGACTTGTTGGTCTGGGAGGAGCCTGGGAACCTTCATTCTATAAAAAGCCGTTCAAGCCCAGCACTTTTGAGGCTGAATTAGGAAGATTGTAAATTTGATGGCAGCCTGAGGCATGGGTTGCATAAACAAACAACAACAACAACAAAACAGCCAAGACTTCAAACATTGATCTTTTAAACATGCTCTGAATAACATAGCTTTAGAATGAAAAATGCAAAAGTCTTGAGGCATCTGTCTTTTGTTATCTTTTGGGCTTTCTGAGCACAGAAGTAGTGTTTCTCCACATCTTCTACCCAAGTCCTGTCTCTTGTGCTGCTTGAGAATGACTCCGTAAAAACCACAGAGCCTGTCACCCACCTTCTCTTTCACTTCATTGTGGTTGAGTCATATGCACACAGACCTGTTCTGTCTGCAGTTACAAAATCTGGATTATTAGTGTACATACCTTAATCCAGCTAACTTTTTTTTTTCAGGATTGAGCCCAGGGCCTGGTTCATGCTAAGCAAACAGTCTACCACTGACCGGTATTTTCAACTCTCCAGCTGTCTTTTTATGTTAAAAATCTGAGTTGTTCCTGGGTGCAGTGGCATGGACCTGTAGTTCCAGCAACTTGCAGAGGCAGGAGGATTCTGAGTTCATGGCCAGAGGCAGACTGCATAACTTAAGACTCTGACTGAGAAAATTTTAAATGGGCTGGGGGTGTAACCCAGTGGTAGAGTATTTGCAAAGTATGGAAGAGGACCTGGGTTCAACCCCCAAGGATCACCACTACAACAACAACAAAAAATGAGTTGCTTAACTGGGTATAAGGATAAAAGACACTTAATAGTTTCTCATCTGGTAGCATTTCCTATGTGCATACAGCTGCCCTGCATCTGGGGAGGGGAAAGAGTCACAGTTTCCTTATGGCCCTTCTGAGGGCTTCCTTCTCTATACTCCTTCAGAGAGGGGTGGTTGTTCCTATTTCCTGACTACAGAGTTTGTAGTGATGACATTTAGGATACAGTCCCTTTAAGGATGCAGGGCATGCTCTGTCATCATGCTCTGACATGATGCTATCTGTAGGAATGTAGTACCTTCTATATACAAGTCATGTATGTAAGTCTGGATTTTGTAGGAGGTATAATTTAAAATGACAAAAGGAAAATAGTTAAATTTTATTTCAATACTTTTTATCTAACCCAATATTTCAAAATATTACCTTTTCAACATACAATCCATATAAAAAGTCACTAATAAGGTGTTTTGCATGCTGAGTTGGAGTCTTTAAAATCTGGTGTGTTTGCTATTAAAGTACATCTCATTTAGGATTTGCCTCATCTTAAGTGCTTGGTGGCTCTCTCTGGCTCCCAGATCAGAAAGTACAGTTTTCTGACTATGTTAGTTGCCTGTGGTTGCTAACATTCACAAAGTGGGTGACTCAAAACAACAAAGGTGTGTTCTCTCTCAGGCTGTTGGTGTTCTTGGTTTGTAGATGTATCACTCACATGGTGTTTTCCTGTGTCTGTGTTTCTGTTTTCTCTTTTAAGGATACCAGTCATTGAATTAGGGCCTATCTTAACTAATGACATCTGCAAAGACCTTATTTCCAGATAAGGTCACATTCAGAGGTTCTCTGTGCCCGTGAATTTGGGCAGACCACTGTCTATCCTAGGATACCTATATGTTGCCTAGCTGTGCTTTTCTCATCCCATAGAAACCCCTTCCCCTGCACATTTGTGTGCATGCACACATTCACGCAAGTATAGGTTAAGTGTAACTTTCCTAGAGTAATGTTTAATCTGAGTGTGTGCTGGGGAAAATTTTGTGGGGAGTGTGAGCACTAGATTCCATGCAAATGCCACCAAATCTTTCCTATTCCCGTGACTGGGACAGTTACTGTTCTGGGACTCAGTCCTGATGCTTATGGGTGTGTTGGTGTTGGAGAGGAGCCCAGAAGAGGTGCTGAGCTCCTAGGAGGGATTCTTGTCAACAGTTATTTAGTGAGTAGAGCAAAGAGTTTTCTTTTCTATCTTGTCCAGCACAACACCATGGAGTCTTTGTTAGAGCGAGGAGAGAAGCTCGATGACTTGGTGTCTAAATCAGAAGTACTGGGAACGCAGTCCAAAGCCTTCTATAAAACAGTGAGTAGCTGCTGCCTGCCTCTCCCGCTGGGCTGTTACAGCTTGCTTCTCTGGCACTCTCTACTAGGCATAGGGCCTTCTTAGCTTATTTACCAGGATAGATTTGAGTCCCACTCATGTGGGAGCTGAAGCCTAAGGCAAGCCACCCAGGCCCTGGGGATGAGAAGCAGGTTCACTGCAGTGCTTTCTGCACTGCTCTCTGCACTGCTTCCCTGGCTGGTTGGAGCCCACACCTACCCCCACATCAGTTCCAGTTCTGCCAAGGATTAGGCATAAGTCCTTAAGGTGCCAGCAGCAGACCTTTCTGAGGAGGTCCTTAGTCCTCGCTGCGTTTCCTTCTGACAGAACTGTCTCTTTGGCAGGATGGCTCCTGCTGACTGCCTGTTTCTCTCCAGGCAGTACTTCTCTCTCCTGGTGTGGATGAGGTGCTCCAGCCCATTGTTGGACAGTAAGAGATGAATCTGTACACACACATTTACTGTTGCACATTGGAGGGAGATGGCCAGGTGGGATTAGGAGCTGGGCTTCAACCAGAAAGCAGCAGAGGAGGTGCAATGATTGTCCTTGCAAACATGAGCAGGGACTACCTCTGTTCTGTGGAAGACCATCCTTCAAGAAGAAACACTACCAGGACAGTCAGATATCATTGTTGAAGACAAAAGTGGGGGAAATTAAGATTCTCAGCCAGTCCAATTTGCATTATTATTTCTTTGCTTGTTTATCCACTTCTTGATAGCATTAGTGGGATATGAGAGAAAGAGACAAAGATCCCAGACCAGCGGTGGAAGCTGTATAATGTGATCTGCTGGTGGGCAGCTGCTTTAAAAGCCTGAGAACAGTCCCCTAGTCTTTTTCCCTCCCCTTCTCATTAGTTCTAGTTTCTCTGTCTGACTGCTTCCCTCTGACTCCCACATCTGCTGAGATTGGGACACTACCTGCCTCTCTCCCTTCCCCCCTCTTCAGCCCCCTTCAGGCCCTGTTTGTTTCTTTCCAGGCTCGGAAACAAAACTCCTGCTGTGCAATCATGTGAGGCATCCCACAGAGGCCGGCACTGGATCATCACTGTCACTGACTCAGAATTAGAGCCCCTAAGAGGAGAGACGCCCTAGAAGAGGACCCAGAGCCGGGCGGACTGGCCATTTTTATTTTGAAGTTCCCAGGAGGAACCAAGGGATAGTGAAAGGGTGGAGGACATTCAAGTTCTTATGTCTCATTGTGACTTTTGGAAAGAATTTGCGGCCCCCAAAGGTGTATTTTTGGGAAAATGAAACCATAAACTCTT
>VMDO01000588.1:84779-281750 GCA_007922755.1 Pedetes capensis | reverse complement strand
GAATAATATCCATACGCCTACAAGGAAGGCCAGTTAATATGACTATTATTCAAATTTATGCACCCACCACTAAGGCCACAAATGAAGAAAGGGAAGACTTCTATCAGCTTCTGCAATCTGAAATAGATCAAATATGCAATCAAGACATACTGATAATCACTGGTGACTGGAATGCAAAGGTTGGAAACAAACAAGAAGGTTCAGTAGTTGGAAAATATGGTCTTGGTGACAGAAATGAAGCTGGAGATCGCATGATAGAATTTTGTCAGACCAATGACCTTTTCATTGCAAATACATTTTTTCAACATCATAAACGGAGACTGTACACATGGACTTCACCTGATGGAACATACAGGAATCAAATTGACTACATATATGGAAAGAGATGATGGAAAAGCTCTGTACAAAATGTCCAAACAAGACCAGGTGCTGACTGTGGATCACACCATCAACTTCTCATATGCAAGTTCAAACTGAAGCTGAAGAGAATTAGAACAAGTATACGAGAGCCACGGTATGACCTTGAGTATATCCCACCTGAGTTCAGAGACCACCTCAAAAATAGGTTTAATGCATTAGACACAAATGATAGGAGACCAGAAGAGTTGTGGCATGACATAAAAGATATCATTCAAGAAGGAAGCAAAAAGTTCTTAAAAAGACAAGAAAAAAAAGAAAAGACCAAATTACATGTCAAAAGAGACACTAGACCTTGCCCTTGAACATCGAGTAGCTAAAGCAAAAGGAAGATATGATGAAGTTAAGGAATTAAACAGAAGATTTCAGAAGGCAGCTTGAGAAGACAAAACAAATATTATAATGACATGTGCAAGGAGCTGGAGGCAGAAAACCAAAAGGGAAGAACATGCTCTGTGTTCCTCAAGCTTAAGGAAGTGAAGAAAAAATTCAAGCCTCGAGTGGCAGTAGTGAAAGATTCTACAGGGAAAATATTAAAGGATGCAAGAAACATCAAAAGAAGATGGGAAGAATACACAGAGTCATTATACAAGAAAGAATTGGTAGATGACCAACCATTCCAAGAGGTTGCATATGAAGAGGAACCAATGGTGTTGAAGGACGAAGTGGAAGCTGCCTTGAAAGAACTGGTGAAACACAAGACTCCAGGAATTGATGGGATACCAATAGAGATGTTTCAACAAACAGATGCAGCACTGGAGGTGTTAACATGTTTATGCCAACAGATTTGGAAAACAGCTACTTGGCCAAATGACTGGAAGAGATCCATATTTGTGCCTATTCCCAAAAAAGGGGATCCAACTGAATGTGCAAACTATCGGACACCAGCAAAATTCTACTAAAGATCATTCAGAAGTGACTGCAGCAGTATGTAGACAGGGAATTACTGGAAAATCAAGTGGGATTCAGAAGAGGATGGGGAACCAGGGACATCATTGCTGATGTCAGGTGGATATTAGCTGAAAGCAGAGAATATTAAAAAGATGTCTATCTATGTTTTATTGACTATGCAAAAGCATTTGATTGTGTGGATCATAACAAATTATGGATAACACTTTGGAAAATGGGAATACCAGAACACCTAATTGTGCTCATGAGAAATCTGTACATGAACCATGAGACAGTTGTTCGAATAGAACAAGGAAACACTGAGTGGTATAAAGTTGAGACAGGTGTGTGTCAGGGCTGTATACTTTCACCCTGTCTCTTCAATTTATACGCTGAGCAAATAATCCGAGAAGCTGGACTTTATGAGGAAGAACGTGGCATCAAGATTGGAGGAAGACTCATTAACAACCTGCGTTATGCTGATGACACAACTCTGATTGCTGAAAGTGAAGAAGATGTAAAACATTTACTGATGAAGACCAAAGATCATAGCCTTCAATATGGGTTATGACTAAACATCAACAAAACAAAAATCCTTACAACTGGGTCAGCATGCAACTTCACAATAAATGGAGAAAAGATTGAGGTTGTCCAAGATTTTGCTTTGCTTGGCTCTATAATCAACAGCTGTGGAAGCAGCAGTCAAGAAATCAAAAGACGCATTGCTCTAGGAAAAGCTGTGGCAAAAGATCTCTTTAGGGTATTGAAAAGCAAAGATGTCACATTGAGGACGAAGGTGCATCTGACTCATGCCATGGTATTTTCAGTGGCATCATATGGTTGTGAAAGCTGGACATTGAATAAGAGAGACAGAAAAAGAATTGATGCTTTTGAATTGTGGTGCTGGAGACGTCTATTGAATATACCATGGACTGCCAAAAGAACCAACAAATCTGTCTTAGAGGAAGTGCAACCAGAGTGTTCCTTGGAAGCAAGAATGGCCAAACTGCGTCTTACATATTTCGGACATGTAGTCAGGAGAGACCAATCCCTGGAGAAGGACATCATGTTTGGGAGAGTGGCAGGTCAATGCAAGAGAGGAAAACCCTCCACCAGATGGATTGACACAGTGTCTGTAACAATGGGCTTAAACATAAAGAAGATCGTTTGCCTGGCACAGAATCGGGAAGTGTTTTGATCTGCTGTACATAGGGTCGCTATGAGTCAGACTCGACTCGAGGGCACCTAACAATAACAACAACAACAAGGCTCAGAGAGGTTAAGAAACATTCTTATGTGTGATCATTAGCCCATCCCTCTTAACCATGAGGAAATCCTGCCTCTATTTATAAATAAGTCTTCAAGTAATTAGCAAAGTAACTCTTGAACTTGAATTTACCAGGCTAAGAAAATATCTACTACACCTGCATCCTTGCTAGGCCAATTGCAAAGAGCTCTCTGTTCTAGGCTTACTTGATTCTCCCTTCCTTAGCTATCTTAAAACTGCCTCAGTGACTCACAGATTGATTCTAATGTATATCACAAGGCACTTCGCAGGAGGCAACACTTAGCAATGTGGGTTCTGCCAAGAAACCATGACCTGGAGGTGAGTTTTTGTTTTTTTTTTTTGGTACTTGGGGGTTGAACCCAGGGCCTCATGCATGCCTTACAAGTGCTCCACCACTGAGCTGCACCCCCAGCCCACTTTTTATTTTTTATCTTGAGATAGGGTCTTGCTAAGTTATGCAGGCAGCCTTTGGCTTAGAATTTGCCATCCTCCTGCCTCCCCCTCCCAAGTCGCTGGGATTACAGGTGTGCACCACCACACCCAGCCTGGAGGTGAGATCTTAACTATGCCATGAAGTTTATGTGGTCTTCATATTTGGGATGCTGTAGTTTTCATTTTGGTTCAAGCACAAGTTCAAAAGATTTTTTGAGAACCTGCCATGTGGTAGGCACTATTAGCCTTGGGGTTTAGCTGTGAACAAGACAAACAAAAAACCTCTGGCCTCAAATACAATCTGCTTTTTGTTTTGTTTTTAAACACAATGTTAAAGATGCGGTTCCTTAGGAGCCTCCATGTTGAGGTTGAGTCTTAGATATCACTTATACTTAAGAAAGTGTCATTTGACTGCTGTCCCAGGTACTTCCTTTCTAAAGTGTGAGCAAAACCATATAATATAGGACTTACCTGTGAGTTGAAGAGGGAGAAAGAAGGTGGAATATTTGTCCTTCCAGGAGTGCAGTGAGGAGGCTAAGAACATGGCTCCTGGAGTCAAAACTGTCCTGGTTCAAATATTTGTGGCACCATTTCCCCTCTGTGTCTCTTCTCAGGCAGGATATTTAACTTCTCTAGACCTCAGTGTCCTCATCTATTAATCACCAGACTAGTAGACCTAACACATATATTTACTTAGAGGATCAAATGAGAATACATGGACAGAGAATGGCTAATGTATCATTTTTGCTTCATGAGGATTAATTGAGATACCAAATTTCATGGAGTCCTTCAGGCTAACTCTTGACACTTTCCACAGAATAGTTCCATTAATGTGGAACACCGATCATTGTTCTTAGCATCTTACCCTTTCGAATTCTCTCTTCTCATTATTAGAAATTGTCATTGTCTTTCTCTTCCTGTAACTCTTTTATCCTCTGTGCTGAATAATTGTTCTGCGGTATTGTGCCAAGGTTTTTTTGTTTTTGTTTTTTTTTAGAATTTAGGCACCCAGCTTGCCACTAATGAGGTTTTATTGTAATTTAATTCAGCCAATGACTTTATTGTGTATCCAACGCTGGCAACTGCATCACTGAAGGATCCATGGAGGCATATGTATACTAAGGTGATAGGAAAAGTCCATTTTCATCAGAACTTGTACAGGGGCAAACAGGCAGTAGCCATCTTTGTAATCTGTATTTACTGATTGTGTTACTCCATTAGTAATGCACCACATATTAATTTTCCAGTCTCTTATTCAAAAATCAAGCATCAACTATGTGTTTAGGTGCTTCACTGGGTTGTTGGGGTGATGGTGCTAAGCAAACAGGCATGATGCCTGCTACTCCAAGCACCCGAGAGATTGGATAGTGTATGTGGTTGTATGAAGCAACCTCAGATACAGTCAAATAAGAAGGATACTCTCCCCTGTCGTTTTGGGGGAAGAGGTGCTGGGCTTGTGAAAAGATCCCTCCACTCTAGAAGGCTAGGACAGCCTAGGGGAAAGGGAATGTTAAACACCTCCACAGCATCTCAGGATCTCCCAAGTCTCTTCTTTCTTAGGAACAGTGGGAGGTGCTTTTGTACCCCGTCCACATCCCCCAGCTGGAAGAGAGTGTGGTTGACTTTCAGAGACAGCTGTGTTTGCCAGGGTGGGTGGAGGGCAGGGAAGACCTGAAGCAGCTGCTGAAGCCAGTTAGGGCAGATGGGTTAGAGAATGGTGTCTCTCCGTGTGCTGGAATCTAATCCGATGCATTAATCTCCTTGGAGGACAAATGAAATGAATCCTCTCTCCAGATGGCAGCAAAGTGACAAGGGCGCAGAGATTAAAAGAGATTGTGAGGTTTTATGGGTAACAGCATCATCAATCGGGTTATGAAATCCAGTGCTCTCTTCTCACCAAAGGTAGATGGCACCAGCTCAGTTGTGCAAGTGTGATGGGTGTGGGCAGTGGAGAAGAGCCCCTTCCTACTAACTTGCCTCCCGTCTGACTCCTGGACATTTCAGGATTTCTATTTATAAGAAACAATTTTCATTCTTCTATGAGGGATGATTTCTATATTGATCCTTTTGTGTCAAACTCTTCCCTGATGTTATCTTTTTTTTTTATTTTTTTTATTTTTTTTATTGACTTTTATAGAAACACTCTGTGGCTACTGGTTCCTGGGGAAGCAGGCTGTGGCTCAGAGATCAGTGGAGAAATTTCCTGGGGTCCCTTTCTTCTCAGTAACATCAGTGTGTGTGGAGAAGGGAGAAGAAGGAAGGAGGATCAAGCAGGGGGGAGGTGGGGCTGCAGTGCAGTCAGGATTGCTGTAGCTGTCTCTGTGGCGATCTCTGAAGCTAGGGTGGCACTTCTGAGTTGTCTCTATTTGGTGGAAAGTACTGGGCCTTTATACTTCCACGTCAGCCAGCCTGGCGGCTGCCCCAGGAATGAGGCATGACCTTGGGCAATGGGGCTTTCCTCAGCTAGGCAGCAGGGAGCTGTCAGCCTACAACCTTCCTTGGGGGAGGGGGGGAAGACCTTGGGACCTAATGGGCAAATATGGGTGGCACAGCATGGAGTCCATGACGGACACTTAGCAGAGGCCCTCAGGATGAACTGTGCTTGTGAGACTCTTCAGGTACTTCATCAATAACTTCATAATTCTCTCACCCAAAGGCATCCTTAGTCATCCATAATCTCTTAGCAGCATCTGACTGCAGTAACATCTTCATCTTTCTCAATATTCTCGCTAAATAATATGCTTCTCTTTCTAATGTCATGATTTTTTTCCTCTCTCTGGTGTCTTTCCTAATGTATAACTATGGTCATATCTACTGAATGTCATTTCTAGGGCTTTTTCTTTTCTTTCTTTCTTTTTTCTTTTTTGCAGTTCCCAGGGGTTTGAACTCAGGGACTCACATATGCTGGGCAATGCTCTACCAACTGGGCTGCATTGCCAGCTGTGTTGTTGTTGTTAGGCACCAAGGAGTCAGTGTCCAACTCATAGAGACCCTACCCACAACAGATGAAACACTATTGTTGTGCTTCTCTGCTATTTGTAAAGCTTTCATTGCCAGATTGTGTTTTGGAAGTGGGTTGCCGGGTCCTTCTCCCAAGCCCACAGCAGCTGGTGTTCTCAGGCGGTCTCCCATCCAAGTACCAACCAGGCCTGACCCTTCTTAGCTTCCAAGATCTGATGGGATCAGACACCACAGGGCTATGGCTGCAGGCACCCCCAGCTTAGGGCTCTTCTTTTAGCCATTTCTCTTTTTGGTTCTCCTAGTCATTTCCAGACCTCAAAGGCAGTCCCCCAGAAAGGGGTTCCAAATCCATCAGGAAATGCTTCATCTTACTCCAAGCTCCAGTCTGGCATTTCTAATCGCCTGTCCACTTCAAACTGAGCCAAGCTCCAAATATGCCCTGTTTTTCAAACCAGTTCCCCTTCCTGACTTCTCTTTTTTCTCCATTAGTACCGTTTTCCTAATTATTTTGCTTGAGCTGTCACATTCACCTTGAACTCCTTCGTATACTTCATTCACCGTCTTATTGTCACTAAAGTTTTCCCTGCCCCTCCCTTTTTGCTCTATTTCCACAACTATTAGTTGAAGTCATTATCATAGAAGGTCTAGATTACTTTAGTAATAAAGATAGTAACAGTGAGACATCCTTTCTGTTTATGTAATATTTATAAGCACCTGGCACTGATCTACGTACTTTATGCAATATAACACTAACATATTTATCCTTGTAACAATCCTATGAGGTAGATACTATTATTAGACGCATTCTACAGATGAGAAAACGGAGGCACATAGAGGCTAATATGCTTGAGGTCACACATCTAGTAAGTGGTACCACCAGAGTTATGAACCCCAGAAGCCTGGCTCTACAGATTGTGCTCTTAACCATTAAGCTAAAGTGCCTCAAGCTGGTGCTTGGCTGCTGGTGACATCATTTTATTTTCATAATTATCACTCTTGTGCTCAAGGCTTAGCAATCACTTGCTGCCTCCAATCTCTTGTAAATTTAATTTGAGACCAGTCTATCTTATTTCCCCAAGTTGACTGAAAGCTCTCTGAGGGCAGAGAGCATATCTTATTCTTCTTTGAAACTCTCTGGTGAAATACCACCTCAATAGCCTCCTAATGGGCTTCTCAGATTTCACACTTGCAGTGAATGTTCCCAGTGGCACACAGAATGGCCTATTTAAAATGCAAAGTCAATTTAGTTAATCCCCTGTTTAAACCTCTCCAGTGGATTTCTGTAAAATCCCAAATTCATACCCTGTGAAGCTCTGTGTCATTGGGCACCTTTCTGCCTGGCCACCTCATTTCTCAGCTACCTGGCCTTCTGTCCTGCTCCTGGGCTCCAGGCACTGCCTTCCAAACTCATATATGTTTTGCCCCTTGCCTGGACGCTCCTCCCACAGGTCTTTCACCATTCAGTTCAAAAGTCTGGTCTTCTGTCTCAAATAGCACTCTCCTCCCATCATTCCTGACTCTTTCCCCTCTTCTGTTGTGATTCATAGCTCTTCTGATAGGCCCCAATGCTTCTTAACATTGTATATTATAGTCATTTATTTTGTTTCTCCTTTTACAATGTAAATTCCCATAAGCAAAGACTTTGTCTGTGGTGTTTAATGGATTATATCCAGAGCCCAGAACAGTGCCTGGCATGTGGCAAGCTCCAACCAATACCTGATGCAGGAATGAAGGAACAAGAGGAAGAGGAGAAATCTCAAAAAGACTGCCACCGTGTCCCAGCAGGTCTTTTCTCCTGCAGCCAGCAGGGGGCTCTTCTCCTGCCTGGACTTCAGAAGCTATACAAGGACCTTCACAGTAGTTTACCTGAAATGCTGCCTCATAAAACCAGAAATATCCATGTTCCCGCTTTTCCTCCAAGTGGGAGTGTGCCAACCCAGGCAAATATTGAACTTAATGTTAACAAACATGTTTTGCTTTTTATAGGTGGTCCTTCAAGTATTTTTGGTTTTGGTTTTTGAAGGGTGTAAGACTGGCTGCTAAAAACCCCACTTTTTTATTCACTCACAAAGATACATTGTCAGAAATGAAAGGTATGGGACTGTGGGGTAATAGCACAAGAATGATGAAGCTTTCTGGAAGTACTTAAGCCTCTCAAATTAAACAAATGACAGAATGAAGCTAATCAGTTACATTGTGTGTTTATATCCTTTTGAAAGGGAGATGACACACACACTCTCTCTCTCCTGGACAACTTCTCCTCAATAACCTAGCAATACAATACATCTTGTTGGGAACAGATGTCCAGAATGTCCAGAATACATTGCCGAATATAACACTTTCTTTTGGAAAATACACTTCCAAAATAGGGTGGTTTTAAAGTTTGTATCAATTTAGAAATTGAAAAATCCCCACTGGAAGAAATTGCTAGTGCATTTGAATGGACTTATTGTCTCTTGCCCATTTCCTTTAGGGTAGAGTCTGGCAGAAATGGCAGCCTCAGGGCCAAGACAAAAAGCACTATATCTTATGGCTCATGCTCTGCCAACACAAAGTAAACTAAGTTTAGCAGCATTTAACTGTTGTTGGGAAGGCCCAGGTATAGTCTTTAGAACATTAATGTGGCTTATATGCTGTTACCGATGTTTGTGTCTGAATAAATCCTCCTTAATTCTGTACTCAAGAAAATTTGCCTCCTTCAGCAGGCAGTAGTTTCCTGGAAAAACCACAGTAACCTTCTGTAAATGAACCAGAGTAAATGGATTTTACAGAGAAAGGAGCAAAGAACTCATGGGAATGGAAGCTTACCTTCCATTGGGGCAGAAAGCTGCCTATCAGGGTGTTTTTAACAAAGAGAATCCCCCATTACAATTATAGTTTCCAAATTGTATACTAACCAGCCCACATATTTTTATTTCTTTGTGGTAAAAAAAATTGCTAATTTTAGGCAGGAGAAAATAAACCTAATGGCTCAGATGGACTCAAGAAACAGATCAAAATGTATGTGGAGTGACTTAATTGAGCAGGTAGTATTTAAAAGGATTCCTTGGAATGGAGAGATTTCTAATTGTGTTAAGATAAAATGGTATGTGTAGTAAGTCAAAGATGGGTGCTCAGTGTTGACAACAGTATCATCAATAAGATAGGCCCTGGTCATGTCCTCAGAGAGCTTATGCAGCTGTGTGTGTAGAAGATTGCCCACTTGAGAGAGGTGTGAGATCATTACAAAGCATGATATGAATGACCATGACCCAGACTTACCTATTTCAGGAAATAGCTGTCACCAAACAGCTCATTTTTAAAAACTGAAATTGGACTAATGTTTGGGTATATCTGATTCCTAGAAGGAACAATATAGCCAAAAGTATTCAGCAACACGACAGCCCTCCTGAGCACAAAGGCTCTGCTCCAGAAGTGAGAACTGGAGGGGGTTGTAGTGAAGGTCATTGTATTTTTAGAAATATTTTCATTTTTCAAGGTGTTTATTGAGCACTTGCTATGCACAAGGTACAATATGAGAAACTTTGAGTTACTTGTACACAATAAATGACATAACATGTACATATGAAGCTAACATTGAATGGACACTGGGATGAGTGCCTCCAGGGAGATACATATGACATGGTGTGGGAGTTCAGAGGAAGGTGAATTACTTGCAGAGTAAGAGTCAGCAGAAGGGGATCTTGTAGGACAAAAAGAACTTGAACATTTTCGAGACAGGTTTGGGTGGGCCTGGGCTGAATATAAGAGGAACTGGTTGGGAAGTTTTGTTCCTCTGTGTTTGCATATCCAGTGGCCAGTGAGAATTCCACATTGATAAATCAAGTGTAGGACATGAATTGAACTTCACTCAGCATCTTCCCTCATTCATAACCCTCTCTCTGTCGAATGTGAAGTAATATTTATTTAGGTTATGTAAGTTCATCAGCTCAAAGGTCATTTCTTCTAGTAGGAGTGAGTGAATAAGTGGTGTCTGTTTTCCATAGTTTTTGAATCCTTCTTCTGCACAATGAGGGTTGTCATTGAGGCTCACAAGGTCATGGGCCAGATGTAGCACAGCCCTGCTCTGAACAGATCAATGGTCAAGGAGCTTTATGCTTTGGCACCATAGGTTCCCATGACGGTCCTTGTGTTCTATGGAAAACTGGGGACCGAAAGCTGTTCGCATTTTCTGCCACAGAAGCAGCAAACTGATTCACACATCTTGAAGGAGAAGTAGTACACCAGAAGGGAGCAAATGAGGCTTGGGTTTGGGGAATGAAGCTTCCCATCTGAACTACAAGCCTTCCAGCAGAGACGTTGATGTCCCTGCGAGACTCAGGCTTCCCACAGATTCATCCAGGTTGAGAGTGGGTTCACCATTGCCACAAGGAACCTCATTTTACATAAAACAGCAAGAAGGCAAGATGTGGGGCATGCTGAGCCCACCAGCCAGGAAGAGACATAACTCATTCTGACATAACTAAAAATGGACTTACTTGTCTCTAGCATGGAAATGTGGTTAACAGAGAGATTTGAAGACCCAGAAGCACACCAAACAAATTCCTTTCCTCTTCTTCCTCTTCTTCTTCCTCCTCCTCCTCCTCCTCCAACCTCCTACTAGGGGGTTGAGCCAAGGGCCTCATGCATGCTAGGAAAGTGCTTCACCACTGAACTGCATCCCAGTCCCCATTTAAATTTTTTTTTTACTTTGAGAAAGGGTTTTGCTAAGTTATATAGGCTGCCTCTGGTCTTAAACTTATGATCCTTCTGCCTCAGCCTCCTGAGTTGCTGGGATCACAGTTGTGTACCACAGCGCCCAGGTACAATCAATATTTCACAGCCAGAAAAGGGATTGACATCTACTGGATGCTTTACAAATGTCATTAGTGTCTTCTTCCCATGTTAAGGATGACTTTACAGAGAGTTTGCTGCTACTGTGAACCTGCTGACTAGAGCCATTCAATTATAGATATTTTCAAAAAACTACACTGTGACCATACATCAACATAATGTTAGTTCATTTGCTCTCAGACCATTTAATTTTGTACCCATTCATGTATTTGGACTCATTACAGAATCCTGTTAAACTATTTGATGGAAAGTGAGAACAATCAACTTTGCTGACTGCTAGTAGATGTTAGCTGTCACCAAAAGCCTTGACTCCTGCACATCTTTGGCATTGATTTTGAGAATATCCATTCACTTTGTCCATTGATTGCTGCAGTAAGTCATGATCACACCTGACATCCCCCAAATCAGTTTCTAGATGTAGGGTGTCAGACCCACCTGGGCTCATTTCTTGGTGAATCTGCAGCTTCTGACTTCTACATACCTTTGCTGACATCCCTTCTCTGCCCACTCTGTCCTCTGGACCAGAAGTTTGCTGCGTGTCACCCAAGGTAGGTTTCCTCCAGGATCAGCCTAGCCATCAATTCTCCCACATTCTCCCTGGACTAAAACTGATGTCCTTTTTCCAACATGCAAAAGAAATGTGGCCACACCTGTGCATTTCTTTAGACTCAGCTGGTAATTAATTTAGAACCTTAGAAACAATTACAAAATGCTCTTCAAAAGAGAATAGCAAACCAGGTGCCATGGCACATGCCTGCAAATCCAATGACTTGGGAAGCTGAGGAAGGAGGATTGCAAATTCAAGGCCAGAGGCGGCCTATGCAACTTAGTGAGACATGTCTCAAAATAAAATAATAAAAGGAGCAAGGGGTACAGCTCACTGGTGGAGCACTTGCCTAACATGCGCAAAATGCTGGGTTCAACCCCCAGGTACCGGGGTGGGGGGGTGGAATGCAAAACAAGAAAAAAGGATAAGAAAATAGCATTCAGGTTTTGTTTCATTATCTGTAAGAACATAGGTAGTATTTTTGTTGAAGGGCATAAAATCTATACTTTTGTTTTTAAAAAATGAATCTACTTTCATGCAGCACCCAAATTTAATTACTCTTAAAGCTTTTTAGGGTCCTAGATGAAAGATTTTACTGCAGTGCAAAGTTTTAATATTATTTATTTCCCTAGTCATTAACATTAGTGGGTTTCTCCTTTCTTGAAACCTATTTATCATTTGTGTAAATATAGTATTTGGGGAGCTTCCTGCATTAGCTCATCTCCCGTCCTCTTAGTGCCCTTGACATTCATCACACTTCCCTGGTGAGGCTTGCTGAGACTTTAATGCAGTGGCCTCTGCTGTTCTAACTCTGTTAGAAGGCCTTTAATGTTACTTACTGCTACCAAGATGAGATTTGACAGTGGGTTTTCTTGGTTTTGTCCTAAGTAAAACTCGATCTTTTTTCTCCTTGGGGTGGCCTGATTTTTCTCTTGATGTCAATATTGTCATTCACAAATATTTATTTTTGCCTCCTGTACTATCACTTGACTAAGTTCTAGAGCTGCCAAACAATTTCTGGGCTTTTAACCTTCTTTAAAAGCCAGGTCAGATGATGTCCTCTGAGAAGTTGCATCTGGTGTTCTCTCTTGCTCGCCCACCCACTTCATGTAGTGTGATGGCATGCTTTAAGGTGGCTTCCATGATCTCATCTCATGGTATTCACATTGTCTGTAAGTCCTTTCCTTTGAGTGAGGGCAGGACCTATGATTTGCTTCTAATCAAGAAAATATGGCGAAAAAAGGTGAATAGGTGTCACTTCCATGGTCATGTTACATCGCACTGTAATGTGTGTCTTGCTGAAGAACTCTCTTCCTTGCTGGCTTTGATGAAGAAATCAGCATGCTGGGGAGGCTCAGGTGGCAAGAAACTGAGGATGTCCTCTGGCTGGCAGTCAGCGAGGAACCGAGGCCCTCAGTCCAACACCCAACAAGGAACTGATCACCAATGGCAGCCACATAAGCTCAGAAATGATCCTTTTGCCTATAACCCCAGCTGCTCGGGAGGCAGAGGCAGGAGGATCGCAAGTTCTAGACCAGAGGCAGTCTGCGTCACTTAGTGAGACCCTGTCTCAAAAAGTGAAGGAAAAACAAACAAACCAAAAAAAGGGCTGAGGGTGCAGCTCAGTGGTCCAGCACTTGCAGAGCATGCAAGTGCAAGGCCCTGGGTTCAACCCCCGGTACCACAAAAAAAAAAAAAAAAAAAAAAGAAAGAAAAAAAAGAAAGAAAGGAAGAAATGATCCTTCCATCACAAAGACCCAGCCCTGGCTCTACTTTGACAGAAGCCTTGCCAAAGTCCCAGCTAATCCATGTCTGGGCTCCTGAGCCATAGAAAATGAAAGACAAAGGGGCTGGAGATGTGGCTCATTGGCAGAGCACTTGCCCAGCATACTTGAGGCCTGGGGTTCAATTCCTTGCACCACAAAAATAAAATAAAATAGAAATCAAGAGATAATAAGTGTGTACTGGCTTAAGCTGCTAGGTTTATAGTAGTAGTATACATCCGTAGAAAACTAATATACATGCTATTTTTTCCTCTTGTACGTGTTCCATGTATATTATACATAGCTCTATTATATATTTAGATTATACTGTACTTTTTTTTTTTTGCATGTCTGGCTTTCTAAATACAATAAGAATCAAATAACAATAACCATTCAAGCAAAGCAGAAATGGACATTGAATCTCATTAGTACGCAATAAAGAAAAAAGTAGCTTTCCTTTCTTTTATTTATTTATTTATTTTTTGTGTGGTACTGGGGGTTGAACCTAGGGCCTTGCGCCTGCATGCTCTGCAAGTGCTGGACCACTGAGCTGCTCCCTCAGCCCATGTTTTTACTTTTTGAGACAGGGTCTCGCTAAATTACGCAGACTGCCTCTGGTCTTGAACTTGCAATCCTCCTGCCTCCGCCTCCCGAGTCGCTGGGATTAGAGGTGTGTGCCACAGAGTCTGGCCCTTTATTTTCTTTAACTGAGCTCATCTCAGTCCAAGGCCCCATCTTGATGATGGCTGTGTACCTTGGGGAGGAGGAGTGACTTAAACTTGCCAATGAAACATAACTCTTCTAATTGTGTCCCGCCAGCCTGGTCTTTAGTCAGGTCAAATTCAAGAACCAAATTCCCTTATCAGAGCTGTTTCTCTCCTTTCCAGGATTTCTTCCCCTCCTTCTCCAAAATAGGGTCAGGCACAGGGAAAGCTACCTGTCCTCAAGGTGTGGGGAAAGAAAGCTGGTTCAGGTAATAGGCCTTGCACTTTTGCCTCCTCAGAACTGTGAATCATTTACTTTGTCACCAGGGACCTGCTGGCATCTGCTGAAGTCCGCAGCTGACATAACTTGTGGCCTATCTCTTGGCCTGACTGGGAACTAGTAGACTCCTTGTTGCTGACTGAGCCTCATCTTGCCCCTTGCGGTTTCACAGATACTCTGATTTTCTTCCATATTCTCTATCCAGTCCTGGCCTGGGATGCCCATTCTGTGCTCTCTGCTATGGATCACTATGACACCATCCATGTGGGCCATGTGGCAGTCTTTTGAGTCATCAGGGGTCAACTGGCTTCTGTGTCACCCACTGGGAGAGTCAACTGGGTCATGGGAATTTCTTTCATGCTACAAGGGAGCTAAGAGAGACTTGGAACTCTTTCTGGCTCATCTTGGCAAAGGGATACCCTGTGAAATGACCTCCCACAGTTCCAGAGAAGAAGTGACATGAGTCCTACTGCTTTTGGCTTCTCTTACTGTGTATTACAGGCCTCCAGGCAGCATGAGGCTCAGGGAGGATGCATTGCTGAGCCTCTGAGAGATTCAGGTCGAGGCTTCTTTTTGCCTCTTTCTTTCTAAATCTTCTTCAGTTACTACCACCTCTCCTGGAAGGGCTTCAGATTCTTCATTCTCTCTAATGGGAACTCTCCCTTACATCATTTTCTTCTGCTTCCTCTACTTACCCTGTTGTTGTGTTGTAGGTGGGACTTAGTCTTTTTCTTTCCAGGGACAGTAAGTCTCACGGCTTAGCCATGATGGTGTGCAGTCTGCAAGGAAAGAAACTACTTACTGATTAAGAGACATGCATTAGGAGTTGATTGAAAAGTATGTCCATTAAAAAATCATGCCATGAAAAAGATGAGCTGGGAGCCACAGCACATGCCTCTAATACCAGCTACTTGGGAGGTAGAGACAGCCTGCACAACTTAGTGAGGCCCTGTCTCAAAATTTAAAAAATTTGGAAAAAGAGGAGATGGGGGTATAGATTAGTGATAGAGTCCTTGCCTAGTATGTGTGAGGCCCTGGGTTTGACCCTATGAAACAAGAAGGAAAAAACCCCAAACCCCCTCAAAAATCCCAAACAACAGCAAAAACTCCCTGAAGCCAAAAACCACATGAATATATTTTAGTCCCCTGAAATTAAGAACTTATCAAGATTCCATATGGAGATTGAAAGGACAGGCCATAAAGACATTTGCACACATATAACTGATAAAAGGTCAGTATCTAGAATATACAAATGCCTAAGAACAGAGTGTCATAGTGACCCTCATAGGGTTTTCAATGGCTGATTGTTTCAGGATTGCTTTGGCATCTACCAACCAAAACAAGAATAGAGCAGAGGAAGACAAACTACCAAATAGAAAAATAGGTACAGGACACAAACAAGGATTCTATAGAAGAAGCATGAATGGCCAATGTTAAACAAATATGGTGTTTTAATAAAAAAACTTGTTACAGTAAAAGGCACATTATCATTAATCCCCCTCGAAATACATCCTCTGGCTTCAAACATACATATCCCATCATTCTTGCCACTTTTTGAAGCAGTTCAGGACGTCTTTAGTTTCACTTTCTACAATGACAATGCTCTGTGTCACACATTGCTTCTGGTATGGCAATTTCTGTCAAATAAAAACATTACAGTGTGTCCTCATCCACTTAATTCACCAGATATGTCACTGTGAGACTCCTGGCTTTTCCCTAAAGTCAGAATAATTGTGAAAGGTAAACATTTCAGATCAATACAGGACATCAAAGCAGCCACAACAGTGCAACTGAAGACACTCATTGAAAAGGATTTCCAGACTGTTTCAGAAAATGGCAAGAATGATGGAATAGATGTGTTCAAAACCAAAGGAAGTATTTTGAGGGTGATTAATGGCAATGTATCTTTTACTGTAATAAATTTTTAAAATTTAAACATTAATCTTCAATCACACCTTGTAAGAATATGTTCAACCTTATTAGTAACTAGTAATATTGAAAAACTTAAAAATCTGACACCATTTAGTCCTGGGCACAATGGAGGCTCTCACATATGGGATGGGAGTACAGATTGGTACAACCACTTCTGAAAACAAGCTGACATGACTTAAATGAAATTATATGTGCATACCCAGTAATTCTATTTCCAGACTGTTATGGCTTGAATTTGGAATGTTTCCCATAGGCTTGTGATTTAAACACTTGTTTCCAAGCTGGTGGTGCTATTTTGTGAGGCTGTGGAGCCCTTAGGAGGTTGGACATAGTTAGCAGAAGTAGGGCAGACTTTTGAAGGTTATACCTGATTTCTGGTTTCTGTAAGCTTTTTCTGCTTCCTGATCTACTGTGATATGAACAACTCTCCCCAACCAGATGTTTCTGCTGCCTGCTTCACCATGCCTTCCCCAACCTTAATGGACTGGAACCCTCTGAAATGGTGAACAAAATAAATCTTTCTTCCCTTATGTTGTTTCTGTTAGACATTCTGTCATTTCAACACAGAAGTAACTAATACACAGATTTTGAAACACTCTTGGACCTAAGTGCCAGGAGATCTACAGAGGAGTGTTCACAGCAAAGATTTGCAGATAGTTTAAATGACCATAAACATGAGAATGGAGAAAGAAATAAGTTGTGGCATACTCACACAATATGATACTATTCATCAGTGAAATAAAACAGATGAACTACAATTACAGTTATGGGTGAATCTCAAAAACATATTGTTAAATGAAAAAAGGAAAATCATAGAGTCAGGGAGAATAGGCATGCATGGTACATTCATCTAAAAGTCACAAACACCAAGTAATGGTTTGTTTAAGATATAGATATTAATGCTAAAAATGTAAACAAGGGAATAAGACATGATAAAAATTAACTTTTTGTGTGAAAGGAAGGAGGGAGGGAGGGAGAGGCAATTAGGGATAGCACCCCTATCCTTCAAAACAATGATGATTTTCCATTTCTTAAGTCAGGGCTTAATAAAGGGCTAGAGAGTAACTATTTTAGGGTTTGCAGGCCATGTATTCCCTGTCACAACCACTCAGCCCTACCATTGTAGCAAGAAAGCAGCCACAGACAATAGATAGAGAATGTGTGTGGCTGTCTTCCAATAACTATATTTATGGAAACAAATTTGAATTACATGCAAATTTTATGTCACAAAATACTCCTCTCTCTCTTTTCTCCTACCTTCCTTCCTTTCTTTCTTTCTTTCTTTCCTTTTTTTCTTTCTTTTTTCAGTACCAGGAGGTTGGACCCAGTGTCTCATGCATGCTAGTCAAGTGCTCTACCGCTGAGCTGCACTGCCAGCACCCCCTCCGCCTTTTTATTATTTATTTTGAGCCAAAGTCTTGCTAAATTGTGCAGACTGCCTCTGTCCTTGAACTCATGATTCTTCTTCCTCAGCCTCTTGAGTTGCTAGATGTGCTATTCAGCTTGTGAATTGCTGTGGCAAAATATTTGACAGATCCAAGTTATGAGAAGGAATAGTTATTGAGGCTCATGGTTAGGAGGATTTCAGTCCATAGGGACAAGAAGGTGTGGTGGCAGCATAGGCTTGGCAGCTGAGCAAGCAGCAGGTCTTGTGGCAGAGAACCTCATATTTTGGCAATCAGGAAGCAAAGAGAGACTACCAGAATAGGGGCCCATATAAAACCTTGAAATGCTTGTCCCCCTGTGACCCACCTCTGAAAGATAGGTCTTACCTCCAAAGTTTCATAGTCTCCCAGAATAGTGGTACTAGGTAGGAAACAAGTATTCAAACCCATGACCTTTGGGGGACATTTTAGATTCAAACCATAACACTCTGCCCCTGGCCCCCAAAGGTTCATGGCTATCTCAGAATGCAAAATATACTTTGTCCAACTTCAAGAGTCCCTAAAGTTTTAATCACCTCAACCTTGTCCAAAAATCCAAGTCAAAGTCTCTATTGAGACTCAACACAAACTTTTCTGTGAGCCTCTGCAAAACAACAACAACAACAAAAAAAAAACAGGTTACATACATCCAAGGCACAGAGTAGGCATTCCTATTCCAAAAGGGAGTAATGGGGACACAACATGGAAGGACTGGTCCAAAATAAGACTGAATCCAGCAGGACAAACAAACCCTGTAGCTCTATGTCTAGCATCTGGTACACTTCATGGCATCATCTGGGCTGAAACAAGCTTAGGTGGCTCTTCTCTATAGTCTTGCCATTTGTAGCCTTCTAGGACTGGCTCCAGTTGTAGCTGGCAGTTTCCCTCAGCAGATGTTTCATGTTGCTGGCATCTCCAGCATCCTGGGATTTCCATTGCAGCTCAGACTCCACCCACAAAGCTTCATGCACCAGCCCTTCAGGGGCCATCCACAGAGAATGCCACCCTGGTACACACTGCCTGGCCTCATAGGTATTCTCTGGAACCTTGGTGGAAGCCTCCATGACCCCTTAACTTTTGCATTCTGCATGCCTGCAAATCTAGCACCATGTGGATGATGCTAGGGTCTGCTTCTAGCTCAAGGAGTAGCTGGGCCCCTTGTGGACATGGCTGCAGTGGTAGCCTCTCTGTGCTTGGGCTGGGAAACCACTTCCCTGGGAGGTCCTATTTCAAGAGTGCATCCTGGAGGTATTTGCTTTCAGATACTCTTCTTAAGGGAAAGTCTTCTGAAAGACTTTCCAGTTTTAATCCACACAGGGGTGCACTCTTGTGATTCCAGCAGCTTGGGAAACTGAGGCAGGAAGATCATGAATTCAAGGCCATAGGCTGCCTGAAGAACTTAGACCCTGTCTCAAAACAAAATATTTTAAAAAGCGGGCTGAGAGTGCAGCTCAGTGATAGAGTGCTTGCCTAGCATGTGTGAGGCCTGGGGTTCAACCTGCAGTACTGAAGGCAAAACAAACAAACAAAAAATTCCCCATAACTAAAAATAGTTTCCAGTTTGACATCCTGGAGTCTTAGATGGGAGAGGCCTGGTTGACTACTTCTTTGCCCCTATGGCATTTTTATCATTCCAGAGCCAAATGCATGGCTTCTTTTTAGTGGTGCTTATCTCTTTAACATTGCATGAACTAGGCCTGTCCATAGCAACTTCAAACTCAGCATTTTGTTTCTCTCTAAACTACACATTAAAAAAATCTTTCTGCTGTGCTTTTTGCTCTACTTTTTTCATTATACATCCAGCTAAAAGCATCTGTGATAACCAGCACACATGCTTGGTACTGTTTTTTTTTTTTTTTGGATATTTCCTCCACCAAGTTAATTAGTCCACTAGTTTTGAATTTAGTCTCACTCAACTCGTTAGGACAAGGGCAGATGGCAGGCTCTTTGCCAGAATATAATATGAAGAGCCTCTAGTCCAGTTCCCAATACTGTCCTCATATTCCTCTTAAACCTCATGGGCCCTGTCTTTACTGTTCACATTACTCTTGGCAGCTTGGTCTTCCAAACTCATACCAGAACCATCTCTCAAGCTCTGCTTGTAGCCTTCCAGGGCTCCTCTTGCCTGCATCTCCAAACTCTTCCAAACATCTCTCACAAACAAATTCTAAAGGACTAAGAACCACATGGTCAGCTTTCTGCATAGTGACCACCTCATTTCTGGTACCAATTTTGTGTATTAGTCAACTTGTGCCTTGATGTGGCAAAATGCCTGACAGTACCAGATTATGGGAGTAAAGATATATTGGCGCTGGATTTTAGCTCAGTTGGTAGAGAGCTGCTCTGTGTTCTCTGAGGCCCTGGGTTCAATCCCTAGCACCACAAAAATGGGAGAAAGATGTAGCAGCCCATTCCTGAAGAAATCTCGAAGTTGTTGTTGGGTGCCGTCGAGTCGGTATCCGACTCATAGCAACCCTCATAGGGTTTTCAATGGCTGACTGTTTCGGGATTGCCTTGGGAGTGGATTGCCAGGTCCTTCTCCCATTTGTGCGGTGCTGGGAATTGAACTCGGGACCTCAGAGACTGCAGCGCAGCACTCTAGCAACTGAGCTAAATCCCAGCCCTAATCTTGAAGTAGCCATTGAAAATCTTTCTTTTTTTTTTTTTTTTTTTTTGTTTTGGTACTGGGGGTTGAACCCAGGGCCTCACACTTGCATGCTTTGTAAGTGCTGGACCACTGAGCTGCGCCCCCAGGCCATTTTTTTTTTTTTTTAACGTTTTAAGACAGGGTCTCACTAAATTACAAAGACTGCCTCTGGTCTCGAACTTGCAATCCTCCCACCTCCGCCTCCAGAGCTGCTGGGATTACAGGTGTGTGCCACTGCACCTGGCAAACACTATTGTACTATTGTCAGTGCTTCTCTGCTATTCATAGGGGTTTCAATGGCAGATTGGTTTTTGGGAGGGGGTTGCCAGGTCTGTCTCCCAAGCCTAAAGTATCTGGTGTTCCCAGGTGGTCTCCCATCCAAATACTAACCGGGCCCGACCCTGCTTAGCTTCCGGGATGTGATGTGATTGGATGCCACAGGGCTACGGCTGCAGGCGCCATTGAAAATCTTATGAATAGCAGAGAAGCACTGACATAGTCCCAGGCGTGGCACAGTGTCAGGGAGCATTTTGTCCTGTTGTACGTAGGGTTTCTATGAGTTGGACCCCACTCAATGGCATCTAGAACAACAACAAAAGATTAATTGGGACTCTCAGTTTAAAGGATGTCAGTCGATAGAAACAGGAAGGCATGGTGGAAGGGCAGGTATGATGGTGGAGCAGGCAGCGGGGCTTGTGGAGGAGGACCTCACACCTTGGTGATCAGGAAGCAGAGAGAGATTATGGGAACCAGAGGCCCACATAAAATCTCCAAAGGTCTGCCCACAGTGACTCACTTTTGGAAGATGGGCCTCTCCTCCTAAAGTTTCATAACCTCTAAGGACGGCACCACCACCTGGGAACCAAACATTCAAACACATGATCTTTGGGGGACGTTTTAGATTCAAACCATAATATTGGGATTATAGATATGCACCATGGCACCTGGTGAAATAGTATTATTAGATTTTTTAAACGATTTCTACATGTAACACTCTTAACTTGTGAATCATACAGAAGCAGATAAGGAGCTTTCATATATATGTGTGTGTGTGTGTGTGTGTGTGTGTATATCATGTTTTATGTATAGTGTGTGTACTGTATATGTATGTGTGTGTGTATATATATATATATATATATATATATATATATATAGTTTGTGAATATATGTTGTTGTTGTTGTTGTTAGGTGCCATCGAGTTGGTATCCGACTCATAGTGACCCTCATAGGGTTTTCAATGGCTGACTGTTTCGGGATTGCCTTGGGAGTGGATTGCCAGGTCCTTCTCCCATTTGTGCGGTGCTGGGAATTGACCTCAGAGACTGCAGCGCGGCGCTCTACCAACTGAGCTAAATCCCAGCCCTTGTGTATATATACTGCATATGTATGTGTACTGTTGTTAGGTGCTGCCAAGTTGAATCCAAGTCATAGAGACCCTCATAAGGTTTTCATAGCTGATTGTTTTGAGATTGCTTTGGGAGTGGATTACCACGTACTTCTCCCATTTTTGTGGTGCTAGGGGTAGAACCCAGGTCCTCAGAGAGTGTGGAGTAGCGCTCTACCAACTGAGCTAAACCTCAGCCCTATGTGTGTGTGTGTGTGTATGTGTGTGTGTGTGTGTAGAGTGTGTGTGTGTGTGTGTGTGTGTGTGTGTGTGTGTGTGTATTGTCTGGGCATTGTACAATGTTGGAGAGTGTTTCATTCTGTTGTGCATAGGGTCACTATGAGTTGGACTCAACTCGATAGCATCTAACAACAACTCATAACATGTACGGTACATGTATGTGTGTACATGTATAGACGTTTTACATGCTTGACACTGTTTATAAGAAAATCTTTTTTAAAAATGGAAAATTGCTATCCATTTTATATTATTGACAAAAGAGAATTTCTGAGATGTTCTACATTTAATCACAAAGACTGGAAACTAGAGAGGGGGAGAGAGATAAGGGATGTTAAATCAGTTAACTGCTACAGGAAAACCAGCAAAAGACAGTTCCAAATTCCTGAATGTATGCTAAAACCTTGAGTTAAATCCCCTGATGGAAGAGCCCCAGGCACTATAGCCACCTGTTTACATTTACACCTTCAGAACCACTAACTGCAACCAATCCAGAAGCAACAAGTACTTCTCTTTAGGAACTGTCAACCTATCCCAAAGCATTCCCTGCTTTGCTTTATCCTGCTCCTCTTATCTGTAGCTGATGTAAATTCAATGTAAACAAGTCATGCTGTCCTTCCCCAAACTTTCCTTATAAAAATGCCTTTGCTTCTTAGGTTTGGCAGATGTATTTCCAACTTCTATCTAGTCTCACAGTCTCACTGCTGGTAGTTGTAGAACCTGTCCCAGGATCTGGTCCTCTTCTAGGTAGCATCTGTAACAGCTCAATAAATGCTTCTATTTCAGAGATCCATAGGTCTCCAGAGTTTTCATTCAGCAGTATCACCCATTTGACAGGTGCTTTGTGCCAGGCACTGTGGTAGGGCTGTACAAATTATTTTTAATTTTGGCAACTGGCATGAAAACCAGTTTTTTTTTTTTTTTTTTTTTTTTTTTTTTTTTTTTTTTTTTTTTTTTTTTTTTTTTTTTTTTTTTTTTTTTTTTTTTTTTTTTTTTTTTAATTCCTTCGAGATAGTGAAACTAAGCCACATAGGGGTTGGGTGATTCAAACAAGGACCTACAGGAAGCAAGGGCAGCCTGGGGAGGGGAACCCAGATCTATCCCAAGCCCACTCTCTCTCATTTGATCACTCAGTCCTTGAAGTAGAACTTATATCATTCCCATCTTAGAGCCTGGCACATAGTAGGTGTGATGGTAGGCCTTCACTGTCAACTTGATTAGATTAAGAAACTCTTCAGCTGAGCGAAGTGCATCTCTGTACTTGTCTGTGAGGGCGTTTCCGGAGAGGACTGACATGTCCAGCAGGGACTGAGGGAAAGAGACCCGCCCTTAAGGTGATCTGGTGAGATCCAGTAGTGGGGCTGTGTAAAGAGAAAGGAGGAGAAGGAAAATTAGCTTATGTGGGGCACAGGCTAAAAACGCTTGCAGAGCAGAACTGCCACAGCCTGCAACAATGATGATGACAGTTTCCTCAGCTTCCAGGGTGGATTCAATAGACTTTGCAGGGTGTTTCCAGACCTTGGCACGAAGTGGAAACACTTCCATGTTCCAGCTCTTGGGCTGAATGGCTACTGGTCTCTCTGCCAGTGAGCTGTGGAACTATCCTGCTGCACTGGGTAAGCCCATCCATTTAGTCCCCCTTTTAAAATATCTATCCATCTATCTAATCTATCACCATCATCATCAATCTTTTTTTTTTTTTCTGTTGGTTCTATTTCTCTGGAAAACCCTGACTAATACAGTAGGCAATCCTTAAATATCAGCAATATGCTGCTTACTCACCTCTCATTCCCTGTCACGTCTGTCAGTTTGCTGAACTGTGGGGGCTTGCATGTTGCTATGAGGCTGAAAGCTCTGCCACTGGTATCTCAGATACCAGCAGGGTCACCCATGGTGGATAGGTTTCAGCTGAGCTTCCAGACTAAAGCAGACTAGGGAATAGGACCTGGTGACTCACTGCTGAAACAACTAGCCATTGAAAACCCTATGAATAGCAAAGAAACACTGTCCAATATAGTGCCAGGAAAGGAGCCCCCCAGATTAGACCCTACTTGACGGCTCCTAACAACAACAACTCTCATTCTCTTTTTTAGCTAATTGTAACCATTTCACTGGATTCGAGAGTAAGTTTTCAATATTGTTTTCACAGATAGATCACCCAAGTTCTGGTCGCAAGCTGCCCAGCTGGTTAATTTAAGAAAAAAGGATTATTTTTTGAGATCTTTATACAGGGAACTGAATTGTGAGGTTTGGGGAAGAACTAGATAGCACACTGTCTTTGTGTCACCTTCATTGGAACAGTTCACTTCATCTTTTCACCTCTGTGTTCCTTTGTCTCTGGGAGGGTGAGTGGTTGGTCCATCTGGGTCACGTGCTTACCCTTTGGATGAAAAGAAGCATTGTGATTGGCTGTCCACCAAGGCCACATGGGACGGATGAGGGACCAGATCTCCATAGGGAAGGCAGCTCTCCGTCCCCTGTGGAAAGAGATGATCTTGTTCCCCTGCTCTTAAGACAGAGCATCAAGAACTGGAAGGAGCTCCTTCTCTTTTACCCTTGGAGGAAGTGCTTCACCCGCTGGCAGCAGCCTCCTCATGCTAGAAGGGTACTTTGAAAGAAAAATATTTTGTTGGTACACTACATATTTTAGGACAGTTTTATGTTCAAGGAAAAATTGAACGGGTAGTACAGAGAGATCCCATATAGCTTCCCTCCATTCCCTAGATTCTACTATTATTAATATCTTATATTAATGTGGTATATTTGTTAAAACTAACAAACCAATGTTGCCAACCATGATTCATTAAAGTCCATAGGTTACATGAAAGTTTACTCTTTGTGTTGTACAACTCTGTGGGTTTGGACAAAAGCATACTCTTTGTATGTCTTATGACATTATCATACAGAATAGTTTCATACCTAAAAATCCTCTGTGCTTCACCTATTCATTCTTCCTGCTCTTCCTCCTGAACTCCTAGCAAGTGCTGATCTTTTTATTGTCTCTGTAGTTTTTCCCTTTTCAGAATGTTATGCAAGTTGAGTCATACAGTATGTAGGATTTTATTATTTATTTGTTTATTTATTTGCAGTTGTGGAAGTTGAACCCAGGGTGGCACATACTTTGCAAGTACTCTACCCATGGGATGCACTCCTGACCTATATTAAAAAAAAAAATTTAGCAAGACAGGGTCTTGCTAAGTTATGCAGGCTGCCTTTGGCCTCAAACTCTCAATCCTCCTGCCTCAGCTTCTCGAATTGCTGTGATTAAAGTTGTCCGTCACTGCACCCAGCTCAGTCTCTAGGCTTTAGAAGAAAATGTTATCAGATTCTTTGTTAAAATGTGACTCAGGCTGGCCGTGAGCTTCCGATTCTCCTGCCTCAACCTCCCAAATGCTAGGGTTATAGGAGTGCATCACCATGTCCAGCTTGGACCTTATTTTTGAGACCAGTTTTAGATTCATGGCAAAATTAAAAGGAAAGCACAGAGAGTTCTCATTCGCTTCTCTGCTACCACCAGCCTCCACTTTCTCTCACCACCAACATTCAAAGTGACACATTTGTTATGATTGATGAACTTACATGGATGCCTCCTTTTCACCCAAAGTGTATGGTTTACATTAAGGTTCACTCTTGGGTTGTGCATTTTGTGGATTTTGACAAATGTATAAACGACAAGCATTCCTACTATGGTATTATGTGGAATAGTTTCCCTGTCTTAAAAATCTTCTGTGTTCTACCTATTCACCTCTTCCTTTCCCCAACTCCTGGCCACCACTGATCTTTATTTTATTTTATTTATTTATTTATTTATTTATTTTATTTTATTTATTTATTTATTTTTTTGTGGTACTTGGGGTTGAACCCAGGGCCTTATGCTTGCATGCTTTGCAAAGGCTGGACCACTGAGCTGCTGCCTCCAGCCCTTTTTTTTTCACTTTTTTGAGACACCGTCTTGTTAACTTATGCAGACTGCCTCTGGTGTTGAATTTGTGATCCTCCTGCCTCCGCCTCCTGAGCTGCTAGGATTACAGGCATGAGCCACCATGCCCAGCTACCACTGATCTTTATTGTCTCCACATTTTGCCTTTTCCAGAATGCCACATAGTTGGACTTTAACAGTTTGCAGACTTTTCAGATTGGCTTCATTCAGTTAATAATATGCATTTAAAATCTCACTGTTTCTTTTTGTGATTCGATCAGTCATTTCTATTTAACACCAAATGACTTTTCATTGTCTGAATGTACCACAATTTATCCATTCCCCTATTGAAGAACATCTTGGTTGTTCCCAGGTTTTGCCAATTATGAATAAGGATGCTATAAACATCACACACAGGGTTTTGCATAGACATGTTTTTAATTCATTGGGGGCAAACACTGAGGAGTGCAACTGTTGGATCACATGATAAGAATATGTGTAGCTTTGTAAGAAACTGCCAAACTATCTTGCAAAGTGGTTGTGTCATTTGCATTCCCAGCAGCAATGAATGAGCATTCTCATTCCTCCACATCTTCACCAACATTTGATTTTTTAAGTATTCTGGATTTTGGCTGTTCTAACAAGTGTATAGTGGTACCCGTTTATTATCCTAGTTTGCAATTCCTTGATATCATATGATGTTGAGCATCTTTTCATCTGCTCATTTGCCATTTGTATATCTTTTTGGTGAGGTACCCGTTCAGATCTTTTGCCCATTTTAAAATTGGATTATTCATTTTATTATTGTTGATTTTTAAAAAAGAGTTCTTTATATATTTTGGATAAGAGGGCTTGTGCCCACTTCAGGACCTGGACAATCATATCTCTGCATCTCAATGTATTTGCTAAAATAATTTACCAAATTATACTAATATAACTCAATATTATACTAACATATCCTGATATGTAATTTATTATATTAGCAAATCCAGGATATAATCATTTAGCAGGTGAAAACTCCAGGCACAGGTTTTGCAGTACATGGATTTAAGCAAGGCTAAATTGTGTTTAAACAAATGCCAAATATAAAATAAAATATTGCCTGAATCTTTAGGATGATGATATTGTTAGCAATGACACATTCATTGTTGAGAGAAAATTTTGAAAATACAATTAATTAGTAATGATATCCAAGAGAAGATAGCTGAAGGCCACACAATTTGCTGAATACCAAATAAGAGCAGGACTGACATTATGATGGGTACCATTAGATAGTATTTTCAGTAACAACATAAAGCAAATTAAGTAGCTAAAAATTATCTATTTTGAAGAAAGAAATATTAAGTACAAAGTACATGATTTAAAATATTAGGGAAGTCTTCTGGCTCACAGGGAATAGAGAAGGAATAAAAAGAATAAAAAATGTTGTAGCATTGAGTCATGCCGGCGGCCCATGGCCCCAGATTCCACTTCTGCAGTCTCTCAGAGAGGTGTTTTGTGACAGGTCAAGCCTGGCGCTCGGCTTCCAGAAGACTCAGGGTTGTTGAGATTCCGTTTATATATTTTCACCTTGTGTCAGCTTTGGCATAATGCTTTTTAAAGATAATACTTACTTTGTATTGAACCCAAAGCTGGTCTTTTCAAGCTGCAAATGATGGTTTTACACATTAGAGTTCTGAGACTTAGAAAACAGATTTCAGGTCTATGCATTTGTTTCTTGTATGTTTTTTGAACTGTGTTGTTGTTAAATGCCAGTAAGTCAGTGTTCAACTCATAGTGACCCTGTGTACAACAGATGAAACACTATTGTGGTTACTTCTCTGCTATTCATAGGGTTTTAAATGGCTGATTTTTTTGAGGGAACGTCGGGGAGTGGGTTGCTAGGTCCTTCTCCCAAGCCTACAGCACTTCGTGTTCCCAGGCAATTGCCCATCCAAGTACTAACCACGTCCGATCCTGCTTAGCTTCTGAGATCTAATGGGATTGGATGACACAGTGATATGACTGTAGGCTTTTTGAACTGTAGTCAGTTTTAGAGTCCAAGCCCCATCTATCTGTTCAATGTATAGAAATCACACTATTCCCTGACTTTTGGGGTTTCTTCTCTCTGAATCTTCCCCAACTCTTTCTCATCTTTCTGGAAGTCTGTCCACAGAACTCTCATGCAATTTTCCAGATAAAAATGCATCATGCATTTTACAAGGGCAGACTGCTGTTACTGTTAGCAGTTTAACACTGTGGATCAGATATCCTGGACTTGATTCCTGGGATGATCTTTTGACCACCGATGATCTTAACTAAGTCACTTGACCTCCTGTGAGCCTCTGTTTTCCCTGATTTACATACTTTGCAGGGTTATCACTGGATCAAATAAATGAGACTCAGTACAGATCAGTATAAAGATATATTTCTTTATTTTCTGCTTTAAAAATTAATATATGCTCATTATAAAAATAAAGTATGAAAGAAATATGCAATGAAAAGCAAAATTCTATTGATAACAACTGGAGAGAGCTTAGTTTTACCCCTTTGGAGTTTTCTTAACTCTAGTATGTAACACAATTATAACTTATTTACTTTTACAAAACTTGAGCTCATTCTTCACTCTGCATTTTCTCTTGCTTCTTTCGTTTCATACATTGTGACATCTTTCCAGGTCAGAGCGTAGAGAGCTGCCACATTCTTTTCACGTCTCTATGGGACCCTATTTACATGGGTGCTCCATAAATTATTTAACCAATTTCACAGTGGTGGCCATTTGAGCTTGTGTACAATTTTTTACTTTTCAAAACCAATGTTGCAACAGTGTTGTACTACAATATTTTTTTTTGCACATTTGAATAATTATTTCTGTGTTTCCCTAGGAAAGAAATTGCTGGGTCAAAGACATGAGTATTTAAGTTTCTAAGAATATTGATAACTTGGATAAGTGTTTTAAAGCTGTTGGCCTCTCCAGAAATATTCATATTGAACTGGGTTCTAGAAAATGAGCAGTGGAGGGAGGTCAGAGAATGAGACTGGTAACAGAGTAGATGCAGACACACATCACTTAATTTCTTTTGTGTCTTAATTTCTTCATCTGTAAAGGAGAGAAAAGAATAGTTCCTGTCTGGTAGAATTATTGTGAGAATTAAATGAGATAATATATAGTAAATGCTTACAGTCATGCTTAATATAGAGAAAACATTTTATAGTGAGAGATGTTGCTTTGTTGTTATTGTTAGGTGCTGTCCAGTTAGGTCCAGCTCATGGTGACCTTCATAGGGCTTTTAATGGCTGATTATTTTGGGATTGATTTGGGAGTGGATTGCTATGTCCTTCTCCTGTTTTTGTGGTTCTGGGGATCGAACCCAGATCCTTAGAGAGTGAAGAGCAGCATTCTACCAACTGAGTTAAACCCTCACCCAGATATGTTTCTAGAAAGACTATTTTGGGCCAGAACTGTAATTGTGGCATGGTCTGCTTACTGGGCTCAGAGCAGGGCTGGGCTCAGCAGGTGGCCAGGGCCCCCAGGGAGGCCTCTCAGCAAGATCTCTCATGGCCTACTACTCCTTTAGACAGAATCTGATTCTTTTCTTCCCCTCCCATGGCTGTAGGAGATTATTGTACAGTGTATCTGTGACTTTGGTTTATGGGGAATTGGAAGCTTCTATCACTGGCTTCTTTTGGAGCCTTTAAAAGTGGGTCCACCTCTGATCTTTGTGAAGGAAGAAAGAAGGGAATTACTATTTGTTGCACTCCTGCTATGTGTTAGATTTTCATCACTTTTCAAAATACTGAGGGTGCCAAAAAATATATATATATACACATTTTAAGAGATGTTATCTATATATTAGTTTTTGAAGTTGAATTGAATTATGATGGTCACCACTTTGAGCATCTCTTGTAATTGCAGAAGTCAAAGGCAATTTGATTCATTTTTTGTTATCAGTATATATTATTACTATTTTAATATTTAAGATACCTATACATTTTTTAGTACCCTCTGTATATATGCATGATTCTCTTAATCTTTACCCCATGATGTTAATATTACTGTCACCATCTGAGGGCTGAGCATTTGGAGGTGTGGTTTCTTTCAGGAACTTGCTGAGGTCACACAGTTAATAAATGGCAGAACAGGGCTCTGGCCCAGAACTTCCCTCAAAGTCCCTGCTGTTCCATGGTGCCCCCAACTTGAGCCCACAGATGTACATAGTCATATACACACTCTGCCTCCTGACTCGGAACCACTTCTCTGTCTATAACTTTTAATTGTCTCTGGTGCAGAATCTTGTGTCCTATCTTCTTAAGTTGGAATAAAATTGATAGGTAGTTTGGGGTTGTTGTTGTTATTGTTGTTGATAGGTGCCGTTGAGTTGGTATCAGACTCATAGCGACCCTCATAGGGTTTTCAATGGCTGACTGTTTCGGGATTGCCTTGGGAGTGGATTGTCAGGCCCTTCTCCCATTTTTGCGGTGCTGGGAATTGAACTCAGGTCCTCAGAGACTGCAGCGCAGCACTCTACCAACTGAGCTAAATCCCACCCCTTGGGGTTATTAACAAGTCTATTTCTCACTCAGTGCCCAGAGACCTCAAGAAGCCTCTGTGTGACTGGCTCAGTGGGCCCTTCATAAATGTGAGGTGATCTCTGAGGTGTACTTTTCAGGTACAGGCACTGGCAGAAGGGAATTGTAAGGTGTTTTCCAATCTTCTCTGGACAAGTGACCTATGTCATCCTTTGTGGTGGTGGTCATTGTCAGAACTGTATATTTCCACTGGACTATTTGGGCTAGAACTGTTTTATTTTCCTATTTAGACCACAGCAGAAATTTCTGAGTTTCTTTGCTTCTTTTTTTTTTTTTTTTTTTTTTTTTTTTTGAGACAGGGTCTCACTACGTAGTCCAAGGTGGCCTCAAACTCATGTTTTTCCTGCCTCAGCCTCCTGAGTGCTGAGATTATAGGTGTGCGCCACCATGCCTGGCTCTGAGCAACTTTTTACATTGTGAATATGGCCATCCACTCATATGTAAGTTATTACCTGCCTTTGATGCATTTGCCGGATCATTTTATATTGCCTTCAATTTTCATTTACCCATGGGCAGGGACACTTTCCCTTGGCTGAAATTCAATTTTTTTTTTTTTTTTCTGTACTGTGTGGTTGAACCCAGCTCCTGCATCTTCTTTTTTTTTGAGATAGGTTGCCTCTGGCTTTGCACATCCCAAGTCACTAGGATTACAGGTGTGCACAATGGTGCCTAGCTGAACTTCAGTTTTTGTTTTTGTTTTTTCAGTACTGGAGGTTGAACCCAGGGCCTTGTGCTTGCATGCTCTGCAAGTGCTGGACCACTGAGCTGCACCCCCAACCCATTTTCTTTACTTTTGAGACAGAGTCTCACTAAATTACGAAGACTGCCTCTGGTCTTGTACTTGGGATCCTCCTGCCTCTACCTCTCGAGTTGCTGGGATTACAGGCATGTGCCACCATGCTCAGCTTTGAATTTCAATTCTTGAGCTGTCCACTATATAGCTATAGCAGTCTAATGTAACTCTTTAGACAAGCCATGCTTGGCCCTTGCTTTGTTGAATTTGGGCCTGTAGATCCATACAACTTTATTTTCTAGTTTTTTTTTTTTTTTAAATAATGTTAAAGCTCAGACCTGCCTGAGAATTATTTTATAAAACTCTTCCTTTTGGAGTATTCGAAGAAGTACCCTGATGTTCTTGATGTTTCTCTCAAATGGAGTGAGGGCCTCTGATTGTTGTTTTCTGTCATTTTCCAGAGTGGTGACTCTAATCACCTTTTCATACTATACTTCCTGCACACTTTCCTTTCTATTTCCTGGAACTGTATCTAGTATGTTTTCTTTCCTTGTAGTTTCTCAAATTACTTATACTTGGAAGCTATCATTTAAATATGTCTTCCACATGGGACTGGCTGAGCTTCTTCACGGAGGGAATGGCTGCAGAAACAAGTGCCATGCGAAAGGCGCTGGGAAGAGCATCTCCCCCAAACCTTCTATCTCGAATCCTCATTCATCCAGTACATATTTAGTAAGGATACTCTGTGTGCTTATATATGCTGAGATTAGTAATGAACAAGATGGATAAGCTCCTCACTTGCACAGAGGTCACTTCTATGAGGGTGGAGCAAGGGAGAAGATGGAAAAGCAGGCAAGGGGGCCAGGATGGTGCTAGGTGTGACAAAGGTACTTAAAAGAGTATCGTGGCAGAGCACAGTAGGAAGGGGAAACTTATGCTAGCAGAGACCTCTCTGAGGATATGATATTTGGGGCCATGCTTACGTGACACAAAGAAACCAGCCATGTGGCAGGCCCAGGTAAAGATCTTTCCAGACAAAGGGAATAGTGAGTGCAAAGGGCCTGAGGCAGGACAAGTTTGGTCAATTCAGAGAAAGGAAAGAAAACCAGTGTGGCTGGAGCAGAGTTCCCAAGGGCATGAAGGAAAGGAGAGGTGCTTAGAGAAGTGCTGCGGCCAGATGGTATAGGGCCCTGAGGTCAAGACAAGAGGTTTAGACAAGAGGTTCTGTGCAGTGGGAAGTCATTAAAGAAGAGTGTTGTGATCTACTTGATGTTTTTAATGGGCTGCTTTGGCTCCTGTGTAGACTATAATAGAATGTATATAGGCAAGTGGGAACCAGAAATCGATGGGAAGGATATTTCCAGTCCTGATGTAAGACGATGGTAGCTTAGACTAGGAGATGGAGTCAAGTGTATAAATTTGGGATATTTTGGAGGCAGAGCAGGCAAACCAGCTGATGGATTAAACAGGGAGCGACATCAAGATTACCCTCAAATACCTCCTACACTTTGGCCTGTATGGGTGCTGGGCATGGGTACTGAGAAAGGTAACCTTGAAGGAGGAATTGACTGTGTCAGGGGAGGGTAAGAGCTGCTCAGGTCAGGGGAGAAGCTCCGTGGATGCCTAATTTAATGTCACCATGTGGGGAAGAGAGCTCCATCACACAGAGCCCAGGGCAGAAAGGTCATGCTTGGCTATGGAACATGCTTCCAAAGTGCTGGGTGGATTGAGTTATTCTCAATAAAATGTAAATCTGCCCCAAAGTGATAATGCCCTGTATGTGATCGTTGTGTGTTAGTGGTTCTCACCTGGTATGAATTTGCAAGTTTATTTTAGAGCAATGACTTGAAAGCTGATATTTCAAAACAGATAATCAAAGACTTTAGGAGTAGTGGATTCCTTTGAGGAGAAAAACTGAACCCTTAGCCTACTCTCAGGAAGGAGAGGACGCTAAAGAGAAAGCAAGAAAATACTGTGAAAAACGGAGCTTTGCCAAGGGATACTGTAATTTCCACAGATTCTAATCTACATCTGATTTTGTAGCCCTATAAAACTGTTGAAAAGTTGTGGATTAGATTGGAGAATATACAGTAGTTCAAAGGAGAATTCAAAATAACCTTCCCCCCTCTCTCTCATACACACATACACCATTGGGAATTTTGAAATCAATTTACAAGTAGAGAAAAAAAAACTGGTCAGTATCCGCAGAGCAATAGTTGACAGTCTTCCACCAGACAAAATTCATTTGCATTTCAGTGGACAAGGATCATTTGCATTACTATCTGTGTAACAAAGTGCCACAGGCTGGTTATTTAAAACCACAGAAATTTATTGTCTCATGGTTTCGGAGGCTGGGACTTTGAAGTTAAGGTGCTGGTGGGGCCAGCCTCTTTCTGAAGCTTTAGGGAGTGTGTTAGCTTGTGTGTCAATGTGGTAAAATATCTGACAGAAACAACTTATGGGAGGAAAGATTTATTTTGGCTCACCATTAAGAGGCTCTCAGGGCATAATGGCAAGGAGGCATGGTGGAGCAGCTGGTGGCAGGGCCTGTGGCATAGCACCTCATGATGGCAGGTGGGAAGAAGGGAGAGAGAGTGAGTGAGAGAGAGAGAGAGAGAGAGAGAGAGAGAGAGAGAGTGAGCTGCCAAAACTGGGAACTCACATAAAACCTGTAAAGGCCAGCTCCCAGTGACCTATTTCCGCCTCTAGGTCCCACCTCCTAAAAGTCCATAGCCACAACAAGCAGCACCACTACCTGGGGACCAAGGTTTCAAACACATGAACTTTGGGAGACATTTCAAATTCAAACCATAAGAGGGAGGATCTTTGTCTCTTCCTAATTTGTGGTGGCTGCTGGCAATCCTTGGCAATCTTTGGTTTGCAGCCATAGCCCTACTGTTAGCTTTTGTTGGCATATGGGTTTCTCCCCTCAGTGTCTGGATTTCTGTGCTTTTTTCCTCTTTTTTATAAGAACACCAAGTCATGGGCTGGGGGTGTAGCTCAGTGGTAGAGCACCTGCCTGGTATGTGCAAGGCCCTAGGGTCCATTCGCAGCACCACATTTAAAATAAAAAAAAGGAAAAAAAAATTCTAGGTGTATTGGATTAAAGGCCATTGTAGTCCTCCCTTTCACATCTATGATATCAATTTTCCAGGTTTCAGTTATCTGTAGTTTACTTCTGTCCAGAAATATTAGGTGGAAAATTCTAGAAATAAACAACTTATAAGTTTTAAACTGCATGCCCTTCTGAATAGTGTGATGAAATTTGTGCCATTCCATTTGGGATACAAATCATCCCTTTGTCTAGTGTATTTGTGCTGTATATGATGCCTGTCTGTGGGTCCCTTAGCAGCCATCTTAGTTACCAGGTTGACTGTCATTGTATCACAGTGCTTGTGTTTAATTAACCCTTATTTTACTTAATAATGGCTCCCAAACTCCAGGGTAGTGATGCAGGCAATTCAGATCTGCCAAAGATAAGCTGTAAAATTCTTTGTTAAGTGAAAAGTTCTTAATATATATATAGGGTTCAGTACCATCTATGGTTTGAAGCATAAACCCTGAGGGTTTTGGAGCATATCCCCCTCAGATGTGGGCACACTGCTCTAGACTGCAGTAGAAGTTCATCTCAACTAATTATATCTGCATTGACTCTGTTTCCAAATAAGTCCATTTCCTGAGGTACTGGAAGTTAGGACTTCAACACATTTTTGGAGGAGACACAATTCAATCCATAACATCTCCTATTTCCTACAATTACAGAGAGTTGTAAGATAGCTCAAGGGGTTGGGGTTTAGCTCAGATGGTAGAGTGCTTGCTCTATGTGCTCTGAGGCCCTGGGTTCAGTCCCCAGCCCTGGAAAAATGGGAGAAGGACCTGGCAGCTTGAAACAATCAGCCATTGAAAACTCTATGAGCAGCAGAGAAGTATTGACATAGTGCTGGGCATGGTACAGAGTCAGGGAAGGTTTCATTCTGTTGTACATAGAGTCACTATGAGTTGGACCTGACTTGATGGCACCTAACAACAACAAGAACAAAAATAGCTCAAAGGCAATGCCATATGTCTTAGATAAGATAGCTAGTATAACCTTTTTCTCTTTTCAGTTTTTCTGAAAATTTCCTGACCCCTTAGCCTGGGCTTATTCAAAAGCTTGGGGACTTTTGATCCATATGGGTTCCCATATATGCTTGTTTAAAGGCAAGAAACTTTACTGCTCTGGACTAGCTGAGGCCCAGAGCCCAAATGCTAATTCCAGGTGCTGTCTAAGCAGGTAACTAGCATCATGTTTCTGAGTTGGGGTCCTTGCCCAAGTACCATACAGGTAAAGGTAGCATCTGTTCTTCTCCAAATGGCCAACATCCATCTCTTTCCAAGCCTGGAGGGGCAGATACTACCTGCTCTGCCCTTAAATCTCCACACATTTGCCACTGCTCCTTCCCTGGCCCCCCACACGTCTGTCAGTTTGCCGCACCGTGGGGGCTTGTGTGTTGTGATGAGGCTGAAAGCTATGCCACTGGTATCTCAGATACCAGCAGGGTCACCGATGGTGGACAGGTTTCAGCTGAGCTTCCAGACTAAGACAGATCACAAAGAAGGACCTGGTGACTCACTCCTGAAACAACTAGCCATTGAAAACCCTATGGATAGCAAAGAAAAACTGTCAGATATAGTGCCAGAAAATGAGCCCCCCAGGTTGGAAGGCACTCAAAAGACTACTGGGGAAGAGTTGCCTCCACAAAGTAGAGTCTACCTTGATGACAGAAATGGAGTAAAGCCTCAGGGACCTCCATCTGCTGATGTGGCATGACTCAAAATGAGGAGAAACAACTGTAAACATCCATTAATAATTGGAACATGGAATGTACATAGTATCAATCTAGGAAAATTAGAAATCATTAAAAGAGAAAATGGAGTGCATAAACATTGATATCCTAGGCATCAGTGAGCTAAAATCGACCGGCATGGGCCACTTTGAGTCAGATAATCATATGGTCTACTATGCTGGGAATGACAAACTAAAGAGAAATGGGGTTGCATTCATCATCAAAAAAGACATCTCAAGATCTGTCATGAAATACAATGTTGTCAATGATAGAATAATATCCATACGTCTACAAGGAAGGCCAGTTAATATGACTATTATTCAAATTTATGCACCCACACCACTAAGGCTACAAATGAAGAAAGGGAAGATTTCTAGCAGCTTCTGCAATCTGAAATAGATCAAACATGCAATCAGGATGTACTGAAAATTACAGGTGACTGGAATGCAAAGGTTGGAAACAAAGAAGAAGGTTCAGTAGTTGGAAAATATGGTCTCCGTGATAGAAATGATGCAGGAGATTGCATGATACAATTTTGTCAGATCAATGACCTTTTCATTGCAAATACATTTTTTCCAGCAACATAAATGTTGATTATGCACATGGACTTCACCAAATGGAACATACAGGAGTCAAATTGACTACATATGTGGAAAGAGATGATGGAAAAGCTCTATATTAAATATCAAAACAAGACCAGGTGCTGATTGTGGATCAGACCACCAACTTCTCATATGCAAGTTCAAACTGAAGCTGAGGAAAATTAGAACAGGTTTTTGAGAGCCAAGGTATGACCTTGAGTATATCCCACCTGAGTTCAGAGACCACCTCAAGAATAGGTTTAATGCATTAGATACAAGTGATAGGAGACCAGACGAGTTGTGGCATGACATGAAAGATATTATTCAAGAAGAAAGCAAAATGTTATTAAAAATACAAGAAAAAAAGAAAAGACCAAATTACATGTCAAAAGAGACGCTGGAACTTGCCCTTGACCTTCAAGCAGCTAAAGTAAAAGGAAGACATGATGAAGTTAAGGATCTAAACAGAAGATTTCAAAAGGCAGCTTGAGAAGACAAAAACAAATATTATAATGACATGTACAAAGAGCTGGAGGCACAAAACCAAAAGGGAAGAACATGCTCTGTGTTTCTCAAGCTTAAGGAATTGAAGAAAAATTCAAGCCTCGAGTGGCAGTAGTGAAAGATTCTACAGGGAAAATATTAAATGATGAAGGAAACATCAAAAGAAGATGGAAGGAACACACAGAGTCATTATACAAAAAAGAATTGGTAGGTGACCAACCATTTCAAGAGGTTGCATATGAAGAGGAACCAATGGTATTGAAAGGACAAAGTGGAAGCTGCCTTGAAAGAACTGGCAACACAAGGCTCCAGGAATTGATGGGAAACCAACAGAGATGTTTCAACAAACAGATGCAGCACTGGAGGTGTTAACATGTTTATGCCAACAGATTTGGAAAACAGCTACTTGGCCAACTGACTGGAAGAGATCCATATTTGTGCCTATTCCCAAAAAAGGGGATCCAACTGAATGTGCAAACTATCAGACACCAGCAAAATTCTATTAAAGATCATTCAGAAGCGACTGCAGCAGTATATAGACAGGGAATTACCGGAAAATCAAGTGAGATTCAGCAGAGGGCGGGGAACCAGGGACATCATTGCTGATGTCAGGTGGATATTAGCTGAAAGCAGAGAATATCAGAAAGATGTCTATCTATGTTTTATTGACTATGCAAAGGCATTTGACTGTGTGGATCATAACAAATTGTGGATAACACTTCGGAAAATGGGAATACTAGAGCATGTAATTGTGCTCCTGAGGAATCTGTACGTAAACCAGGAGGTAGTTCTTTGAATAGAACAAGGAAACACAGCTTGGTTTAAAGTTGAGAAAGGCATGTGTCAGGGCTGTATACTTTCACCATATCTCTTCAATTTCTATGCTGAGCAAATAATCTGAGAAGCTGGACTTTATGAGGAAGAATGCAGCATCAGGACTGGAGGAAGACTCATTAACAACCTGCGTTATGCATATGACACAACTCTGCTGAAAGTGAAGAGGATTAAAACATTTACTGATGAAGATCAAAGATCATAGCCTTCAATATGGGTTGTGACTAAACATCAACAAAACAAAAATCCTTACAATTGGGTCAGTATGCAACTTCACAATAAATGGAAAAAAGATTGGGGTTGTCCAAGATTTTGCTTTGCTTGGCTCTATAATCAACACCCGTGGAAGCAGCAGTCAAGAAATCAAAAGACGCTTTGCTCTATGAAAGGCTGTTGCAAAAGATCTCTTTAGAGTATTGAATAGTAAAGATGTCACATTGAAGACGAAGGTGGGTTTGACTCATGCCACGATATTTTCAGTTGCATCATATGGTTGTGAAAGCTGGACATTGGACATTGAACAAGGGAGACAGGAAAAGAATTGATGCTTTTGAATATGGTGCTGGAGACATCTATTGAGTATACATGGACTGCCAAAAGAACCAACAGATTTGTCCTAGAAGAAGTGCAACCAGAAAGCTCGTTGGAAGCAAGAATGGCCAGACTGTGTCTTACATATTTCAGGCATGTAGTCAGGAGAAGTCAATCCCTAGAGAAAAACATCATGTTTGGGAGAGTGGCAGGTCAAGGCAAAAGAGGAAAACCCTCTACCAGATGGATTGACACAGTGTCTGCAACAATGGGCTTAAACATAAATAAGATCGTGTGTCTGGCATAGAATCGGGAGGTGTTTCGATATGCTGTACATAGTGTCTCCATGAGTTGGACTCGACTCAACACCACCTAACAACAACAACCTTTCCTGGCAAATCCCTTCAGGTGCCTACAGAAACTCTTGGTCTTGCTACTCTGGGGTGAGATGAGATCCTTGCATCATATATTTATTTATGCAGAATGGAAATTGTGAGACAGGAAAGCTAAGAATAGACTGATGAATTTGAGAAAGTTGGTTGGAAGGAAAAGAAAGGTTGTTGGAAGATTCCAGTTCACATTGAGCCTTGACTTAGGCTCTTGAACAGAGCCTTCTATTCCCTGAAGATGATGATAGTGACAGTTACGTGATGATGATACTTAAATTGATCCTCTCGCATAAAATCACATCCCATTCTCTTGCTTCTGCTCATTCTTCTGGGGAGCAAGGGCATCCAATTGATGAGCACAATGGTCCAAGTGCACCACTTCTGGTGGCTTCTCAGACTTCTGCGGAACTTCTGGGCCTGGAGTGCGCTTTTCTGTCTGTTCAACTTGTCCCCAATTGGCCACTTATTAACCCCTGACTATTCTACCAGGCTTATATCAATCTAAGCATCATATAGTTTGACATTGTTTAGAAATGTCTTGCCCTCTTGAGTATATTTAGTCTTAGTAGCTTGATGACATTTTTTCCTCAAACTTTTTGTTTATCTAAATAGGTTCCAAGATAGACTTGGTGGCACACACACTTGTAATCTTGGCATGTGAGAGGCTGATGCTGGAGGATAGTGAATTTGAGGCCAGCCTGGGCTACATAGTGAGAATTTGTCAAATAAAACAAAATTAGATCCCTATCTGTCCCCTTGTACAAAAAATCAACCCAAAATGGATCAAAGGCTTTAATGTAAGACCTGAAACTTTGAAGCTACTATAGGAAAACATAGGAAAACACCTGAAGATCTAGGCATAGGCAAAAGTTTTCTGTATAGGGCTCCAGTAGCTCAGTAAGAGTAATAATAGACAAATGGACTTCATTTCAATGAAAAAGCTTTCATACCATGAAAGAAATAATCAAAAATGAAGAGACAGCCACAGAATGGGAGAAAATCTTTGACAAATGTTCATTAGACAGATGATGAGTATCAAGAATACATAAAGAACTCAAAAAATTAAACAACAAAAGAGCAAATAATACAATCAATAAATCAATAAATGGGCAATGGAAATAATGGTATTTTCAAGTGGAGAAATACAAACGGCTAATAAATATATGAAAAAAATCTCCAACACCCTCGGCCATCAGGAAAATGCAAGGTAAAACTACACTGAGATTTTTCTCTCACCCTAGTCAGAATGGCTATCATCAAAACCAAACAAACAATAATAAATGTTGGTGAGGATGTGGGGAAAAAGGAACTCTTACCCACTGCTTGTGGGAATGTAAATTAGTCCAGCCACTATGGAAATCAGTAGGAAGGCTCCTCAGAAGACTGAAAATAGAACTTCCATATGATCCAGCCATTTAATTTCTGGGTATATGCCCAATTGAATTAAAGTTAGCTTATTGCACCTCCATACCCATCTGCATTGCAGCACTATTCACAATAGCCAAATTATGAAACCAGTCCAGGTGCCCATCAATGGATGAGTGGAAAAAGAAAATGTGGTGTATATACACAATGGAGTTTTACTAGCCATAAGGAATGAAATTATGTCATTTGAAGGAAAATGGATGGAACTGGAAATCATCATGTTAAGTGAAATAAGTCAGACTCAGAGAGACAAATGTTATGTTTTCACTCATATGTGGAAGCTAGTGGGGGAAAAAACAGGAAGACTGGAAATGAAAAGGGAATGTTATAGGGATATAGATGGGGACTGGAACAAGGGAGAAGGAGGGAGGAATAATGAAGAGTGCTGGAGGGGCTGAATATACTCAAAGCACACACATATATGGAATATATATATGGAAATGTCATGATGAAGCCCCTTACTTTGTACAATAAATATATACTTAAAAAAGCTTCTCAAACTCCTTTTCAACTTATAATTTAAAATAGAAGTGAGCTTTAAATAAGAGTGATTTTGCCCTCTCACCCACTAGGGGCATTTGCGAATGTTGGAAGACATTTTTCTTGTCATGATTATGTGGTTGTTACTGACGTCTAGTGGGTAGAGTTCAGGGATGCTGCTGGCCATCCCACACTGTACCAGACAGACTGCCCACTCCCCATACACATCCGACCTCTGCCCCAACAAAGCTTAAGTCCAAATGTCAATAGTTGGGGGTGTTACTTTAAAAGAAAGAAAAAAGACAGCTACATTTTTAAAATTACAAAATAATTCATGATCCTTGTGGGAAAAAAATTGAAAACACAGCTAAACTAAAAAGAAAAATGTAACCCTCTTCATATGCCAGAATAGTACATTTTCTTCTTTGGTTAATTTTTTTTCCCTGAAAGATATATTAGGAATAAATGGAGTCCTTCTTCATACCCAGTAAAACTTATTTATTCCTGTTCATTTGTAAAATTCAATGGGCTGAATTGAAGCAAGGTGGCCCAAGTTTTTATGGACCATAAGGAGGGAAAAGCCAAGTTACAAATAAGTACAAAATCTGTTTTTTTAATGCAAAGGATGGATTCCAAGTGTACTTCTGGATATGGAAATGCTCCCCCAAATGCAGAGAAGGGAACTTTGTCAGAGGTGTAGGGAGCTCAAAACATTACCGGGGCCATGCTTCCTCCAGGCTCCCCACAAAGTCCACAGAAGTATCTCCACTGGCCTCCTCCAGCTGCTGGTTGCTCAGGAATCCTTGGCTGTGGCAGCTTCACTCCATCATCTCATGCATGGCCTCTTCCCTCCAGGTCTGCGGGTCCCTGCGTCTTCATATGGTCTCCTCCCTGGGTATCCTTCTTATAAGAATACAATCGTGGGTTTAGGGCTAATCCTAATGACCTCATCATAACATGAATATATCTACACAGACTTTGTTCCCAAATAAGGTTACAGTCACAGGTGCTGGGACTTAGGACTTCAACACATCTTTTTGGGGATATGTGTGAGAGCACAATTCAACCTAAACAAACACCCAGGCAACTTCTCCCTGCTCACTCACCTGTAGGTGGCTGCTTCTGCTGATGCTTCTTTTCCTCCTTCTTCTTCTTCTTCCTCCTCCTCCTCCTCCCCTCCTCCTCCTCCTCCTTCTTCCTTCTTCTTCTCCTCTTCCTCCTCCTCCTCCTTCTTCTTTCTTCTTCTCCTCTTCCTCCTCCTCCTTCTTCTTCCTTCTTCTCCTTCCCCTCCTCCTCCTTCTCCTTCCCTCCCTCCCTTCTTTCTTCTTGCTTTCCTCCCTCTTTTTAAATTATTTTTGTAGGATCTCTCTATGTAACCCAGGTTGGCCTCAAACTCTTGATCCACTTGTTTCAGCCTCCCGAGTGCTGGCATTACATGTGTGCACCACCACGATGGCTTAAGTCTTCCTAAATGTACCTTCTCATGAGTTCATGTTCTGAGTGGAGCATACTCTGATCACCCCTCTTTCATACTTGGATCTGCCCCTCCTCTGTACCAGCTTCCAGTCCTATTGAAGCTGCTCTCTTCCCCATAGCCAGATTATCTTCTAACACACTAGATCATTTCTATTCTTTCTCTACCTATAGGTAACAGTCCCAACTCTGACCTTGAGGCAGGGAGTAGATCCTCTTTGGCTGAAATATCCCATTTCTTATTTCAGAGCCTGGCACACAGACACTCAATACTTTGTAGAGCTAATTGATTATTTTTAAATTTTTTTCAAAGGAAAATGTAAATGTATATTATTGTTTTCTAGAAGTGTCATCTTTTTTAAAAAAATAAATAAAATTTCATACTTAATTGCATATGGCATGTGATTAAAATTTATTAATTTAAAATTTATTAAAATTTATTAAAATTTATGTCATATATAATATTAAAATTTATGTCAATCTTTTCATAGGCCACTTTTCCATACATTTACTATTTGTCCTGGGTACTTTAAAAAATAGCAACCCACGTAGTTACATTTCTTTAGCACACACTTAGGACAAAGCATATAATAGTCTTGGGCTGTGGTTTCAATTAGCATAGCAACCCCAGTACATACTTTCTTCCTGGCATCCAGATTAAAGGGCTGTTTTCACTTTCTAGTCCAGTTCTTATTTCTGCTTTTCCTCAATAAAACATCTATGGTATCCACAATATATTGGTAAGTAAAAAAGCAAGCCACCACACAGAATCTACATTTTCATTCCATTTTTGTAGGTGAAAAAAATGTAGGTACATATCATATATGTTTTTATGTGAGAAAGCAAGAGTCTGGAACCAAGCACATCAAACATGGGATGAAGAAAGACTTTATCTATATAAATCTATCTCTCTATATACATATGTTTATATATTTGTATTCATATATGTTTATATATATGAATAAATGAACAGGTGTTACTTTGGTAATACAAAGATGAAGAGGCAAGTTTGTTTTTTAAAAGCTTCCTTGAGACAGTGAGGTTTTCACAGCCCAAAAACAAAAGCTGTTGAACACTGAATGCAGCAGACTCTGCTGTGAGGAAACCTGAAGAGATCTTATGCTTTTCTATTTACTGTACTGGAAAACTAATCATTCACATGAATATAGACCTCAGCTGTGTTTTACAAATGTACAGAAAAGCCTTGTGGGAAATATAAGTGCAGGACCAATCATGACCATTAATATAGGGTGGAATAACAGATGATTTTTGTTATATATTTTGTTTTTATATTTCTTTAAAAAAAATTTTTTTTGATGATACTTAGGGATTGAACCCAAGGCCTCACACGTACTTTGTAAGTGCTCTACCACTGAGCTGCACCCCAAGCCCATTTTAATTTTTTCTTTTTTTTTTTTTTTTTTTTTTTTAACTGGGGTTGAACCCAGGGCCTCGCGCCTGCATGCTCTGCAAGTGCTGGACCACTGAACTGCACCTCAGTCCATTTTTTTACTTTTTGAGACAGGGTCTCGCTAAGTTACACAGACTGCCTCTGGTCTCGAATTTGCAATCCTCCTGCCTCCGCCTCCCGAGCCACTGGGATTACAGGCGTGCGCCACCACGCCCGGCCCATTTTAATTTTTTCAATTGAGACAAAGTCTCACTAAATTATGTAGGCTGCCTCTGGCTTGGACTTGTGATCCTCCGGTCTCTGCCTCCTGAGTCACTGGGATTACAGGTGTGCACCACCGTGCCAAGCTTTATTTTTCTTTTGATTTTTTTTTTTTTTTTACTATATGAAAAACATGCATGTTGTTGACCAAGGACAGGGTGTTGTTGCTCTATGTCTCTGCTCTCCAGGATAGGAGAAGCTTCTGGGCCTAAGGTGAGTCTTCTTCTGCCCACATGGAGATGAGAGTCTGTGTTTCTAGGCTCTCCACACACAAGAACTGTTCACTCTTGGGCATTGCCTCTGGGACAAGCAGCCATCTTTAAGGCTAGAGGCACAGACCTGAAGCCTTTAGAGATTTGGAAGTTTTGCAGTCTCAGGACTGATGAGCATTTTCCTAACCCAGAGAGGATTTAGGAAGGAACTAAACTAAAGCATCCCACCTCTTCCTGTTAGCTTCATAGAATTCTCCCAAGAAGTCATGTAGAAAGACGTTGGGTGGGTGGACTGTCTGAAACTATTTTTAACATGCTGTTGTTATGTTGTTAGGTGCCATTGAGTCTGTGTCTGACTCCTAGAAACCGTACATATAACAGGTGAAACACTATTGTCGTGTTTCTCTGCTATTCATAGGGTTTTCAATGGCAGATTGTTTTTTGGGAGTGGGTGGCCAGGCCCTGTTCCCAAGCCTACAGCACCTGGTGTTCCCAGGCGGTCTCCCATCCAAGTACTAACCAGGCCCGACTCTGCTTAGCTTCTGAGATCTGACAGGATTGGACGCCACAGTGGTACAGCTGCAGGCTATTTGTTGTTGTTAGGTATTGTCAAGTTGAGTCCGACTCATAGCGACCCTCATAGTATTTTCAATAGTTGATTGGCTTGGGATTGCTTCGAGATTGGATCACCACATCCCTCTCCTGTTTTTGTAGGGCTGGGGATCAAATTCGGGTCCTCAGAGAGTGTGGAGCAGCACTCTACCAACTGAGCTAAACCCCAGCCCCATTTTTGACATAGCAGGACCCCAACTTTAGAAGTGCCTGTTGTTCAGTCTCTCTAATTTGTTGTGCCCAGGACAGATGGTATCTAGGCAGTTGGCAGGGTCTTGGGTCTAGTGCCTTAGTCAGGACGATCTCTGGGTTTGGTGTGGAGGTTGTCATAGTAGCAGCTGTGCTGTGGTCTTCACAAGCTGGTGTGCCTCGGAATCAGAGGGAGCTCCCTGGCCCCACCCACAGTTGGGTTCTGAGCCATGTGTCTAGGAATCTTATTTTTAAAAAATTGTCATTAATTTATTTATTTGAGACAGGGTCTTGTTCTGTAGCCCAGGCTGGCCTCAAACTCTGGATCTACTGCCTCAGCCACCCAAGTGCTAGAATTACAGACATGTGCCACTATGCCTGAGTTGGGCATTGGTGGAAAGTTCCAATCCTCTGATCACATAGTTGGTCCTTCGGTTGTAGTCATCTCTTCCCTTGAGAGAAAGCACCTACTGTCCCAGTCTGCTTATACTGCTATAACAAAATACTGAAGGCTGGATATGTAAAGACCAGGAATTTGTTTCTTACAGTTCCGGGGTCTGGAGAGTCCAAGATCAAAATTCCCACAGGTTCAGTGTCTGTGAGGGCTGCTCTTTGCTTCCAAGATGATGCCTTGCTGTGGGGTTCTCTAGGGGAGACAAATCCTGTTTCCTTTGCAGAAAGGTGAAAGGGCCTGGCCAGTTCCTTGGACTCTTTTTATATCAGTACTCATCCCATTCATGGGAGGGGAGCTCTCATGACTTAATCATCTTATGAAGGCCCTGTCTTTTAATACTGTTGCTTAGGTTTTAGGTTCCAATGTAGGAATTTGGGGGGGGGCACATACATTCAAACCAAAGCACACTAAGAGTCACCTCATTAGCATGATTGTAAGGCACTCTTTTTGTATAACAGAAGATGCTCAGGAATTTTCATTTAGGAAATTCCAAGAGTTTTAGTTGCTCTGTGTCAGGAAACAGGGAAAAAGATCATATATATATATATATATATATATATATATATATATATATATACACACATATATATATATATATATATATATATATATATATATATATATATATACACATATATATATATATATATACACATATATATATATATATATATATATACATATATGATCTCAGTCAGCCCTTCACCTCTCTAGAATATATAATCATCTGCCCTATTTATAATTTATAATATTAGAGATGAAGAAAATCACATCTGTGTGCTTGGTGATTGTACTCTTTGATCTTTAGCTTTCCTTCCCAGCGTTTCTGACTTCTGAAACAGTTACTGTTATTTATCCTCTATGGCCTCTGAGACCTCATGAGTCTGTAAAGGGGACTCAAGCTAGAATGAAGTTTTAGAGTTGGAGGGAATGTGAGAGATGATCGAATGCACCTGCATTCGGATGAAGACTCAAGGCAAAGACCCCAGACTAGGGAATGGGTGGTGACATCTCCAGAATAACTTCTTCTGTCAGCCTTGGCTTCTCTTGCTTTGTCTTCTCCTGGGGGGAGGCGGGACAGTGCAGGAGAGGGACAATGTTCCTGGGGAGTGCTGTCAGGTCCAGGATGTTTGCAGAGGCTGGTGACTCTGAAGTGTCCACTCAGACATTAAAGACTGAAGCAGGATAGGTCGTGGTCTTTGCTTTGTGTCTTCATCTGAATGTGACATTCTGAGTTGATTCTTGTTCTGTATCAGACTAACGAAGTAAAAAACAAAACAAAAAAAACCAAAAAAAACCTATGTGTGCTGGGGGGCAGGAAGGGGAGTGGAAACTATTCATGCATTTGTCACAAGAACCCCTGATGTTCCTGAATCGGCTGGAAGCTATGCAGTTCGCAGCACAAACAAAGGGTTTCTCTGCACTTCTTGGTGCTGGCAAGGTAAGAAGACGAGAGTAGAAAAATGTTAGAGTTAAACTACTGCCTGGCTTCACAGAGGAAAGACAATATTTAACTCTCCCTTTAAAATATATAAGCATTTGTTATTATATTAAGAAAACATGCTGCGGGAAGGGTATGTAGTTCCATGGGGACAGTTTGGATGGACAGCTTCACTTCCCCCACCCCAGAACAAATCCAGCCAACAGCTACATAAATCCTACAGCTGGAATGCATTCTGGCTTTCTCCTCTGGATATTTACCCATGATTACTTTTTTTTTTTCTCCCACAGTGTTCCCATAGCCATAACTTACATTTAAAATCAAGACCCCAAATCCCTTAAATAAAACCTACTTTTTGAATCACACTCTTCATCCAATCCAAACTTAGTGGCTTGAGGAAAAGCAACAGCTAACAACAGTCTGAATTCACAAGGAAGACCTCAAGGCCAGTTTACTCACTAAAGTCTTTCATGAACAGCAAGATGTGCTCTTTTGTGGGCTGGTTTTCAGGGAAGGGCTCTGATAATGCATGTTTGTTCTATTTGGAAATAATCAAGTGACCTTTCTGTTGCATAGCTGGTAGCAGCAGATTTGCTCTCCAGATTAAGTTTGATATTAGCTAACGTTAGAAACCATTTTGCTTCCCCAGGGCCACCCAGGTCACACGCAGAAGAGGGGACATATGGGACAATGAGGAAAGACACCACTGCACATGGAGGGGAAGCGAAGGCCTGATGCATTGGTAGGACATTCTAGGTTTGCAAAAGCGAGGTTCTAGCAACAATTCTAGGACAAGCCTCGGGCTTGTCCTGTTGCTGAGAAATAAGAGACTCTCTATCTGCCACAAGTCCTGGAGAAATATAAACTGTACATTTGCCTCAGGGCTTTTCCTCAACTATCTGAGCCTGGACAAACACAGAACTGCAGTTCTTGGATTCCTGCCCATCTGGAGTGGGGAAGCATCCTGCTGTACTGGCAAGACATCAAGCAGAGGCCACAGGAGAATGAGCAAAAAGAATGGCCTCTTATCCACGTTGGGAGAGAAGTCATACACAGGATTCGAGGTCGGCTACATTGCACTGGGAAGATGCCAGCCAGGCAGGGAAAGAGCCTCCCCTAACCTTTTTGTCCTATGAACCTCCACAGCTAATGTTACCACTTTAGAACCAAAGGAAAGCTTTAGCTAAGAGCCAGGAAGATAGGAGCAAAGTGGGTCCTCATTTTTGACCTAAGTGGTGAGACTTTTGAAGAATCTGGGTTGCATGACAACTTGACCTTGAGACCTCACGGCTGATTAGGCTCATCGTGGAAGTCGTCTGACTTCCTGGATCTTCAGAGCAAGGCAGGAGAGGTGAGGGGAGAGGTGAGGGGACAGGTGAGGCAACTGGGGTATAGGGCTTCAGGATGGCGCCAACCTTGTTCTAATGGTTCTGTATGCAGTTCCTGCTCTGAATTCAAGCATTTGTACCTTCTCTGCCACTGAGCTTGGTGCCATTGGAGGTTGTTGTTGTTGCTGTTAGGTGCCATCAAGTCGTATCCGACTCAGCAACCCTCATAGGGTTTTCAATGGCTGATTATTTTGGGATTGCTTCAGGAGTGGATTGCCACGTCCTACTCCCATTTTTGCGGTGCTGGGAATTGAGCCAGGGACCTCAGAGACTGCAGAATGGTGCTCTACCAGCTGAGCTAAATCCCAGCCCCCATTGGAGGTAGGCAGAGCAAATCTGGTAGCTGGAGGATTCCTGCATGTTTTATTCCTTATAATGTCATTAGCCCAAGGTTCTGCCCATGCCAATGACCAACCAGCCACAGCTCTGCTCAGGACCATGAGGTAAATAGAATTGATCACTAATGTAACAATGTGTGTGTTGTCTGAGCATTGATTATGTGCTAGACCCTGCAGTAAGTGTGGTGATTCACCAAATCTTCCTAATGTGCTTGGCATTTTCACTAACCTGGCTGTAAACATGAATACACCAAGGCTCAGGGAGATGGCCTGCCCAAGGTCACACAGCCAGCATTTGGCAGGGCTGCAACTGGAATCCAACCTGACTGACTGGAGGCCTCATGCCCTGACCCCTGAGTGTGAAGAGGACTCTCCTAATGATAGCATCATGCACATAATGTAAGGTTACGTTCTCAGTTTCCCCCTGCTGGGCATTTCTGGTCCACAGCAGCCCTGAGTGGCTGGACTCCCTGAGAGGCCTCTATATGTTCAGCCCTAAGGAAGAGGCTGACTTCCCTGGCATCTGGAGCCACTGGACAGTGGATCCCAGGATGTAGCCCCAGGCTTGCCGCAGACACTTACTGAGTATTTGTCAGACTCAAATATAATGACAGAACTAATTTTCCATCACACAAGACCTCACCAGTCCTCAAAACTCCATCCCTGGAAATGGGGGTCATTGGCCAGTCTTTGGGGGCCATCTCTGGAACTCTTACTGATAAACTGAAGTGCTTCAAGTGCCTGAGCTATGATGGCAGAGGAAGGGGTGAGTTTCCCAGCTGGGCTCCTAAAGTCACGCTTCCAGCAACAGCAAAAGCAGGAAAGAACAGGAGCAGAGATAGTAAAGGTCCTGAAAGTCTAGGGTTATCCCTTCCTTTTCTTTAAAGCGCAGAGTGAGAGGACTACAGGCTCTTTAGCTGCAGAGAAGTGGCCAGACTGAATGCACTTGGAATAATCTGAGCACAAGAAGACACTAAGTCCCCAAATTCTATGTGCTTAGCTTTGTAGTTCCAGGTGATCTGTGTAAACAAGGCAGATCTCTCTCTCTTTAAACTTGCAGAAACACTTTAACAGGAAAATTCCCTTTGTGTCAGTATTTTATTTAGCATGAGGGGACCAAAATTTCACAAAAGAATCCAGTTTTAAAATGAATAAAAAGCCAGATGTGGTGGCACAGGCCTGTAATCCCAGTGATTTGGGAGACAGAGGCAGGAGGAGGGCAGGTTGGAGGCCACAGGCAGCTTGCATAATTTAGTGAGATCCTGTCTCAAGATAAAAAGTGATAAAAGGGACTGGAGTACAGCTCAGTGGTAGAGCACATGCAAACAGTATTCATGAGGCCCTGGGTTAGCCCCTCAGTACTGAAAAAAAATTAAAAATTAAAAAATAAAATGAATAAAACATTTTGTTACTAAAACACTAGCAGAGAAAATTGCTTCGGGAGACAGAAAATGCAAAGAAGCTTTTGCAGTGACTCCTGTGACAAAAACTATGGCACAAATGTGAAGTACTTCCCACGTGCTTTGGTGGACACTCTGCTTTGAAAATTTAGTTAAAGCAACCCCTTAGAACTAAGTGAATTTCTCCAGGAATTATCAGTGGGTAAACAGAGACACTTCACTGGGAACTAAGGCATTTCACGCGAGGGAAGGAACAATCTGAGGAAGGATTGGACTTAGTCCAATTGCTATGGACAATTCCAGCATGGTGTAAAGACAAAATGGATTGCTTACACAGGCATTGCTAGGTCAGAGACTGAGTTTTGATAACGCAGGTGTTAGTGGTGTACGTGCCTCAGTGCAGTTTGGGTGGCAGGCACTCTTTTTCATAACCCTTGTATCCCAGTACTGATTCTTTATATTACGGCTACTTGCAAAGTGCATGACAACATGTCTCATCTTCTCCAGTATTGATCTCCTCAGTGCTGACTCATTATGAAGAATTTTCTGCACAATCAGCTATTGCTCAGCTCTGGAATTGGGTAGGCACTACAGTGGCGGGAAAGTTACTACCCTGGATTTAGCCACTACCATCTCTCTCCTGGATAATTGCAATAGCTTGCCCTAGTACAGGTGTGGTGGTGGTTTTTTTGGTTTGTTTGTTTGTTTTGTTTTGTTTTGTTTTTTGTTTTTTGAAATGTGATGCTAGAGATCCCACTCAGGCAGGACCCAGGGCCTTTCACATGTAGGCAAATGCTCTACCACTGAACTACATCCTCAGGCCTGGGCAACAATTATGCCTAAAGAGATCATGTCATCCCTGTGTTTTTGACCTGGCAAAAGCTCCTCATTTGTCTATTTTTAATATTATTTTTATTTTTTGGGGGGACATGTTCTCACTATGCAGCCCCAGCTGGCCTGGCCTGGAATTTACTATGTAGACCAGGCTGTCCTCAAACTTACGTTGATCCTCCTGTCTCTGCCTCCCAAGTGCTGAGATTACAGATCTGCACCACCATGCCCTGCAGGGGCTCCCCATTCACTGAGAGTAAAGCCAAAGCCCTTTCCAACAGCTCCCCTCCATCCTTCCGCACGCTGATCCCCTGTCCGACCACCCTGTTGGGCCTGAGCTCCCACCTTCCACTCTCACTGGTCTCCTTGGATGCCTTGACGACGCCAGGCTATTTCTCAGCACCTGGCTGGCTTCCTCATCCTAAATCTTTGCTCAAACAGCATCTTCTACAATTATCCCATTTAATACCACAGGCTGCCCACTCCTCCCCTGCTCACATCCTGATCTTTCTTATACCACCCTTTCCCTTCCATTTTCCCCAAGCCACAGTCACTCCCTAGCAAATGCTGTAAGTTACTTCTTATCATTTTGTGTCTGTTCCCCTGGAAGGGCAGGGATCTTTGTCTGTTGTGTTCATGGCATGTCCCAAACAGTGTGTGGTATATAGCAGATGCTCAGTACATACTTGTTGGATAAGTGGATGAATGACAGAAGCTCACAAATCAGCCTCCTCCTTTGCTGGCACCCCAGTCATTGCCCTCCCCAGCCACAATGCAGAGTGCATTTCTTAAGAACCAGGATCACTGCTGGCTCCACGTTCTCTAGTCAGTGGTTGAAGTATTCCGTTATCAAATGCTGGCTGGAGGTGGTGCTGCTCTGAGGCTGTAGCAAGGGAAGGCCTAATGCAAACACATTCCTCATTCCCTTGGTGGTATGAAATCTAAGATGAACCGGCAAGAAGGATGCAGACAGCCAAGAACCAAACCAAAAAATGAAGAGGGTTAGCATAGGATTACCCTGCGCAATAATTGCATCTGACACGTCCACAGTCATTTAGCAAACAGCGTTGAAGCCCTAGCTTTTGCTACTCTTGCTTCCTGGATCCTTCTTCCCGCCACCGTCTACGCGCAGCCCTGACTGACTGAATGACTAATACTGAGATGGAAGGCCTGAAGGAGCCCCCCACCCCCCCAGGAGTGTCCGTCTCCTCTTTAGTGTTGCATTTCCACTGCCTTCCTGGAAGTGGAGGGGCCTGGGCTTCTGGGGCAGACAGCTTGCCTTTCCACTCTGTCCCATGCGTAGTTGTCATGTGGCGTGAAAGCCTTGCTTTAGGTCTCAGGGGCTCTGTGCTGCTCCTTGTTTCTCAGCTGGGAAGTCGGCCTCCCATGGTTGATGTAGTTAATCCGGGAACCCTCCCCACCCCCATGGGTGTCAGTGGTCATTGTCGCTGTTCCTTGGAGAGTCTCTGCCAGACCTACCAGTTCCCCACCAGTCCCTGTTTGGACCTTGCTTCTCAGATCAGCTCTTCATTGTTGCCAGACCCACATCTTCTCTCTGAGCCTGGACCCTCTTTCTTTTTACTTTCCTCTTCCTCCTCTTCCTCCTCCTCCTCCTCCTCATCATCTTCCTCCTCCTTCTTTTCTTCCTCCTTCTCTTCCTTTTTTCTTTCTTGATTTTTATTCTGTGCTCTTATTTCTTATGCTAACTCAACCCTAGAGTTTTCTCTGGAACTCAGGTGCTGTCACCTCCCTCTGCCTCCCCTCCTCCCTGCAAAGCTTGCTGAGCTTATCTCTGGGTGTGCTCTAGGGTGCTGACTGGAAGGCAGCTGGACATTCCATTGCCTCCTTCTAGCTCCTTCTGAGAAAGAACACTGGGTCAGGCATGGTGGCACACCTCTGTAATCCCAGCGCTCTGGAGGCTGAAGTAGGAGGACTGAGAGTTTGAGGCCAGCCTGGTCTCCATAGTGAGACCTTGTCTCAAAAAACAAACAAACAAACAAACAAACAAACAAAAAACATTGGTTCTGCAATTGTCAAACTTTAATGAGCTTTTATCTTCATTCTTATTCTCCCAAGTACAGATTGTTGTTGTTAGGCCATCAAGTTGGATCTGCCTCACAGTGACCCTGTGTACAACAGAATGAAACACTGTCTGACAGTGTGCCATGTGCTATTGGCATTATGTCAGCCTTATTATTGTCAGCCTGGCATTATGTCAGCGCTTATTTGCTATTTATGGGGTTTTTGATGGCTGATTGTTGTGGGAGTGGGCTGCTGGATCCTTCTTCTGTTTTGAGGGTGCTGGGGATCGAACTAAGGGCCTCAGAACATGCAGAGCAAGCACTCTACCAACTGAGCTAAACCCCAGCCCAGGTATAGCCTAGCCTTGGAAGAGAGCCCTTCTAGGCTAATGGTGAAGGACAGTTTCATTTGTTCATTCAACAAATCTTTCTGGAGCACTAAGTGAACGGTGGTATTGAACCAGGCATCATTCCTTCCCCCCCAGGAGTTCGCATGTTCTAGCTTTGCCCCAGTCTATGTGATGCCCAGCTCTACCCACTACAAGGATGTGTCTAGACAGGGAGGAGGGCACTGGACTCTTGAGTCTGTTTGATTCCTTTACTTTTGCACCATCCACTTTCTCTCAGTCCTGGAATCTTTTGTCTTACTGCTAGGCTTGTTTGACAATTACATCCACCCTGGGTTTTATGTTTGTATTTCCAGAATGGCATTTCTTCTCCTTCCTTGGGGCTATGGAAGGTCCATAGGGAATGTGACTAGGAAGTGGGACAAACAAACAAACAAAACAACAACAAAAACCCCTATACCATTCGTATCTTCCAAATATCCCTGTTGCGCAATGTATGTAGCTTGTATTCTTCCAGGCCTTGAGGCATAGGAGGAGATCAGTGCATACCTCATACAGGCATTAGCTTTTCTCTCGGATGGATGGAGCCAGTGCATGGCAGCTTCTCAACGTGTGCCTGTGAATGAAGCACCATCCAATTCTCCTGGAAACTTATTCTTCATGTCCCATAATGGGGAGGTGCCCTCTGATGAAGTCACCCCATCTTCCCTAGACTTTGAGCAGCACCAGGGCAAGTCAGCACCTGTGCACTGTTTACCTGGTTTATCTCGTTTTCTGTGGGAAAAGCTGCAGCTGCTAAAGTCTGAATAAAGATGTATGTTAACAGCAGTCGCCTCATGATAGCGGTTGAGACTTTGGCTCTGTGTTCTGTTTAATAACAATCTTCTACTCTGCTTATGCCAAGCTGTCTCTGGGAAATGTGTCCCCAGAAGTGAACTGTGCTAATCTTACTGTGGCCTCCTGAAATTTTAAAATAAGAATACACACACACACACACACACACACGTATCTCTTCAGAAAATACTATTTTGTTGCATTATAATTTCTGATCTCAGGATTTATAATTTGGCAAATATGGTTTTCATTATATAAGTGGCAGAATGCAACTAGATGATTTCAAGTGTCAGAGGAAATAATGACATTTCCTTTCCATAAATCATTTGGGGAAAAAAAATCGTAGCCCGTTATAGTCCTTTAATGGCTTTATAATTTAAAACTCCTGGTTATGTCACTTTATGTTTATGAAGGTGATTTAAAAAAAAACACAACTGTTTGATTATAAATTATAATGTTAGAAACATTAAAAATGCAAACTGGCAAATTTCTCTTCATGTTTATATGTCAACATACTTAACTACTAGCAGATGTTCTGTGATCAATAAGATACAATTTATATATATTATCTTGAAGTGTCCTTGGCTGGAAATGTTGGTTGGCAATATCCAATTTATGGCTGAATGTGAATGATGATAATCAAGAAGGGTAGCATCAATATGGCTATTGTGGAAAGTTTTATTTCAGCAGGGGAAGGAAAGTAGCTATTGATTTGAATTAAGCTGGTAAGCCCAACCATGACTTTAAATAGACTGGTGGATCCAACTGGGAGTTTAGTGGTGCTAAAATTAACACTTTGTGATGCTAGGGACGTGTGATTGCTAGCGAACTTGGAATAAAGTTTGCTCCTAGAGAAAATGTTGTTGTTCTTAGGTTCCGTCGAGTCAGTATCTGACTCATAGCGACCCTCATAGGGTTTTTAATGGATGACTGTTTCCAGATTGCCTTGGGAGTGGATTGCCAGGTCTTTCTCCCATTTTTGCGGTGCTGGGAATTGAACTCAGGACCTCAGAGACTACAGCACAGTGCTCTACCAACTGAGCTAAATCCCAGCTGCTGGAGAAAATATAGTCCCAACAAAATAGTTGAAATGTTGCACTTAGATTTGCAGTTGACAAGTAAGATCTACCAGACTTTTTTTCTGATACCTGCTAGTGTCAGCCAAGGATAGAAAGAAATGTAATTTATTAAATATGCTGAATTTGGGTTACTATTGCACCTTGCCTGCAGCTGTACCACTGTGACATCCGGTCCTGTCAGATCTCAGAAGCTAAGCAGGGTCAGACCTGGTTAGTACTTGGATGGTAGACCACCTGGGACACCAGGTGCTGTAGGCTTGGGAGAAGGATCCAACAACCCACTCCCAGAAAACAATCAGCCATTGAAAACCCTATGAATAGCAGAAAAGCACTGAAAATAGTGTTTTGCCTGTTGTACATAGGGTTGCTATGAGTCGGACACTAATATGAGGGCACCTAACAACAACAACAACTGCATCTTAGGTCAACATTTCCCATACCTGACTGCTGTTAGAACTTAATTACAAAACAAAACAAGACAAAATACCAGACCAATTGGATCACTCTCTCTGTGGGTGGGCCATGGGCATCCTGAGTGTTAGATAAGGAGCAAAAAACCTGTAAACTCAACAGACCTTTGTTGGGAGAAGCTGCCAGGGTTGTCTCTAGCAAAGGAGAGAGCAGCTGCTGGGGGAAGAAGGGGCGAGCCTTTAAAGGGCTTTAAGTGGGAGGGGAAAGGGGTGATTGACTGTCACATCAGGATAGGTAGGAAGTGGGTGCACAGAGGATTCTGATAGACTGGAAGAGTCAAGTTTTGGTGGGCTTTTTGGCAGGCTTTTGAGGACTAGAGGATAGTGGGGAGAAGGCACCATGTTATAGGAAGGGGCCATTTTGTGACAGGTCCTGACTAACAGAAACAAAAGTGAGGTGGCATGCGACATCACACGAGTGGCCAGGAGAATGAGGACCCAGGTATCCAAGGTAACCAGGACTTGGTACCCACCCTTTGGGAGTGCAAAGTGGGGGGAGCTCATGGAGCATGCTCTGGGAGGCACCAGAGACTCCAGACCAGCACCTAGGGCTCTGTGGGGCATGGGGTTGCTCTCCAGGAGTCTCCCAGTGGTTTTCTCAGAGGGTAGGAGAAGCCTCTTACCTGCCTAACACTGGGTATTTACAACAAACAAACAACAAAAATCCCAGGTGTTCTTAATATGCATCTAGCATTGTTATTGTTATTAGGTGCCTTGGAGTCAAGACTGCTCATAGCGACCCTTGTAGGGTTTTCCATGGCTGATTGTTTCAGGATTGCTTCAGGAGTGGATTGCCACATCCTCCCATTTTGCAGTCCTGGGATTGGACCCTGGGTCCTCACAGAGTGCAGAGCAGCACTCTACCAACTGAGCTAAACCCCAGCCTATCTAGGCATTAGAACTTCTTATTTATGAAACCTTGAAGTAGTTCAACTCGTTTACGATCAAATCAGTTTCTATTATAGTTCTGTTTCAGCTAAAGTACAGGTAGTTTTTTAAACAAAAAATTTATGTAAGATAAAAAGAGGGCATGACTTAATGTATCTCAGGCTTTCACAAACACAGGTGAGCCTGCTTATGGTCACCTGGGAATATTTGAGGGGACCAGTCAATCAAGAGCATGAGGACCTGTGGTCTCAGTGAGCTCTCTCTTCTCCTACGCCTTGTGAGGGTGTTTCTGTCCCTGAAAGAGTTATACAAGTCCTTGGATTCAAATCTAGGAATCAGGTTTTGACTCTTAGCCCTGCTGCATTGCGGTCCTGACTCAAGGCTGTGATCTGTAGACCTCTAGCATCACCGGGGAGCAGTTTCAAAATGCAGACTCTTGGCCCCTACCCAGACCTAAGTACTCTGCCTTATAAGCAGATCCCCAGGGGATTCAGTCCCGGTGTAGGACAAGTCTTTGGACCTCTATGAGCCTTACTTTCCATATCTTAGTAATGGAGGATTCTGAAATCCCCCACGGGGGTTTGTGAGGACTAAATGCATGATATGGAAGCATCTTCATATTTTTATTGGGATAAAATATGCATAATAAGATATATCACAGCCATATAAATTTTAATTTATTTTTCAAACATACATAAAAATAAAGCTAGATGCAGTGGTGGATACCTGTAATCCCAGCAACTTGGGAGGCTGAGGCAGGGGGATTGCTTGTTCTAGGCCAGAGGCTTCCTGCATAACTTAGTGCAGTCCTGTCTCAAGATAAAAAATAAAAAATGGGCTGGGGATTAGAGAAATGCAAATCAAAACAACCCTGAGATTCCACCTAACTGTAGTAAGAATGGCCAAGAGCAACAAAACAAATAGTAACAAATGTTGGCAAGGTTGTGGAGAAAAAAGGAACCCTCTTACACTGTTGGTGGGACTATGAATTGGTTCAACCACTTTGGAAATCAATATGGAGATACCTCAGAAAGCTAAAAATAGAACTGCCATACAACCCAGCTATACCACTACTGGGAATATACCCAAAGGGAGACAAGTCATCATACCACAGAGACACCTGAATCTTCATATTCAATGCAGCACTTTTCACAATAGCAAGGATATAGAATCAACCAAGGTGCACATCATGAGAAGAATGGATAGGAAAAACTATGGTACATATACACAATGGAATACTTCAGCAATAAAAAGAAAGAAATAATGTCATTTGCAGCAAAATGGATGGAACTGGAGAACATCATCCTAAGTGAATGAACACAAGCTCAAAAAGAGAAATACCATATGTTCTCACTCATATGTGGGAGTTAAATCATCCTTAAAGGAAGAAAAAATCCTATACATAAATTGATATATAAAACATGCACAATTAAACTTCGTGAAAAAGGGACAATATAGAGTAGAAAGAAGGAGGGAAGGAATAGCAGAGGGCAGCAGAGATGGTGGAAAGTGGGATGGGGAGGAGGGTCAATGTGGAGGGATGAATGGGGAGAGAATGATCTCAGTGTAAACAGCACAACTTCATGAGTATATTGGAAAAATAGGGGAGTATAACCCAAATATGCATTTGAGCTTTACTACATACTAGGCATAAGGCTCCGTAAACCGTGTGGGTTGATGAAAGTGATGCCAGAAGTTATGTAAAGGATGCATAATGGAAAAAGCCAATGCTATATTACTCTGTACCCCACCATCATTTACTAATAAAGGGAGAAAATAAATAAATAAATAAATAAATAAATAAATTTTTAAAAATGGTTAGGGGTGCAGCCCAGTGGCAGAGCACTTGCAAAGTATGTGCAAGACCCTAGGTTCAACTCCAGTGTTATGCAAAAACAAACAACAACAACAATAACAATAACCCCCCAAAAAAAACCCAACAACATAAAAACAAAAATTGAACATTATTATGAGGTATACCATGTGATATTTTGCTATATGTATATATTATGCTATGTTTAAATCAAGTTAAATGTATCTATCTCTCCAGACAGTTGTCATTTCTTTATGGTAAAAACATTCAAAATCCTTCCAGTTTTTTTGAAATACACAGTACATAATTGTTATTTATAGCCAGCCTATGGTGTAATAGCACACCAGCACTACTTACTCCTATGTAACTATAACTTTGTACCCATTGATCAGCCTCTCTCCATTCCTCCTTCCCCCTGTTCTTCCTAGCTTCTGCTAACCACCATTATACTCTCATTTTTATGAGATTAATTTTTTTAGATTCCACACATGAATAAGATAATGTAGCACTTATCTTTCTGTGCCTGGCTTATTTCATTTAAGAAAATGATCTCCAATTCCACCCATGTTGCCAAAAATGGTAGAGTTTCATTTTTTATGGCTGAACAGTATATCATGGTGTATATATACTGCACTTTCTTTATCCAGTCATCAGTTTATGGACACATAGGTTGATCCCATATCTTGGCTATTGTGAATAGGGCTTCAATGAACACAGGAGGAGTGCAGATACCTCTTCAACAGAGTGAGTTTCTTTCCTTTGAATATATATCAAGTAGTAGTATTGCTAGATCATACAGTAATTCTATTTTAAACTTTTTAAGGAACCTCCATACTGCTTTCATAACAGCTGAATTACTTTATATTTCTACCAACAGTGGGCAAGGGTTGCCTTTTCTTCATATCCTTGCCAGCACTTGTTATCATTTGCTCTTTTGATAATAGCCATACTTACTAGTGTGAGGTGATATTTCATTATAAATTATATTTTGATTTACATTTCTGTGGTGATTAGTGATGCTGAGCATTTTTAAAATATGAGTGATAGCTATTTGTGTGTCTTCATTTGAGAAATATGTATTTAGGTCTATTGCCCATTTTCTAAGTGGGTTGCTTGTTTTGTTTTTTTTTTTTTCTACTGTGATTTTAGCATTCCTTATACATTCTGGTTATTAACTCCTTGTCAGATGTACACTTTGCAAATATTTTCTCATTCTATAGGTTGTCTATTCACTCTGTTGACTATTTCCTTTGTTATGCAGAAGCTATTTAGCTTAATGTAATCCCATTTGTCTATTTTTGCTTTGCTTCTGGTGCTTTTGGGTTCTTATCCAAAAAATGCTTGCCCATGCCAATGTCCCAAAGAATTTCCCTTTTATTTCCTCCTAGTGGTTTCATAGTTTCAAATATTAAGTCTTTAATACATTTTGAATTGGTTTTTGAGACATAAGAGTCTAGCTTCATTCTTCTGCAGGTGGGTATCCAAATTTTCCAGCACCAATTATTGAAAAGACTAGACTTTTTTCTGTCTGTCTGTCTGTCTGTCTTTCTTTCTTTCTTTCTTCTTCTTCTTTTTTTTTCTTTTTTCCGGTACTGGGGGTTGAACCCAGGGCCTCGAACTTGCATGCTTTGCAAGTGCTGGATCACTGAGCTGCACCCCTAGCCCAATTTATTTACTTTTTTGAGACAGGGTCTCACTAAGTTACGCAGACTGCCTCTGGTCTCAAACTTGTGATCCTCTTGCCTCCACTCCCAAGCTGCTGGGATTACAGTTGTGTGCCACTGCGCCCGGCTGATGCCTTTTTTCGGTATGTGTTCCCAGCAACTTTACTGAAGATTAGTTGGCTATAGATATGTAGATTTACTTCTAGGAACTCTATTCTGTACATTAGGGCTATGTGTCTTTTTTTTTTTATGGCAATCTATATGGTTCTGATTATGGGCTGGGATTTAGCTCAGTTGGTAGAGCGCCGCTCTGCAGTCTCTGAGGTCCCGAGTTCGATTCCCAGCACCATAAAAATGGGAAAAGGATGTGGCAACCCACTCCCAAGGCAATCCCGAAACAACCTGCCATTGAAAACCCTATGAGGGTCGCTATGAGTAGGATACTGACTCGAGGGCACCTAAGAACAAAACAACATATGGTTCTGATTAGCTTTGTTGTATATTTTGAAGCCTTATAGTGAAATGCCTCCTACTTTGTTCTTTTTGCTTGACTGCTTTGCCTATTTTCATTTATTTATTTATTTTGTTGTACCATGAAAATTTAGGATTGTCTTCTCCAAGTTCTGTGAAGAATGTCATTGGTACTTTGATAGAGATTACATTGAATTTATAGATCTCTTGGGTCATATGGACAATTTACCAATATTGATTTAGTTTTTTTGTGATCTCTTCAATTTATTTCATCAGGGTTTTATAGTTTTTATTATAGAGATATTTCACTTCTTTGGTTAAATTACTTCTAGGTATTTTAATTTTTTGTGGCTATTGTAAGTAGGATTGTTTTCTTGATTTCTATTTCAGGTAAGTATTGTTATATAGCAACATTACTGATATTTGCATGTTAATTTTGTATTGTGCAACTTTGCTGAATTTATTTATTAGTTCTAGTAGTATTGTGGTGGAGTTTTGTGGTTTTCTAAATACAAGATCATATCATCTGCAGATAATAACAATTTGATTTCCTGTTTTCCAATTTGGATGAACTTTATTTCTTTCTCTTACCTGACTGTTCAACTAGGAGTTATAGTATGATGTTGAATAAAAGTAGTGAAAGTGAGCATCCTTGTCTTGTTCCAAGCCTTAGAAAGCTTTCAGCTTTTCTCCATTCAATATAATATTAGCTGTTGCCTTAATATATATGGCCTTTATGTTGAGGGACATTACTTCTATATCTAATTTGTTCAGTTTATTTTTATCCTAAAGGGATGTTTAATTTTATCAAATGTCTTTTCTTCCTCTACTGAGATGATCATACTTTTTTTTGCTCATTCTGTTAATGGAGTGTAACATGATTATTGATTTATGTATATCAAACCATCCTTGCATTCCTGTGATGAATCTCACTTGATCGTGGTGAGTAATCTTTAATGTGTCATTGGATTCAGTTTGCTAGTATTTTGTTGAGAATTTTAGCATCTATGTTTATCAGGGATATTGGCTTGTAGCTTACTTTAGTGTGTACATTTTTAAGTGTACAGTTCAGTGGCATTGAGTACATGCACATTGTTGTGCAATCATCAGCACCATCTATCTCCAGAACTCTTCATATTCTTGAACTAGATCTCTGTGGTTATTACACACTAACTCCGCATTCTTTCTCCCTGACCCACAGTTCCTGGCAACTACCACTCTACTTCTGTCTCTATGAGTTTGACTCCTCCAGTTTTCTTATATAAGTAGAATCATACAATATTTGTCCTTTTGTGACTGGCTGATATCATTTAACATAATGTCTTCAGGGTTCATTTGTATTGTAGCATGTGTCAGAATTGCTTTTTTTTTTTTTTTTAAGAAATTGAATAGTATTTTGTGCTATATATGTACCACATAGTCTTTGTTATTCATCTATCTTTGGACATTTGTGTTATTTCTACTTTTTGGCTGTTGTGAAAAATGCTGCTATGAACATAAGTGTAAAAATATCTATTAGAGTTTGTGTTAAATTCCAGAAGTAGAATTGCTGGATAATATGGCAATTTCATGTTTAATTTTTAAAGGACCTGCTATACTGTTTTCCACAGCTGCTACACTAGTTTATATTCCCACTGGCAAATGCCCAAGAGTTTCAATTTCTCCATATTTTCCAAGAACTTATTGTTTTCTGGATAAAAAAAAGTAATAGCCATCTTAATGGATGTGAAATTGTATCTTATTGTGATTTTTGTTTTCATTTTCATAATGATTAGGATATTGAATATCTTTTCATGTGCATACTTCTTATAAAGTATTTTATATCATGTATGCTATTGTAATTTTAGGATTATTTTATTGAGCTTCAAAGTACTGACTATTTTGTTCAGGAAATCTGACAGATTTCCATCAGCTGTTTTTAAGAGTAAATTAGCCATATTTTCTTCTGGAGTACAAGGGAGCCACAAAAACTATCTGAGAATTAAATCATATAGTCTGAAGATACTACAGCATTTGTCTTAGTTTCTTCACCCATAAAATTGAGGGAATAATCTTACTTCACTGAGTTTTTCCAAAGATTAAGTGAGATAATATATTTAAAGTGCTTAATGAGAGCAGGCATTCCTCATTCACTGTCAGATAAGCCCTTTCTAAACTGAAAGTACCATAAATGGAAATTGCATCCAGTATACCTAGCCTACCAAACCTGAAAGCTTAGTAACACACAGTTTAGTGTGGAATATAAAGAAAGATCAAACTTCAATATTCAAAGTACAATTTTTACTGAATGTCACTTTTGCACTGTCATCAAGTTGAAAACTTAAGTCAAACCATTGTAAATTGGGGATTGTTTCTATAATAGGAGTGTTGAGTGTTATTTGCTCTTATTGTGTAGGGGTGAGGGGTCATTACATGATGTTCTACAGAGAGAAGGGACCTGATCTGGGTGATGCAGAATTTATGGGATAATTTATGGAGGGTAGAGGAAGGAGTAGAGAGAGTGTTTTGAGAACTAAGGACCAGTCAAAGCAATCATGGCCTGTGCTTAGAGCAGTTGGTGCACTTGTCCATGGCTGTGACAGCAGGTGGAAGGTGAGCCTGGGAGGCAGGCTGGAACCAGATGGCAGGGGTGTTGAGGGCAAGTTAACTAAGAAATGTGGACTTTTGAGGGCAGCGTGGAACCATCAAAGGCTCTATATTGAGAGTGATGTGATCAAACCCAAACTATATTTATTGTTCTTCCTAGGAAGGCATGACCCTTGGGCTGTAATAGCAGCACTCCATCCCCAAGGCTTTGATCTTGACCATTATTGCTGTTTACTTTTGGGGGAGTATTTTGGATATCTACCAAGTGCCATATAATGAGTTTCATTAGACCAGAGATAAGATTAATTAGATATTTGAGGCAAGTCAGGACTGGAGTTGGCCTTGAAAACTCAGGCATTAAAGGAAGCAGTGCTGGAGGGTGGCATGGTGGTTCTCTCTGCAGATCATGAGCTGCAGCCTCCTTACTGAAGAGAATAGAGAAAACCATACCAAGAGTCCCTCCAAGGGGAAAGCCCCGGTCCCTGTCTTCAAGGAGATTACAGCCTCATCTGCAAGGAGTAGCAATGCTACACTGATATCAAATAAAATATTTAAAAATGCCTATGATATAGTACACATGGAAAGTGCTGGAATGGGTAATGGATGTGACCTTATGGGTAATGGGTAATGGATGTGATCTGTCCTGCTGTATTTTTTATTTTTTTTTTTTTTGAGACAGGGTCTTATATAGCTCAGGCTGGCCTAGAAGTCACTGTGTAGACCAAACTGGCCTCAAACTCACATAAATCCTCCTGCCTCAGCCTCCAAAGTGTTGGGATTACAGGTGTACACCACCAAGTCTGGCTGTCCTGCTGTATTTTAACAGAATTGGCAAAGAATGATTGCATGAATAACAAATTGACTTTTTTGTCTTTAACCTTTGACTACCAATTCCAAATCAAAACATATGACAATAAATATTTTATTTCCAGAAACTCTTCATTACAATGAACAAAACAAGACCTTAATTAGCAAAATAATTGCAATGCATAATATGAGTTTGTAAAATACCTTTTTGTGCCTATTCCCAAGAAAGGGGGTCCAATTGAATGCAGAAATTATTGAATGATATTATTAATATCTCACACAAGTAAAATTTTGCTAAGGATCATTCAAAAGCAACTGCAGCAGTATATTAAAAGGGAATTGTTGAAAAATCAAGCCAGATTCAGAAGAGGGCATAGAAACAGGGACATCATTGCTGATGGACATTAGCTGAAAGTACAGAATACCAGAAAGATGTCTATATATGTTTTATTGACTATGCAAAGGCATTTGACTATGTGGATCCCAATAAATTATGGATAATATTGTAAAGAATGGGAATACCAGAGCACTTAATTGTACTCATGAGGAATCTGTACATGGACCAGGAAGCACTCATTTGAGCAGAACCAAGAAATACATTTTGGTTTAAAATAAGGAAAGATGTGTGACAGGGCTTATCCTTTCACTGTACCTCTTCAATCCCTATGCTGAGCAAATAATCTGAGAAGTTAGACTTTATGAAGAAGAACATGGCATCAGGAAGACTCATTAACAACCTGCATTATGCAGGTGACAAAACTTTCCTTGCTGAAATGGAAGAGGACGTGAAATATTTACTAATGAAGATCAAAAGACAAAGCCTTCAGTATGGATTGCACTTCAATATTAAGAACACAAAAATCCTTACAACTGTGTCAGTAACTTTATGATAAATGGAGAAAAGGTTGAGGTTGTCCAAGATTTTGCTTGGTTCTATAATCAACACCCGTGGAAACAGAAGTCAAGAAATCAAAAGTGGCAGTGCATTGGGGAAAGCTGTTGCAAAGCCCTCTTCAAAGTACTGAAAAGTAAAGATGTCACATTGAAGATGAAGGTATGCCTGACTCATGCCATGGTATTTTCAGTTATATCATATACTTGTGAAAGCTGGGTGTTGAATAAGGGAGACAGAAAAATTGAGGCTTTTGAATTCTGGAGCTGGAGGTGAATATTGAATATACCATGGACTGCCAAACAAACCAACAGATCCACTCTAGAAGAAATGCAACTAGAGTGCTTCTTGGAAGAAAGAGTGGCTAGATGGTGTCTTATGTATTTTGGACCTATTGTCAGGAGGGAACAATCATTAGAGAATCCTTAGACATCATGTTTATAAGAGTGGCAGGTCAATGAAAAAAAGAAGACCCTCAAGTAGATGGATTGACATGGAGGCTGCAACATGGGCTTAAACATGAAAAAGATCATGTGCATGACACCATGTTAGATAGTGTTTCATTCTGTTGTACATAAGGTTGCTATGATTCAGACCCAACTCAACAGCCCTAAGCAACAGCAAAGAAAAATGTCATTGAGTCATTGAGTGTCATATATGTTTGAATTTTGTAAATTGTACTTTTCTTACAAATAAATGATTTTAAATTAAAGCACCCTTAGAATAATTGGGGTAATTAACATATTTATTAATTTCATTGCTGGGGAGAATGCTGAAGTTTTCAGAGTCATACAGTATAAAAAGTTACACATGTGCCAAATGACTTCCAAATGAGTGATTCATTCAAGGTTCATTTCTATAAATGTCGCTGTTTGGGTATGAGCCATACACTCTGGTGGATACCACTCAGGGTTCAGTTAGAAAAACAGAAACCATTGTAGGTATTTCATGCAGGAAGGGATTTAATATAAGGAGATAGTTACTCACTTAAAAAAAAAAAGCTGAAAAGGTTGAAGAAGCAAGAGTCATGGAAGGCACCTGTGATCTTTCAAATTTGCCATGGTAGTCTGATTACAAGAATTTACTACTACCACCTGATCAAGAAGGTCAGAGAAAATTGCCACTCATGTTCACAGCTGGCCATAGCACTAGACTGATAAGGAAGGAAAACTCTGAGTTGCTGTGAAACTTCACATCTGCTGAATCCCCAACTTTCAAATCTTGAACAAGAGCATATCATTGGTAGAATGTATTTCTTACCAAGAACCATGAAAGAAATGGAGTCTAGGCTGATTACCAGGCTAACAGTCCTGGGATATAGAGAAGAGCTTTGGAAGTGGGAGACAATGTGTGTGGTTGCCAAATATAATAAACAAAAGAAGGATGGAATATTATTCCCCTTCTATATACGAAGAAACTTAAGAATGGGAGTCAAGTAATTTGCCAAAACAGTATGAGATGCAAAAGCTGGTCTGTCTGATTATAGAACTACATCTTCTTAACACTTGATCTGCTTCCTTGGCTTTGACTAAAAATCACATTGTATTATCATTTCACATTGTATTAGGGTATATAATGTAAAACAGAACAGTTGAAAAGAGGGTTGTTTGGATACCCTTTTATTTTGTTTGTAGTATTTTCACATTTGCTACACTTTTCAACTCCTTCCAGCAAATATGATCTGGTTAGCTCCTGCAATTATGGTAAGCTCCCTAGACACAAAGTATTGGTTTGGGGATATTTAGGGGGTGAAGTGAGGGATATTTATGCTGCAACTCTGAAGTCCAGGCTTTAAGCCAAATTATACCACAGGCAATATTGGTGAAATCTTTAAAACATACCCAGTTTCCCTGCTCTGCCTTATTCTGTGGGTTCCTTATGGATCTTGTTTTAAGATTTAACAAAGAAACAAAATAGGTATTTACTGATTATAACTGCATCAAAATCCAGTATGCTGAGGATAAGAATATATATTCAGCATAACTCACTTATTTGTTCATTAGCAAACACTACTATGTCTGGTTATTGTCTATTTATAATCCCACTTCCTATGGCCCACATTCACAGATCCATTGTCCTCCCTCTCTCCCTGCTCTATACCCCTGGAAATGAAGGCCTGAATTCCTTGGACCCCCTTGCTTGCTGGCTTTCATTGGGTACTGTCAAGGGGAGGAACCAGTAGGCAACTGAAGGGCAACAGAAGCAAGAAATGGGGCTGCGTTCTCCTCACTGCTTTCCTGCTTGTACCTCATTTCTGACTCCTCTGTGGGTCTCCATGACCAGAGCTTCTTCTGGTAGCCACTTCTCTATGGTTCCCACTCGTACTGGGTTCCCATGACATTATTTCCTCCCCTTGTCCTTTTGGCTTTAGGGGTGGTGATGGCTTCCCACTCTTGCTGGTCTCTTAGTGTTTCATTATCTCTTGTTTATTTTAGTACGCCTCCAACTTCTGTGGACAGACTCATTACTAAATTGTCCTTATTGAATCCCTCTTGGGTATCAGCCACTGACTCTTCTAAAAAGAGGGCTGGGGTTTAGCTCAGTTGTTAGAGTGCTACTCTGTACTCTCTGAGGACCCAGGTTCGATCCCCAGCACCACAAAAACAGGAGGACATGGCAATACACTCCTGAAGCAATCCTGCAACAATCAGCCATTGAAAACCCTATGAGGGTCCCTATGAGCAGGACCTGACTCAACAGCACCTAACAACACTCCTAAAAGACCATGAGAATCCCCATTTGGTCACCAAAATTGAGTTTATTATTTAATCTAAGGGATAGCATCATGTTGGTGGGGACTAAGTAGTGTCTCAGAATGGGAATAGTCATAGGGTTTTGAGGTCTGAGTTTAAGTAGTTCTAAGTGAGTCTTTAAATTCAGGATTGTGATTAGAAGTGAGCAAAGTTTATCATAAAATTGTTTAAGTTTGCTGGATACAACAAAGAGGTAAGAATTTTAAAATGAGACTTGATGAATAATTATTTGATAAGGAAGAAGATTTGCCCAGGTGAGTCACCTGCTGTCCTGAGAAGGGGGCTGTTTACCCACATGAACAACCTATTGTCCTGAGAAGACAGCTAGTTGAGCAATTTATTGTTTAGATGAATGAGAATTGGAGATAATTTATTAGTTTAGAGCCTAATATTCCTGAGCTAGAACTTCTAACAGAGAACATAGTCATTTTGATAGAGGATCTAATAAAGTGCCAATAATTAAGCCATCCCCCATGTGTTTGTCAGCTTGGTGTACTGTGGAGGCTTGCGTGTTGTTGTGATGCTGAAAACTATGCCACTGGTATTTCAGGTACCAGCAGGGCCACCTATGGTGGACAGGTTTCAGCTGAGCTTCCAGACTCACACAGACCACAAAGAAGGACCTGGCAGCCACTTCTAAAACAATTAGCCGTTGAAAACCCTATGAGTAGCAGAGAAGCACTGTCAAATGTAGTGCCAGAAAATGAGCCCCCCAGGCTAGAAGGCTGCCTCCTCAAAGTAGAGTCAACCTTAATAATGAAAATGGAGTGAAGCCTCTGGGACCTCCTTTTGCCGATGTGGGCACGACTCAAAATGAAAAGAAACATAGTGACTGCGATAATAGGCTCAAACATAAAAAGATCATGGGTATGGCGCAAGGTCCAGTAATGTTTCATTCTGCTGGATTTAGGGTCGATGACTTGAAGACCCCTAAAAACAATGACAATAAGCCCTAAAAACAATGACAATAATTAAGCCATGGCCTTTAGGCGTCTGACAGGTAATTTAGTGCCCGCTTGTCATTCTGCAGCTCAAGCCAGAGGATATATCATTTATCTGAGGCCAGGAGCCATCCATATTTCCACTGTGGCCTGAGTTGTGATTGTGGATCAGGTATCTGAGGGTAGTCGTGTCAACCTCCATGAGTTCCAGGCCATGGATAATCATTTATCAGCTCACTGACTGCATCGCAGCATTAAAGATTCCGGAGGTCACACCTATAAGTATTGTAACACAAATAGACACTAAGGAAACAGTTCTGGACAGAGCCACAAGCAAGAGTGCTCAAGTTCAACTGGGAGAACAGATCTTTTCCCTAGTGTGAAGAACCAGATTGGGGGCATTAGCCTAGTTGCCTTATTTCTTTGTTGTCTTTATTTTCTGGATCTTTTCTAGTGACAGCAAAGATGCCAGAGAGTTTTGCAGAGATGTAAGAATATTTTTCTACACATGGAAACCCTGTTCTCCCTCAAAGGGCCAGGGTTAAGTCTAAATTTGCTCCAAGGGACAGAGGAGGGGAGGAAATGAGATTGGAATTAAATGGTTCCTTGGATTAAGAGAGAAATATGGGTGGGGGAGGGGAGCTGAAGTTTAGCCTGGAAGCAAAAACTGGATTAAGAAATGGTTTTCATCGCGGGTAGCTCAGAGATTCCAAAATTAGCTGGGAAACAGTCTTTCTTTTTACTCCTAACATTTGCTCCTTTGGTCCTAATAAGATGCTCCTCAGTTTACAATGGCTCAACTTCTAATCTTTCAACTTCATGATGATGGGAAAGCAATACCCAGTCAGTAGGAGCTGGACTTTAAATTTTGATTCTTTCTTTTTTTCCTTTTTGAGACAGGGTCTCGCTCTGGAGCCCAGGCTCCCTCAAACTCGTGGTTCTCCTGCCTCTGCCTCCTCATTACTGAGTGCTGGATTACAGGTGTATGCCCCAACACCTGGCTTCAATTTTGAATTTTGATCTTTTCCTGGGGTAGCAATATGTATCCCTCGTTACTCTCTAGAGGTAAAGGGCAAAGGCAGTGAGCCGCAGTAATCATGAAATCGGCGCACAGTGTTTTATGTTGCTAAGCGATGATGTTCGGTAGGGTGGGTGTAAGAAATAAGTTTTCAATTTAGGATGTTTCAATTTGTGATGGTTTATTGGAAGCTACCCCATCGTAGGTAGAAGAGCATTTGTCCTTATCATCTGCTACATGGTTAGATTGTTGTCTTTATCTACTTTTTCCAGGCATTCTCTCCTCACCTCCAGTACGACCATTCTAATAGTGACAGGATGCTGTTTCATTGCAGCTATCTGCTGACCGCCCTGTTCTGCTGGCTACCAGCTCTTCCAGGGAAGAAATGCATCTTAGTCACTCATAACAGCAGCCTCAGCTCAGTGCCTGGCCTACTACGTACCGAAGGGAGTATGTGACAACCACCTATTGTCCTTGCTGTCCCAGTAACATGGTGTCACCTGGGGCTCCAGGAGGCCAAATTCTCTGACTATGGCCAGCATGGAGAAGGAATCAGAATTTTTCTTGATTTCCCAAGTTAAAACCGGAAGGCACCACAGAGAAAAGAAGGTTTTCTCTAGGTTTATTGCTTTTGTGGGTGGTAAGAGCTGATAATACTGTGCTCCAAATGTCTCTGCCAGGAGGCAGGTCACCTCCTCCAGACTTCCTTCTGCCTACATTCAGTTGCTCCCCATATTTTGTCCCATCAGCTTCATTGGAGAAACCTCCTCTCCCACCACCCCTTGGCCATTTCTTTACCCATTTGGCAATGAAGTGCCTTACCCTACCAGGACTGCTTTCCTGACGCAGAGGGAAAGGACCGGAAATAGTTAATGAGTAATCCTGGTCTCACTGTGATGTCCCAGTAGGCTTCCCCCCTTTCCTCTTCCTTCTTGTCAACTTGCTGCCTACCCCCAGAGGCAGATAAGCACCGTCATACTTCCTCACTGAGACAGTTAGGATAGTCACAGGTCCTGCTTACTATGCACCAGGCACTATGCTCTTGACTCATTTAAATACCTGTAATGAACCTATAAAGCAGGTGCTATTTCACAGTGAGAGGATGGAGGCACAGAGAGGCTAAGCAAAAGTCCCAGAGTTGCACAGCTACTTAGTGGTAGAGCTAGTAAGTGGTCAGTCTGTGGCTAGTCTGTGTTCTTCGCCACTCTGGTCTGTTGCCTTTCTGAAGGGTAGTGAAAGTGAAAGTCTATGATCATCAGAGGCAAACAGGACCTGGTTTGAATACCAGTTCTATCATGCGCAGGTGAGTTGGGTGAATTCATTTCCTGGGGCTGTTGGTAACAAATTCCCACAAGTTGGGCAGCCTAAAAGAACAGAAATTCACAGTTCAGGAGGCTGGAAGTCTAAAATCAAGATGTTGGTAGGGTTGGGTCTTTCTGGAGACTGAGTGAGAGTCTGCTTCATGTGTCTTTTCTGGCTTCTGGAGGTATGGCAATGCTTGGCTTTCCTTGGCTTGTGGCTCCATCACTGCAAGATCTGCTTCTGTTAGCATGTGGACTTCTCCCCTCTTCTCTTCCAATGACAATGTCAGTCTATGGATTTAGTGCTCACTATAATCCAGTATGATTTCAACTTAATACTGTACAAATCTGCAAAGACCCTATTTCCAAATAAGGTTGTATTCTGAGACTCTAGATAGACATACATTTTAGTTCCCTAAAGAAATGGAACCAATTTTGTGTGTGTGGGTAGGGGGAGTGTTGAGGGAGGGAGGAAGAGGAGAGAAGAGGCGTGGGAATATTGATTGATTTTAGGAATTGGTTCATAGGATTGTGGAGACTGGCAAGTCTAAAATCTGCAGGCTAGGCTAGCAGGCTGCAGACCTGGGGAAGAGCTGAGGTTGTGGTTCAAGTCTAAAGGCAGTCGTCTGACAGAATCCCCACTTCCTCAGAGAGGTCAGTGTTTTTAAGGTCTTCAACTGGTTGGATGAAGACCACTCATGTTACAGAGGGTAATTTGCTTTCCTCAGTTAGTCTCCTCTTGTTTAAATGTTTAAACCTTGATCTCATATAAAAAAAAAATACCCACAAAGCAACATGCATACATGCTTGAACAAATATCTAGGTACCACGACATAGCCAAGTTGACATATGAAATGAACTGTCACTGCAGGGGACACTATTCAACCCACTTTGGTGGGCGGATTACTTACCCTGTTGGGTTCTTGGCATCCTCTGTGGTGGAATGGAGGTGATAAGTCCCACCACACATTTTTACTGTAAGGATTAAATGAACGAACGACCAGAGATTGCCATGGGAAACTTTTAGGGTTTTGTCTAGCACATTTATTCTGCTGGGAATAGCAATCCTTTTATGTAGTGACCGGCTTGCTTTGTCAATGTGGGGTCTGGAGGAGTGTGGCCATTTCCTTACTTGTTCTTTACCCATAGCTGTGACAACTGGGCTCAGTGCTCTCCCTCTCCCTGCTCCACCTGGAAAATCTGGGCCAGAGGATTGTGGGGATTTAGGCCTTTTGTCACTTGTGAGGGAGCATGGAAAGGAACCAAGATTTGCCAGCTGTAGTTCCAGCTGTGAGAAGAAAGTTGGTCTGGGGAAAAAATTATTATTAATCAGCTTTTTTTTTTGGAGGTAAGTTGACATCAATTGCATGTAGTTAAAATGTATAATTTGGCCAAAGTTTTGATACACATGCACTTTCCATCAAACAAGATAGTGAACATATTCGGCACCCTAAATGTTTTCTTATGATGCTTTGGTCATCTCTCTCTCTTGTCCAGCTCATCCCCAGAAAACTGCTGACCTACTTTTTGCCACTCTAAATTGCTTTGCATTTTCTAGAGTTTTATATAAACAGGGTCTATATTCTAGATTTTTTTAATTAGGTTTTTTTAAAAGACCCCATTCAATTATTTTGAGCTTTCTCTAAGTCACTGCTTGAATTAATAACTCCTTCCTTTTTATTGCTGAGTATAGATATAGCACAGTTTGTTTAACCAGTCTTCTGTTCACGGACATTTGGGGTGACTACAGCTTTTGGACATTACCAAAAAGACTGCTGTGAATGGTCTTTATACAAGCCTTTGAGGAGCACAGATTTCCCTTTCTTTTGGGTAAATACCTAAGAGTCAAATGGCTGATTCATATATGTCAAATTTTTAAAGAAACTGCCAAATTCTTTTCCAAAGAAGTTGCACCACTTTGTGTTCTTACCTGCAGTGTGAGAGAGTTCTAACTTCTCCATTATCCTTACCAACATATGATAGGGTCAGTTTTTAAAATTTTGATCATTTTAATAGATGTGTAGTGGAATTTCAGTGTGGTCCTATTTTTCATTTCCCTAGTGGCTAATGATTGTTGGGCATCTTTTTATGTACTTACTCACTGATCTTCTTTTGAATAGTGTTTCTGATCTTCTTTATGAAATGTTTTATCAAATCTTTTGTCTATTTTTTATTCAGTTGTCTTGTTTTTCCTTATTGTTGGGTTTTGAGTTTTCTTCATATATTCTTGGGACATAATTTCCTTTTGTGTGTGTGTGGTACTGAATCCAGGGCTTTACACATGCCCTGGAAAAAGTGCTCTACTACTGAGCTACAGCACGTCTCTTGGATATAAGTTTGTTAGCTGATATATGCCTTGCAAATATTTTCTATCAGTCTGTGGATAATCTTTTTATTCTTTTAACTTAAGAGTAGAAGTTTCTTATTTTAATGAAGTTGAGCTAATCATTTTAATTGTTTTATTGGTTGTGCTTTTATTTTCCTAAGAACTCTGCCAAAGGTCACAAAGATTTTCTCTTGTTTCATATCTAGAAGTTTTATAGGTTTAAGTTTTCCATTAAATCTATGATAAACTTCAAATTAATCTTGTTTTTGTATAGTGCAAGTACAGATCCAAGGTCACTTCTGATTTTGCGTATAGATGTTTGGTTGTTCTAACACCATTTGTTGAAAAAGCTATCCTTTCTCCACAGCATTCTCTTTTTGTAGCTGTCAAAAATTAGTTGTCTATATATGTGTGAGTTTATTTCTAGACTCTCTATTCTTTTCCATTGATCTAACTTGATTATTTTGATTCCTATAGCTTTATCATAATTCTGGCAATCTGTGAGCATTATTCATTTAAGATTGTTCTTCTTTTTCATACTTACTTTGGCTATTCTAAGCCATTTACATCTCCATACAAATTTAGACTTAGCTTGTCAGTTCTATAAAAAACAAAACAACACAAACAAATAAAAACTATTTTTTATTTTGATTTGATTTTTTTGATTATTTTGATTTGATTTTTATTTTGGGACTTTGAGAAGATTGCACTGAATCTAGAGATCAATTTGAGGAAAATTGACATTAAAACAATATTTAATCTTTTGACTCATTCTCTATTTGTGTAGGTTTTTAAATTTTTTCTATCAGCAATATTTTGTAGTTTTTTGTGTATGGATCTTGCACATCTTTTGTCAGATGTTACCTTAAATATTTCATGTTTTTATACAATCGCAAAGGGTATTTTAAAATTTAAATTCCTAATTATCTTTTGCTAGGATATAGAAATAGATTAGTTTTTATATTGATCTTGTATCTTATAATGTTGCAAACTTTGCTGATTGGTTCTAGCAGTTTCTGTGTAGATTCTATTAGATTTTCTATGTAGATGATTATATTGTCTGTGAATAAAGATGGTTTTATTTCTCCAATTCCAACTTGTATATTTTTTCTTTTCTTTTCTTCTTTTTCATTTTTTCTCTCTGATTGCATTTTCCAGCTCTCCAGTTTAATGCTGAATAAAAGTGTGAAGAATGAACATAACTATCATATTCTTGATTTTACTGGGGATGTATTCATGCTTTCAGCATTAATTGTGATGCTTAAACTAAATGTGTAGTTTTGTAGCTGCCTTTTATTAGGTTGAGGAAGTTTCCTTCTATTCCGAGCTTGCTGAGAGTTTTTAAAGCCAAGAATGGATGTTATATTTAATCATTTTTCCCCCTGTATTTACTAAGATTATCATATTGTTTTTATTTTTAAATCTGGTAATATCATACATTATATTGACTTAATTTTCAATATTAAACCAACCTTGTGTTCCTGGGTTAAACTCTCTTGGCCATGATGTATTATCCACTTCATATATTGTTGGATTAGATTTCAGGGTAATGCTGGCCTCATGGGATGAGTTGAGAATTATTCCTTCCTGTTCAACTTTTTCCTTGGAAAGTTTCTATAAAACTGCTGATATTTAGTAGACTTCACCTTGAAACTCTCTGGGCTTGGTATCATCTTTGTGGGAATATTTTAAACTATAATTTTTAAAAATGGACACATGATTGTTGGAGTTATCTATTTTTACTTGTGTAAGCTTTTATAATATGTGTCCTTTAAGAGATTTTTATTTCATTTAAATTGTTTAATTTATACACACAGAGTTGCTTATAATATTCTTTTCTTGGTCTTTTGTATCTGCAAGATCTGTAGTGATGTTACCTCTTTCATTCCTGACAATTTGTGTCTTCACTCTTGGTCCTGATCAGTCTGGCTATAAGTCTGCCAATTTTATTGATCTTTTCAAAGAAACAGCTTTTAACTTCATTGATTTTTCTCTATGATTTTTCTGTTTTTTAATTGGACAAAATGATATCTTTTTAAAAGTAGAGATAAAGGACAGAATGAAACAAACCCTGATGGTTTCTGGCAGATTCTGATCTTGGTTTTGATAAGTTTTACTATTTTGTTTAAGTTAGTGCCTAATGCATAGCAGATGCTCAATAAGTGTTGACTCCTCCTTTCTCTTTCTCTCTCTCTATCTCTTTTGATTTTTCTTGATATCAGTACTCTAATATTTTAGGAATTAACTTAATATGCACTATATACCCCACTAGCCTTTTTCTATTTAGTATTTTGATTGAGTAAATTCATACATTTATCAGCATATTTCCTACTTCTTATGGTTATTTGATTATCTTGCGCTAACCTTGGTCAAGCCATTTACCACAGTGACCTCCAATTTTTCTCATTTCTGTGATGAGAAAGCTGGGATTTTTTTCTAGTGTTTCTCAGACTGTGGCTTGTGATCCTCTAGTGGGTCATGAAATTAGTAAGGTGGTCACAACCACCTTCTAATAGATGAAATAAAATAGAATAAAAATATCAAATGGCCTTTGTAAATAGTAAGGATGAAAATTATTTTATGAATGTACTTATGGGAGGTTAGGAGAAACAAGTTTATAAAACACTAGTTTATGTAATTTCTAAAGACCATTCATTTATTTGATTCTCAAATTTCCATAATTTACATTCTTAGCATGTGGTATAAATTTCCACATGCTTCTAAATAATGTTCTGGATGTAAATAAAAAAGATAAGTAGACGTGACTGGAAAGGTTCACATGTCAAAGAGTTGGAGTATTTCATCATATTAGCCCTTCTGAGTTTTCAATACAAAACTTCTGTTCTTCTATTTAAAACTATTTGGCATAATAGAAACCATTAAAAAACCCTATGGATATGAGCAATTTTATTCTAAAAAATTTCTGCATTTGAGACACATTTAGCTCTCTCTTAAATTCTCCTCTGATTGTTTTTTCATATATATTTATATACCTTACCTGGTTATTTAAAAAAGCATGTATTTATGTTTAGGGTCAAATATTTTCTTACAAAGATTTCTACATAGTGAAAGTTGACACACATTAGGATTATTACAGCTATACACTATTCAATTGTGATAGAATATAAATAGCTTGATTTAAAACAGCACAACAATTTATACCACAAGAACTTTTGCAATGACCATCTCTGACAAAAAGTGAGTATTTTACTTGCTCAAACACTATGCTAACTCTAAAAGCTGGCAATTTACTCAGAAAATGTTTACTTTACTCAACTGTCTAACATCACAAATTGCCAGGCTTTAGATTAGCAGCAGCCAGCTAGCCTACCCTTGGAGTTGTGTTGAACAGTTTGTCTGTCAGTAAAGCTAAGTGTCAAGCTGGGATGCAGGCAGTGCTAGGTCTAGGGGGTTGCTTAGATGAGGGATGTGGCCAACAGAACTAGGCTTCCAGGGGTGAAGACCCTAGAACCACAGATCATTAGAGCTTGAAATGATCTTGAACATATCCTAATGGAATTCAACCCTCATTTGATAGATGAAGAAAACCAAGGTTCAAGTGATGATTTTCCCTGTTTATATAAGGCAGGTCACGAAGCTCAGGTCTTCTGAAGACAATCTCAGTTTGATCCACAAGTTTCAGAAGATAAAAACACTAAGGTCCTCAGAAATACAGGAGAGGCAAAAGAATACAAAGAGTAAAAAATCTAGAAAGCTCAGAAAGAGGTCAGGGAGTGGACTAATTTTCATTGTCAAAGGGAGAGAAGTCTGCAATACAGAGATCCCTCAACCCAGAAGGTTGACATGGGAGATGTAAGATAGCCTCATGTGAGCTCAGGACTGAGGCAAAGCATTATGGCACTAGAGGCTGCCCTGTACCAATGGGCATTGAGGTCAGGGCATGAGTGTGCCCACACTGGTGGAAGCCTTGGCTGAGGAAGGAAGGCTGTGTGGTTTTGACACAGACACAAGCAAAGAAAATTCTTGATTTGTGGGGACAGCAGTCATCAAATTTCTTCTATCATGTAGAGTTGCCCGATGAAATATTCAATGCACAGTTAAATTTAGGTTTCAGGTAAGCCATCAATAATGTTTTTGTGGGGCATGTACCTTGTGTGTACCTGGATATTTGGACGGGAGGCACGGCCATGCACACAGATAACTAAACACAACTCACTTGGGACCCTCAGGTGGCCCTTGAGAACTCCTCAAGAGGAGAGAAAGGAAAAGACTTGGGTGCTTTTGCCTTGCAGGGACTGAAAGCTCTTTATTGTCTCTCTGCCCTGACAAGGGCCAAGAGGAACCCAAAGTGTACAGCTTACAAGTGCTACAGCTCTTATGTTGTCTCAAGGGCAGCGGCAGCTCTTCTGCCTCTGGCGCTGGGACTGGAGACTGTCCTCAGCTTCTGTCCCTAGGCCCTGGGCCAAGAGACTGTCCTCACCTCGATTGTAGATCTTCCTCCTTGAGAGCACCGTCTAATTGTCCTGGGCTTGGTGGTCATGAGGAGAGATGCTTCTGTGTTGCTGGTCGAATCCAGAGAGAGTCCTTTCCTTGTCAGTGGTCTGTAGCAGAGAGAGTTCTATCTTGATCAGTGGTCCAAGTGAGGGGAGGGGAGAGCTGCTGCAGTGCAGCTTCTTTTATAGCTGGCTTGAACCAATCAGCTTCAAGTCCTTTGCTTTCCAATTGTCCAATCAGATTCAGGGGATTTTTGAAGGGTTTTGTACAAATGTCCAATCAAGTTACTTTCACTTTCCCTAGACTTCTAATTTACATACCAGATCTTCAAAAGCTGTTTTCCCAGTTTTGGGGTTTTTGCCAATTTCCTCCCAGTTTCTCCCTACAATGTTTTTAATATAAATTGTCCTGTGTAATATTATAATAATAAAATACTATATAATATAACCAAGTACAATGAAATGCCTAAAGCATTATTGATGGTATATCTGAAATTCACATTTAACTGGGCATTTTGTTTTTATTTCCTAAATCTTGCAATTCTCCCATCACAGCTACAGTAGCATGGGATGTGGTCATTCCCTGTGGTGCACAGCATCAGAAGGTGTTTTGGTGCCATGTAGCTCTTTCTGACCTCTTAACTCCCAATGGGCCAGCACACATGAAATACACAAATTTGCTTGAGTTTCACCTTCCCACTGGAATACAGTTTTACAAAGGACTCCATTCTGAAGATGATTTTGAGGCTGACTATTCAGACTTTTTATGCATCTCTGTAAGTTTAAAGAGAAGTGAAAGTTCACAAACAGGCCACAGAAACTGCAGATGGAGAAAGACTGTGGAAAGACTATGGGATGATCAAAGGCTGCAGGATAAGAACTTCCTGGCTCCAGCAAGGAGCAGCTGCTCCACCAGTTTGAGGCAAACTGCTGGCTCAGTTGATGTAAAAACATGCAAAGGGGGGGGGGGGAGGAAGAGAGAGAAAGAGAGAGAGAGAGAGCCAACAGGAGGGAGAGAGGTTTGCTTCAATATATTTCTAATCTATATTAAGTTTGTTCTAATTATTTAAAGAAAAAACAAGTATGCAAAACTTGAAACTTGGAAAATAAGCACAAGAATCCCTGGTACTGCAGAAGAGGCTTATCAGAATGCTTCTTGCAGCATGGTTTGTGGTAGAGAAGGAATGGAAAAAGAGGAATATCTGTGTCAAGGTACATGACTGAGTGAATCACAATATGGTTACAGTATGGAATATTTGATAATTCTAGTAAAGAAGTATGATGAGGTAGAACCAAAAGCTCCAATCTGAAGGGATATTTTTACTAGAGTGCTAAGTAAAAAAGAGGGAAAGAAAGAAAGGAGGAAGGAAGAAAGAAAGGAAGAAAGAAAGGTTAAGGTACATAATCTAATTGTAATGAAGAGAATAAAAACAAGATTGAAATTCCACTAAAACCTCAGGAAATGTATGTGTATACTTGTATATACTTTTGTGAGAAAAGTGTGAAAGGATCAGCATCAAAATGTCAAATCACCTGTGGTGAAATCGGAGCTGAAGTATTAGGCAGCGTGTGGGAAGATGATTGACTCTTTGTAGCTCTTTGAATTCTTTGACTTATTATGACAGGTGTGCATTACTATTAGTTATAAAACTCAAAAAATGAATATCAAGTAAAATGTAAGAAGTTTTATTATGTAAATTAAGAAGTTCTTTGAACAGTTTATTTTTAAGTCTCTGCAGGTGGGGACCTTAAAACCTATTCTGGAAAGTCAGTGGATTCTCAATGGATACCAGAGACTCTGGAATCTGGATCTTCCATATGCCTGTTCTAGGCTTGACAAGGTGCTCCAATCTTGTCCAACTGACCACATAGTCTGCTGAGGTTAAAGGGCTTTTTAAAATAGTAGACTCCCTTCCAAGTTCTTTCTTTCTCATTTTACATCTTACATTTAAAATATGGTTTAATTCACAGTTTTAGTTGACAGTTTTTCCAGGAATGTATTTTTGCACTGTAGTATACTTGTATCTTTCCTCCAGGAATGTTAACCAGGAGGCTTTTCGCTTACTGGGGAAAATGCTACCTGTTATGATGAAATGGAGCTGAGTTGATAATAAAGAAATGAGCTTTTCCAGAAATCCTAGCACAAACACTCAGAGGTGGCTGTCAGTGAAGGAGCAGAGTGGTCAAGCTGGATGTCTTTCATATTGTGAAGAAATTGTGCATGTTTGCTTGTATTTATAGCCTTATTTTTAGTGATGTTTCTGTTCTCCACTTGTGCCATTCATTCAGCCAGCATCTGAAAGCCCAATCTTTGAGGTTTCTATTCTTATTAGTGTTGTTGTTGTTAGGTGCTGTTGAGTTGGAATCTGGCTCATAGTGCTCCTACGCACAATAGGAGAAACACTTTTGTCAGTGCTTCTCTGCTATTCACAGGGTTTTCAATGGCTGATCGTTTTTTCAGAGCGGGTTGCTGGGTTCTTCTCCCAAGTCTACAGTATTTGGTGTTCTCATCCAAGTACTAATCAGGCCTGATCCTGCTTAGCTTCCAAGATCAGATGCCACAGGGCAATGGCTACAGGCTCTTATTACTGAGCTTTGTGTTAATTTGGTGTTTTATAGGTTCATTTTTCTTTAAGCCTCTATTCTAGATAGTTATACACACTTAGGTTCAATAACAATAAGGTATAGGATTTAAAAATATATATTTATAATAAAACTTTCATTTTTTCCTTGTGTTTTTATGCATAAGTAATAAATATGAAATGCATAACAATACTGTTTGTGAGGAAAGGGCAGATGTTTGATACAGGTGATAGACAAGGAATCAATGTTACCATGTTTTTATCTTCCTTTATCCTAGTTTAGGTGAAGGATTGACTTGGTTTCCATCTAGCAGGTTATTATGGGTAAGGGGTGGCTATTTGTTTCTAACTTATTGTAGATAGTTAAAATTTTCAAGCACCAGCCCAATCTGTAAAATTTCAGCAAGGGGATAGCAATCCCCATACTCAACCTACCTAGACAGTTACTGTGAAGAAAATGAGGTAAAGTGTGTAAATTATTTCAAGATTCTTGGAAATGGTTGCATCAATGCAAGTAATAATCACTATTGATAATTAGCAGCCCTGTTGGCCTCAAAAACAAAACGAAACACCCACAGGTATATACTTAACCATATTTTGCATTGGTTAAAAGTATTTGTCAATTGGGTGAGATTTGAGAAGTCACCTAAGACTCTGGGTTCCCTTTAGATGAAGTAAGAAGGCTCTAGGGAATGAATTCGACACATGAACGCCTTTAAAACAGTGCAAAACAGAGCCCCTCATATTTCACTTACTTGCATTGTGTTCAGGGACTTGACTGGACCTGTTCCATATGCAAAAACGGCTCCTGTTAATGGCTGAGCCCCTCCACCACCTCCCATCTTGGCGTCATGGCCAAAGACCTTAGAGCAACAATGTGATCAGATATGTAGCAGATCCTCATCATTTCTGGAATTATATTTTGAAGCATGGCAAAAAAAAAAAAAAAAGGAAAAAGAATAAAACGACTTTGAGTGGAAACTTTTGGAGGAAATGGAAATATATATACCCTTTTAGATGCACTCTACCCATCTGAAACTATTTTATTGATACAAGAGGATAGTACTTGAATTATATAACTTGATTTACTATAATAAAGTTATTGGATTTGGTATTTTTGAGACTAAAATAACTGAAAATATTTTTGTGAGAAATGTTTTATTTTTTAATAGAAAGTCTCAGAAAAAATTAATATATTGATTTTGGTTTTGAAAAATTTCACTTTTAAGCCTCCTTCTTCCTATTTCATTTTTATTTTCTGTGGTGCTGAGGATTGAACCTAGGGCCTCACACATGCTCTACCACTGAGCTACTCCCTAGCCCCGCTGCTTCTTATGAGTTGAGAAAGGGTTTGGGCAGGGGCAGTTCTTCTTTAGCTGAGGGTCTGTCTGAGGTGGTTGTACCCATAGAAAAGAGGCTCCAACTTCCTGTGGTGGTATCTGCCTTTGTTCCCTGTATCATATTCTGTTCAGCACTCTTTGTTAGGGAAGGCAAGAGTGATAGACCCATTGCTCCAAACTTCTTACAATTAGCTGAAACACACATCCCACATGAAGTCCAGAAGAAAGAACAAAACAATTCTTTATATCAGATCACATCTATTCCAACCATAAGGGTCTAGAAGGCCAAAGTTTGGGAGGGTTTCCTTTGATCCTCAATGGGTCTGGACCACAGTATAGGGCATCTATTTACATTTGAATTTCAGATAAACAATGATACATGCAACATTTGGGACATACACTAATTTAGTATTGTGCACATTTATCTAAACTTGAAATATAATTGTGTTCTTATTTGCAAAATGGCAACCCTGGTATGGGGCCTTTATTCTGTGGACTCTTTGGGCCACCCTATGTTTTCTTTCATTCATTCATTCATTCAAAAAAGTGTTTATGGAGCTAGGCCCTGGTCTGGGCTCTGTGGATATAATCCCAAATAAGAAAGGAAAGATCCCTGCATGGTCCTAGAACTTTCAGCTTTAGTAAAACAGACAAAAACTAGGTTATAAAAAACAAAAAGGAATAACAACAACAACAACAACGAATGGGGAGAACTGGAGGCCATTATGTTAAATGAATTATGCCAGATATGGAAAGACAGGCAGCAAGGTTCTCACTCATTTGTGGAAACTAGTAAGTTAATCTTGTAGCACAGGATGGAATGGAATAGTGGTCACTAGAGACTGCAAAGATAAGCAGGGGGATAGAAAGAAGTGCACTAAGCATCCCCAAAATACAGGGTGGAGGAAAAACCCATGGTTCTTCTTTAGTGCAGGACGGTAACTATTGGTTAAAACCATCTATGATAGATTTAAAAATGACTAGAAAAGAAGTATGAAAATCTCAGCACAGAAAAATGATTAATGGTTGAAGAGATGGAAATGTTTATTACCCTGATTTGATTTTATACATCACATACATATATTGAATTACCATACTGTCTCCTCATAAAGATGTTCAAAATTATGTCTTCAAAACACAACAATAAAAAATAAAATGCAAGATAACTTTGCATAGTGATGAGTGGTATATAGACAACAAAGAAGAGAGAGGCTGGCCCCAGGTGGTCAGAGAAGGCCACCTAGAGGAGTGACACTGAATTGAGACTTGAGAATGAGACAGCCATGGCAGGAGCTGGAGTGAGAGCAATCCAGGCAGAGGAACAGGAAGCACAGGGGCCTCAGTGCAAGAATGTGATTGGAGCTGCAAAGAACACAAAGAAGGCATGTGGTTGTGTGATGTAGTGGGGCAACAAGTGATGATATAGTCAGTCAGGGAGAATCTCAGTGCCGGGGGCAGGTCACAAGGGTGGTGTTGGTGAGGGAGTCACTTTATGGTCTGATTTGTGGTTTCAAATGATCATTGTAGCTGCTTGGTGGGGAATGTATTTTAGGGAGGAAAGAGTAGAACCAGCAGACCCTGTAGGAGGCAATGGACTGGTGGGTGGAGATGGCAATGGCTGGACCAGGGGAAAGGGAGGTGGCTGATGGGTCTGGAGCACACTGAGTGGAGTGGAGACAGGCCGCAGGGCATGCTGGGACAAGGTGGCTCCTGAGGCCTATGCAGGGGAACTCCTTCCTTTTGACTTTTTCACTCTTCTCCTACCCCTCTCCCCGACCCCTTCTTCCTCCTGACATCTGAGGTGCCACTTGCCTGACCCTCTTGACCCCCACTCTTCTTCAGGCCTCCAGGGTGTGAGTCCCATACCTGCTTTTGCTCCAGGTAGGGCCTGGGGTGTGGGTGGGGAGACCTTGGGAAGGCAAGGTCAGGGGAGAGGGTCCTCTTGGCAGTCTTTGGGGATCATCTAAAATCTGCTGGGTCTTCCCAATAGCTGCTCTAACTTTAGCTATTCAATTCACGCTCCAGGAGGGGGGAAGGATGCAAATCTGTCCTGCTGCTTCTTTTTCCAAAGGATGTGGACATTTCCAGTAAACATTTCAGAGAACTGTGAGAGATGCACAGGGTGGCGCTCAGCCTTGAATCCAAGGCGCATGGTGATCCTCCTATTCGGATTGTGACTCTAACTGAGAAATTTCTTTGTCATTTCCAAGGTCAAGGTGAGAAAGAAAGATAAATATGCTGAGGGAACTAATATCTGTTGAAAAGAAGGAAGGAAAAAGAAAGGAAAGGAGGGAAGAAGGAAAATAGGAGAGGGAGAGGAGAAGGAGGAGGAGGGAGGGGGGAAATGGGAAGGAGACTTTTCCCAGAATATTTACTAAGCAAAAATCTGCTGCTTTCTTTTCTTTTTTCTTAAAGATTATAATTAGTAATTTTCAATGTACAACTTAATTGGCCTCATTATGAGATTTCCATACCTGCATTTCATTGTATGTTGCTCAGTTAACTTCTCTTTTACCCTCTTATGACCCTCCTCCCATGTCCCCTCCCTCCCCAACAATGCTGCCCTTCCTACTTGCATGTCTTTTTTGTGAACTGCTTTATTTTCTTAATCTAATGGTGACCAAACCCTGCAAGCACAGGCATAAATCAGAGCTAGTCTGAGAGCTGGTACTGATCCATATCATGGATAGAGGGTGGCAGTGATTTAGCAGGAAAACAAACAAAAATAAGAATAAAACCAAAAATCCCCAGCGTGGTTTTGATCTTGACTTTGTAGCAGCTGGCACTGGGAGCCCAGGAGGATGAGGTCATGCGGCTCTTCCCAAGCGTGTGGACCTGTGCTTAGCCAGAGATGTCCAGCTGGCATTCAGAGCCTGAGGGAGGAAGGAAGGAAGGAAGAAGGGAGGGAGGGAGGCAGAAGTGAAGGGAAGGAAGGAAAAGGGGGGAGAGGAAGGAAGGATGGGAAGGAGGGTGAAAGAAGGAGCACTTCTCTGCCTGCCACTTCATCGAAGAGCAGTGGCCTCACCAAGTGGTTCAGAGGCCCCTTTCTGCATCAACCCTCTCTGTCTCTGCACCTTCTCTGGTTTTTCTTGGTTCCTTTAGTGCTCACAAATATCTCTGCAGCCAACACTGCTTTGAAAGCTCTCTTCCTTTTCCTGGCCTCTGACACACTTCAGGCTTTGACCAGAGTTCCTGGTGTTTCTCTTTTCTCATGTTGGCTGTTTCTTATACTTAGACCTTGGGGAAGACAGAAAATAAAGCAGTTGGTCGTTAGGGCAAAGTCATGTAAGCTAAACATTTCATATAGGCATATAATCAAGTACCAGAGAAAAGATCTGTGAAATTTCCATTTTTAATACTAGTTCCAAAAAATTCAGTAGACTGTCATTATCACATCAAACCGCCTTCTCTATGAAGCCACATAAAGCTACTTTCAAAGACAATGACAACCAATTTTGACATGGTTTGGAGACTGGCAGCTGGCCAGGGAAATGGCTCCTTCTCTGGCATTTACAGCATTCAGGAGAGCTGCGTGTGGGTTACTGCTGGAATGAGGCAGTTCTCTGAAGCCTGACCTGGGCTCAATCCTGATTTACAGACTAGGGTTAAAATCCTGGTGCTAATCAGGAAAAGGCCTGCAGCCGTAGCCCAGTGGCATCCAATCCCAACAGATCTTGGAAGCTGAGCAGGGTCAGGCCTGGCTAGTACTTGGATGGGAGACCACCTGGAAACACCAGGTGCTCTAGGCTTGGGAGAAGGATCCGGCAACCCACTCCCAAAAATCAGTCGGCCGTTGGAAACCCTATGAATATCAGAGAAGCACTAACAATAGTGTTTCGCCTGTTGTATGTAGGGTAGCTACATACACCAATTCAAGGGCACCTAACAACAATAACAGTCAGGAAAAGTGTTATCTTACTAAGGCTGTTTCAGCTCCTGAAGTTTTTGTTTGTTTGTTTGCTTATTTTGGTCACAGGCACAAAAGATGTTGCTGTTTTAGAACAGGTCACAACAAGAATTATCCAAATATTTCTCTACTTTTTGCCTTACTTTGCAGAGGAAAAACCTCAACAAAGTAGAAGGATAACATACAGAGATTACAGGCTTCTGATATGGTTGTCACTAAATGGACCAATGCCTTTGTCTGCAAGTAACAGGAAACCCAATTAAATTTGGCTTTAAAAACATACTGATTTAACTTAAAAACATAATTTAAACATAAAAATCTCATGGATTAAATTGTATTATCACAGACACAGTTTTTCTCTATATTTCTACTCTGGTTTATTTTCTTTTGAGGACTCTTTTCGAGGTCTCAGAATAGATGCTGTTGCTCCAGGAAGTATGCTGATGACAACATTCATACCTGAACATTCATACCTAAAAAAAGGATGTCTGTCCTTCCCTATCTTATGCTGTATTATAAGAGAAAAGAAAATCCTCCTAGAAACCTTGCTGCTGACTCCCCCATTTACACTGGTCAGGGTGGCATCACATATATGTACCTTTCTAAGCCCTTCCCTTGATAAGGGCTTGGACTTGTGCTGTGTAGTCAACATATTATGTGAGTCAGCTATGTGATTTTAAGTTTTCTAGAAGTCATATTTTTTAAAAAAGAATAAAAAGATAGTATTAGTTTTGTTATTGTTATTAGGTGCTGTTGAGTCAGGTCTGACTCAGAGTGACCCTATACATAACAGAATGAAACACTCCTTGACCCTGTGCAATGCCTGGCACTATGTCAGTGCTTCTCTGCTATTCATAAGGTTTTTGATGATTGATTGCTTCAGGAGTGGGCTGTTGGGTCCTTCTCCCAAGGTATTAGTCTAGTAACATATTTTATTGACTCAATATAGTGAAAATATTGTCTCAACATTTAATGGATGTCACAAATGATTAATGTTATATTTATGTTATTTTCCTCTCAAACTACAGGAAAAGCCATAAACTTAACTTACAATGCAAAAGGGCCTCATTTGTACTTAGATAGTTCTCATCAGGTACTGGAGGGGATTGAACAGTTCTCTCAGGTTTACTTCATCCAATTACAATGCTCCTGCCTTGTTTTGCCCTGACAACTCAAGTTTGATTATATTACAGAGCCATTACACTTGGTAGTCTAAATATCTAGTAACACAAAGAACATTTGAGTTTTGAAAAATGATGGTATTAAGCAAGAATTAGAAGACATGGTAATTTCCACAAAGATGTTTGTGATGACAGGATGTTCTGGAGCAACTTGGTATTCCTGGAGTATATGATAGTGACCATGGGATGACTGAAGATTCACTGTTGCTCAGAACCTATACAGCAGGAGGAGCAGCCCGCCCACCCCATGCTGGCTGACTTTCTTGAAGATCTGCGTTTTGATTCAGATCCTAGTTTTTCATCTGTGAAATCTCACAATGAGTGACAACAAATTCAAGATCTACTTAAGGACTGAAACTTTTGCAAGACAAAACAGCAACAAAAAATGTTGGTTCTTATCATTAGGCATGTGGCAATGCCTAAATATTAAGCTCACTGTTGCCCTCATCCCTTGATCAAAATGGCATTATCCTTCCTTGCTCACTCATCAGTTAGAAGAGGAAGGAAGTGGTTTCCAGTTTCAGCCGCCATTTACTATAATAGTCCCAGGCCTGGTGATCCTGGGACTGTCTGCTGATCTGTTTCTCTCTTTCTTCACCACTACCTTGTATTCCTTTCCCCCTTTTTTCATACTTAAGAGGACTTCAAAGATAGAGTAGCATACTGGATTCTGAGGTTATATCTTGTGGTCAGTGAAAACAATGCATCTTTTCCCCAGGATATTAAAACCACTACTTATCTTTAAAAAGTTTATTATGGTAATTTACTCAGAGAAGGTGGGACAGGAACAAATTAAATTTGTGTACATATGCAAGGGACTATTTTCCAAATAGCAATGAGTAAGCTATTCAGTTCTCACTGAGCTGTAAAAAGGAGGTGTCAGAGCAACAGAAGGATAGAAGATTCTATGTAAACCAGAAGTAAAGGCCAAGAAGACAGCTTTGCCCTAAAAGTCCTGGATGACAGTAGAGAAACTTACCTGGAAGTTAGCAAATGCCTGATGGTGAGTCAGTTGCTTTCCATATCCTGCCTCTTGTAGATTAATAATGAAGGAATTAGCTTAGAAGTTCAGAAGGCTTCCTGATGATCATGGTGGAAAGAGACTAAACTTCACCTGGTAAAATCATAAACTATTACCTCCAGACTTCTGGGAATAATGAGTAGGCAGTTAGAAAAGTTTCAGAATTGTGAATGGTTGACCTCTTTGAAAGCTACTGAAAGTATATAATTCTGGGATTTATGTGACAGACTGCTGCATAAACAAAGAACTATAATTATTTTTATAGCTCCGCTAGTCTGTGTATTCCGTTGAGGTTTATGTTGTTTCATTATAGTGTTCACTGAAGGTAAATAAAAATGTGTTCTACAAAAAAAAAAAAGTTCTAGACAGAGAAAAAAAAGTTTACTATAAACCTAATAGAATCTTAGTAAATTTGGGAGATGTGGCAGGTTTAATGCAAACAAGATTGAGTGTTTTCTTTCTTTACCTCTTCTAAATGCCAACTTTGAAAAACTTTTACTGCTATTGTTGTTGTTAGGTGCTTTCTGAGTTGGGTCTTACTCTTAGTGACCCTATGTACAATAGAACAAAATACTCCCTGCTACTGTGCCATGCCAGGCACTGTGTTAGTGCTTCTCCATTATTCATAGGGTTTTTAATGGTTGATTAAAATGGTTGATTGCTTTGGGATTGTTTCAAGAGTGGGTTGTCAGGTCCTTCTCCCATTTTTGTGGTACTTGGGGTCAAAGTTGGGGCCTCAGAGAGTGAAGATCAACATTCTACCAACTGAGCTAAACCCCAGCCCTAAAAAAATCCTGCATCTGTGCTAACATCTAACATATACAGACATCTTGTTATTTCCCCCTAAATAATATAGGAGAACAACTATTTCCATAGCATTCATATTGTATTAGGTGTTATGAGTAACCTAGTTGTTGTTGTTAGGTGCCTCTGAGTCATGTCTGACTCATAGTGACCCTCATAAGGTTTTCAATGGCTGATTATTTTGGGATTGTTTTGGGTATGGGCTGCCATGTCCTTCTCACATTTTTTGTAATAATGGGGATGGAGCCCAGGGCCTCAGAGAGTGCAGAGCAGCCCTCTACTAACTGAGCTAAACCCCACTGTTATAAGCCTGAATAAATATTAATGATCCTTAAGAAGGAAGAAACAGTTAACAAATTCATTGACTAGGTTGTATTTGTTAGCTCTGTGAAAAACATTTGTTCACTTGAATAAAATCCTTGATTTGTCTTTTTTTCCTCTAAAATGGCAAATATCTTCTTTTGCTTTTTGCTCATTTTTTGTTTGTTTTGAGACAGGGCCTATGTAACCCAAGCTGGCTTGGAATTTGACAGCCTCCTGATTTAGCCTACGAAGTTTTGGGATTACAGGTGTATGCCACCATGCCTGGCTTTGTTTTTTTCCCCCTTATTTCATAAAACAATATTGCACCATTGTGCACTGGTCCTCAACTCTCCCTAGGCTTCAGAATCACCTGGAGAACTGGTAAATCTACAGAGATTACTAGTCCCAGAGTTTCTGATTCAGTAGGTCTGGGGTGAGATCCAAGGTTCTAGGTCTGGTCATGTCTTTTCCTTCTTTCTCTCTATCCCTCCCTGTCTTCTTCTCTTTCCTCATCCCTCCCCTTCCTTCTTTTCTTTTTTCTTTCATTTCCTTCCTTCCTTCTTTCTTTTCTTTTCCTTCTTTCTTTCTCTCTCTCTCTTTCTCTCTCTTCCTTTCTTTCTTTCTTTCTTTCTCTTTTCTTTCTTTCTTCTTCCTTTCCTTTCTTTCTGTGCTAGAAATTCAACCCATGGCATTGCACATGCTAGGCAAGCACTCTACTGAGCTATGTATATTTCCAGACCCTGAGGTTCTAGATTTCTAATCAGACTGAATGATATAGTTCTAAATAATACAGATCCAAATGATACATAAAAAGAAGAACATACAGGAGAAGATTACAATCACTTGGAATACTGTCACCAGAAACAAGACCTATTAACTATTCTTCCAATCTTGCTTCATGCCCCTGATTGCATTCAAGATGGTATGTGCCTAACTGAGAAATCAAATGTTATGGGCTCCCTTGCAGCTAGGGCTGGTCACCTGACATAACACTGGCCAGCAAAAGGTAAGCAGAAGTCTACTGGAGTAGGACCTCTTGTGAATACTACCATCTTTCTGGATTAAAAAAAATCCAACTGGTTTATGCCTTTTTACAGTTTGCCTTTCTCTTTTCATCATGCCTGAAGTGAATCCTGGAGTGGCAACTGACCTGTTGTGAATCTTGTGACCATACAGGGAGACCTGGTTGGGAAGGCAGGAGGTACTTGGTTCTCTGAGTACTTGTATTAGCTCTGCACTATCTTCCCTTTTCCTGAGAGGTAAATAACCCTTAGTGTTTAAGCTGCTACAGTTTGTTTTTGTAATATACTGCGAAACACAATCTGAACAGATATAACTGATGCATATAGGCAAATGCATATTCTGTCTATCTCCTTGACCTGCTCTGGTTTTCTTCCCAAACCTGATTTTTTTATTGTTTGTTTTTCCCTACTATAAGGTACATTCAATGAGTATAGGGACTTTGCTGTTGTATTCCTAATCCATCAAGATGCTTAGGAAATATTTGTTGAATGAGTGAACAAATGAACACAAACATGGATTATATTCTCATGTAGATACCCTCCTGCCTGAGCTTCCCTTATATAATACTACCCACATTCTATTTAATGTCTATGTAGTATTCCATTGTTTGGATATGCTATAATTTTCTTTTTTATCCAATCCTCTGATGGTAGACATTTAAGTTCTGATTTTTCCTTATACAGATGAAAATCCCACATTTCCTGAAGTTTGTTCTGGGAAGGGGAAACTTGATCATTTTCTGTCTCTTTTATTCATGGAGACAGTCCCAGAGTGATTAATAATATATCACTGGAGGGAATATTTGCATCTGTAGTGTTTGGTCTGCCTTCACCAGCTTGAAGAAAGAAATTTCAGTATTTGATGGCATAGTTCCCCAAATTAGGTCATTTAAGAAACACTTGTGTGGTCATTACCATTCAGTCCAGACAAGTTTAATCCCCTTTCACAATTTAGTCTGGCAAAAAGAGAAGGTCAGGTTCTCATAGGCCTCCTGGAAAATCCAATTGTTTCTTTTTTAGGAGTAAATATGCACTAAAAGACACATATATCTCCTCCAAAAACTAATTTTCAGAGATGGTTTAGTCTAAATCCACATAGAAAAGAGTGAAAAAGAAAATGACTCTCTAAGGGTACGCTATTATCATGAACCTAAATTCCCTTACTAAACACATCACTTATCCTAACTGCATTGAGTTCATGGCACCCTCATAGGAATTTCTAAGAATGATGGTGGGTGTTGCTCATATTTGTACAAGTAAAGAGATCCTTTGAATAATTTTCTCCCCAAAAGAGGAAGCTATTACAAAGGTGAATTGATCTCCTTTTATGTCTAGGGGAAAAATTTTCCAGAAATTTAAAGTAAAATGAAGATTCTTAAGCTTCAAAATATATTAAGCTGCTCTGGACATGCTAATAATCTTATAACCAGTTTCCTTTTTCATTTGGGCTTCTAGAGACTCAAATCAAACTCACATCCTACTCTTCAATAATGAGATAGGAGCTTATGACACAAGATTTTGTGAACTAATTAGCCCTTAACTAAATGTAAGGAAAAGTTAAGACTTTCAAATGCACAAAAACCAGTAATGGATATCCTTTCAAAGGAACCCTGGAGCCTCAAGATTACTTGATCTTATAGGAGTCTGTGCCTTTGTTGATTTTACAACTCCTTAGAAAAGTTATAGAAAACAGGTAACAATGCAAGAGGTTCTTATTCAGAGCAATACAAATAGCTTGTCTGTAGAGTGCAGGATGCTTTCTTTTTTGTAGTACTGGGGAGGTTGAACGCAGGGCCTCACACACTCTAGGCAAATGCTTTACCACTGAGCTGTACCCCATCCCCCTTTTTCTTTTTTCTTTTGAGACAGGGTCACCTGCTAAGTTGCATAAGCTGCCTTTGGCCTTGAACTTGCTATCCTCCTGCCTCAGACTTCCAAGTCACTGGGATTACAGGAGTGCACTGCAGCACTTGTCTTGGATAAACCCACTTTTGCAAATTCATTTGAACATTTCTTTACTGTATATAAACTTGTAGAATTCTTTGACTTTTCCTTTGAATTTATATGTTTCTTCAATTTTAACATCATATTGGTTCTCTAGCTTAATCTTTTATATGTGTTTATTTTGTATTTTTATACGAGTTGTGATTTTATTCTCTTTTGGAAAAATCATATTTTTAAACCTGTAAATGGAAATTTTATCATTCTCTTCATCTTGATTTTATTTAAAAAATAAAATTACTTTTTAATTTTATTTATTTTGAGACAGTCTCATTTTGTACCTCAGCCTGGCATTGAGCTCACTATGTAGCCCAGCCTGACATTAAACTCTTGATTCTCCTGCTCTAGCCTCTGAAGTGGTGGTGTTATAGGCATGTATCATCACACTTGGCAAAATGTACTCTGTAAATTATAAAAATAACACATTATTTACAGAAAAATTGGATAATATAGAAAAGAATGTAGAATTAAATTTGAATAACCTATAAACATACCACCTGCAGCCATACCATTGTGGCATCTGATCCTGTCAGATCTCAGAAGCTAAGCAGGGTTGGACCTGGTAAGTTCTTAGATGGGAGACCACCTGGGAACTCCAGGTGCTGTAGGCTCTGGAGATGCACCTGGCAACCCACTCCCAAAAAAGAATCAGCCATTGAAAACCCTATGAATAGCAGAGAAGCACGACAGTAGTGTTTCGTTTGTTGTACATAGGGTCACAATGAGTCGGACACTGACTCGATGGCACCTAACAACATAAATGTACCATCCACATATGATTAATACTAATAATGAATTATTATCCATTACTTTTTCTTTTTTAAAAAATTAGATGCTAAATTTTATCAAAGTAATATATTCATGTTATTTGTTTATTTTTATTAGTAATTTTTAATGTACAACTTATTGGGTCACATGACATTTCCATACACGTATTTCATTCATGTTATTAAAAGAGTCAAATAACACTAAACGTCTTATACTGAAAAATTAAGAGTCTCCTGACATTCCTGGCCAACTCACGACTCCTGTTTCTCAGAAGAAATCACTTTCACCTGTTCTGGCTATGTCCCCAGGAGTTTGCCTGCATATTTTGAAATTATATGCTTATCTTACTATTTCATTAGTTTGTGGGTTTTATTTTTATTTTTTATTTTTGTTGTTGTTGTTGTTTGAAGATACTGGGGATCCAACTCAGGGTCTTATGCATGCTAGGCAAGCACTCCACTACTTGCCTACATCTCCAGCCCTTAATTTTCAGTTTTAGCTATTAACTACTGGCTTCCTAACTTAGTAAACTGAAGACTGAGCTCTCTTCATTGCAGGCTATTTCTCCTCTCCCCATCTTCTTAATTCAGTTATATCACAATTTTTAATTAAATTAAGAAAATCAACAGTCAGTATTTACATTATTACAAGTATTAATTGCTTCTGAGAAAACAGTGAATAAATCATATCCCCTTTAATGTACATCCTCTGTTTTTCCTGTAGTTAGAAGCTGCTTTATTTTTTTTTATCTACCTGACTTTCTGTCACTACCATCCACCCCCATCCCTCCACTGTATCTTTGTCACATGCCTGCCAATAGTATTTTTTATATTCCCAAGTGTATCCTATTCCATATTTCTCCCTGGAGGTCTGTTTCCTGGAGGCTGCTGTCCTCTACGTCATGACTGGATTCCTGAAGTACAATTGTCATCCTAAAGCTCCTCTTCCCTCTTTTTATTGAATTCATTTATAGATTTTTATAGAATTCTTCTCTCTCTCTCTCTCTCTCTCTCTCTCTCTGTGTGTGTGTGTGTGTGTGTGTGTGTGTTGAGTCATTTGTTATCTGCATTCTATGTCTTCAATTTCCCTGGTTTTGTTTAAGCCAACAGTATCTTCCTGAAAAGGGAGGATATTTTCCTTTAAATAAGGGAAATCAAATTCTAAAATTTTGTATGTCTGAAAATCTGTTTGTTGTTGTTAGTTGCTATTGGGTCTGGTCCAAGTCATAGTGACCCTATGTACAACAGAACAAAACACTCCCCAATTCTGTGCCATGCCTGGCACTATGCCAGCGCTTCTCTGCCATCCATAGGGTTTTCAATGGCTGGTTTGGGGGGAGGACAGAGTGGGCTGCTGGGTCTTTCTCCAAAGCCTACAGCACCTGGTATTCCCAGGCCATTTCCCATCCATGTACCAACCAGCTCCAACCCTGCTTAGCTTCCAAGATCTGATGAGATCAGATGCCAGGGGGCTATGGCTGAGAAAATGTGTTTATTCTACTCTTACTCTTGATTTATAGCTTAATTGGCATAGAATTATAGATTTGAAAATGTCCTCAAAAATCTGAAGCTATTATTCCACAGCCTTCTACAGTGTTGCTGCCGAGAAGCAGGTACATAATATTTGAAGTGACTCAAGCTTCATTTTAAGCATTTTATATCTATTATCTCATATACGAGGGAGTTATTCTTGTGATCTCTCTTTTAGTTTCTGTGTGACTTGTATTATCTTCTGGGCACATGTAGGTCTTCTCTTATGACTGTACTACCACTCTCAAATTTCAAAATGTTGAATCTTGGTGTGTTTTTTCTTCCCTTCACCACACAGAGTTCCCAATGGCCCCTGACCATCTGGAGGAATGTTTCCTTCCATTCCAGAAAGTTTTCTCTTATTATTTGAGAATTTTCTTCCCCCCATTTCTCTTAATTCTATTTTTTTTTTACCTCCTCTTATTTAGATATTAGACTTCCCAAGTTGATTTAAAAATTTTCTTATCTCTTCTTTATTGTTTTTGGGTGCCCTTAACTCAGTTCAACTCATAGCGACCCTACATACAACAGAGGAAATACTGTTGTCATGTTTCTCTGCTATTCATAGAGTTTCCAATGGCTGATTGTTTTTATGGGAGTGGGTTGCCGGGTCCTTCTCCCAAGCCTACAGCACCTGGTGTCCAGGCAGTCTCCCATCCAAGCACTAACCAGGCCCAACCCTGCTTAGCCTATGAAATCTGATGGGATGGGACACCACAGTGGTATGGCTACAGGCTATCTCTTCTTTACTCCTTTCTAATTCTTGGACATTTTGTTCTATTTTCTAAAAGATTTTCTTGTCTCTATTGTCTAATGTTCTGAATGAGTTTTAATTTATCATATTTTTAATTGTCAAGAGAGCTTTTGTGTTCTACAATTCTCTTTTACTGAATTCTGTTCTTATCTCTCTGAGAATATTAATTTTAATTTTTTAAAAGTGACCTTTAGTTCCTTTCATTTTCTGCTTCCTTCTTGTCCCTTTGTTCATTTAGTCTGAGTCTTTAGGGCCCAGGCTATCTTCAAGCCTTTGGCTGTCCTTTCATATTAAGAGTGAGAGGGTAAAAGCTCACTTGAAGTTCTATAAACAAAATGGATGTAAGATGACCAGGTGGGGAACCAACCTTTTGTTGTTGTTATTGTTAGGTGCCCTCAGGTCATGTCCAACTCATAGTGACCCTAGGTGCAACAGAATGAAACACTACTCAATACTGTGCCCTTTTTAATGTTTAAGCCTGTTATTGCAGCCACTATGTTTCTTTTCATTTTGAGTCATGCCACAATAGCAAATGGTGGTCCCAGGGCCTTTACTCCAATCTCATCATTAAGGTTGACTCTTCTTTGAGGAGGTAACTCTTAACCAGTTGTTTCTTAATGCCTTCCAGTCTGGAGGGCTCATTCTCTGGCACTATATTTGACAGTGCTTCTCTGCTATTTATACGGGCTTCAGTGGCGAATTGTTCCAGGAGTGGGCTGCCAGGTCCGTCTCCTTAGTGTCTTAGTTTGGAAGCCCAGCTGAAACCTGTCCACCATGGGTGGCCCTGCTGGTATCTGAGATACCTGTGGCATAGCTTTGAGCATCACAGCAATATGTAAGTCTCCACAGCACAACAAGCTGACAGACACGTGGGGGAGCCTTTTGTTGAGGGGCCTTAAATTTCAGTGGCAGAATATCCCCCTGGGGCTATTTGGGTGTCCAGTGCAGAATCTTCCCTCCTCCTGTCTTGTATTTATATTCCCTGTGCTGATGTTCTGAGACCTGACTCAGGGAAGGGAGTTGGGGCCAGGGGCTTTGCAGCCCATATTTCTGTGGACTTTCCTTTCATGCCCCTAGCTTAAACCTGATTCCTTCCCCTCATCCCCCGACCAGCCCTTGTATAGGACTAGCACCCTCTGGGTTGGGCCTCGACATTTAACCTGATTCTTCTAGGAGGCTGCTCAGGACTAGCCTATCACCTGGCCAAATGGGGCAGAGAAGAGGTCCAAGGTTTTGGATATAGACTGTGTGACAGACACCCACATCTTGCCTGACCTCCTCCTTTCCTGGCATCTGGCCTCTCCCAGTGCAGGGTCTCTAGGCTGCTGTGGAGCAGGTGGCTCACGTCCTTCTAGCCCTAGGCTGTAAGATGATGCTTTCCCACCAGTCCATCACCTCAACTCCAGACACTTCATCGCCTGTCCTAGGTTGTTTCCCTGGAGCCTCACTGTACAGTGGCTTACTCCCTTGTCCTTGTAACTTTATTATTTGAGAGAGGTTTTAAGAGAGTGAGTAGATAAATGTGTATGTTCAGTCTGCAGGAGATCCACCCAACCCCACCCCATGCGTCTTTCCTTTCTATTTTTGGTTATAGTTGAACTGTATCCCCTCAAAATTTATATGGAAGTCCTAACTTGCAGTACCTCACAAGGTGATCTTATTTGGAAATAGGGTCATTGTGTCAGTGGCAGTTAAGAGTGCTGTACCCTAACATTACTGCCTACCTTGAGGCATTCCCCTCCTCAGGACCTCCACTCAGGGATGTCAGGTCCTTGGCTCTGTCCCAAAAATAAATTTCAGGATGAGTCAGAGATTGAAAGAGTGTTGGGGAGTTTTATTAGGTGAAGGTAAGGTATGGTACAGTTTCAGGGTGAAGCATGAGGTGAGAGAGAGAAAGAGAGAGAGAGAGAGAGAGAGAGAGAGAGAGAGAGAGAGCGCAAGCGAGCGCCCTAAGGAAATAATAATATACATCTGAGACATGGATGCAGGTCTCTCAAGAAAGAGTCACCCTAGGTGTCTTCATGATGGATATATATGATTTGGGGGCTTTTGAAGTTATAATGCTCAACGGGGTCTCAGATGTGCATGGTATAGATTTGCAGATAGGAAAATGTGCATTGTTCAAATGTCTAGATTGGGATAGTCAAGGAAATTCTTATTTCATCTAGTCACAGGGAAATTACTTAGGCCTGTTAACTTTAATTATAGTCCATTATCTGGCTAAGTGAGATTCTCAGGGAAGCACAGGATTCTATGCAGGTAGTTCTCACAGCAGCTTTACTTTTCTGGTTGTACTAGAATTCTTGGTTGGTAACGTTCAACCCAGATCACAGGGTGAGAAGCTCTTTCCTTCTCATGTTCCCCCAATTTTCCTTGTCTTTCTGTATTCTGCCTCAATTATAGATATGAGTTAAGATAAGGTCATACTGGAGTGAGGTAGGCCCCTAGCCCAGGATAACTGGCATCCTTATAAGAAAGGGGAAATTTGGACACATAAACACAGGAAGAACACATGGGAAGATTGGAGCTATGGTGCCACCAGCCGAGAAATGACTAGAAGCAAGGAAAGAGGCCGGGAACACACCATTTCCTGGATTCCTCTGGAGGAACCAACCCTACCAAGAGCTTGATCTTGGACTTCCAGCCTCCAGAACTATGAGCTAATAACTCTGTTTGTAAGTCACCCAGCTAGTGGCACTTTGTCATGGCAGCCCTAGGAATCTTATTTTGATGTAAGTATTTTTGTAGGTTACCTTGAATCTGTTTTTGAAGAAGGCAGAGAATAAATGAATAAAAGTAACACTGAAGTTTTGATTATAGTCAGCAAGAGTTTCCAAAGTGTGGACTGCAAATTACCACAGGGTTCACAAGGCTAGGGTAGCTATTTTTTGTAGCTTAGCATGGTCCACAGATCTTAAATCATGTTCACCATGTGGTAGTAGTAGGTGTTGCTGCAGTTAGTACTGTTGTTATAATTAAATGTTCCCTGTATTTTAAAATGTATTCCAATATTTAATTTAGAAATTGTTAATAATTTTTCTAAGGAGACCATTTCCTTCAACAAATATTTGAGTGTCTACATTAGGCAGTACTGGATTAGATTCTTGGTGACAAGAAAAGAAACTTCAGATAACTATGAATAAAATGTGGGTTCCTCCCCTTCTCAAAATGCTAATAAGCACCACTGTCTTCTTACTTGTTTTATTAATGATCTCATCTTTGTCCTAGCCCTGGTAAGAGGTTTTAAGGAGGCGACACAGGTTGTATGTGACTGTTTTCTCTGCTAATAAGCCTCTTAGAAGAAGTTTTGGTATACTTAAAGATTGAGGGTCATACTAAAAAGCCCTCACATTAACGATGCATACATTACTTAACAATTTTACATAGTGGCTCCTTCTGAGTGAAACCAGCTTGGAGGTTGGGACACTTTCACAAGGCGAGGGACATTTGAAGCATTCAAGGCAAGCATTCGAGGCTCTCAGGCAAACCTCAGCAGCAGCCTTGTGCAGCCTAACCCAGTGCTGACCTGCATGGTGGGTCTCTCCTATGGATGGCAGCCCCGTTTGCCTGTCCTCAGAGGCACAGTTGGGAAGAAGCAGGTGGCTGAGAATGCCTGTCTGCGCATAGCACACACTCCAGCTCTTTGCTGTGCAGCTGTGGCAATTTGCATAGACCTGTGCTATTTATGACTGTCCATATTTGCTCTATAAGAACCATCTCATTTTCGGACTGCATTTGGCCACACTGCCCTGGCTGCTGCTGGGGTTTTCCAGCCGGCCACCACGATGCCACATCTCTTCAGAGCATCTTCCGTGAGTTGCAGGTGCTTCTTCTGCTCCCCGCCACCATGCACCGGGGTTTACCTTTGGCTCACTCACTCTTTTAGCAATGATGCATCAAGCACCTCCCGTGGGCGAGGCTTTGGGCAAGGCCCTGGGAGGGCCAGGACACATAGGCCGCGAATCCCTTCCTGGAGTGGCTTGCCGACTCTGGGGAAGCGTGGCGGGCAGCGTCTGGTGTTAGTTCTGAGCCTTTGGTGATGGCTCTACTTTCTCGTTCCTCTTTTCAAACCAGATGCACGACAGAGCCCTGCCGCCTAGCGAGCTCGTTTTTATCTTTCCATTCACTGTCTCGCTTTACAGCGAGCGTGTCAGCATATCGCCATTAAACTCCCTGTGGTCTGGCCTCTGGCCTGCAGGAGGGTCCTCCAAGGTCACCAGTCACTCACACCTGTTCCCCTCCCCCTGGAGCAGGGAGGGCCTTTCCACAGGTTTTGCTATCTTTTGACTGTAATGTCGATGACGTAGAGCGCAGCCCAGTTAAACACCTGGGTGTGTCTGCAGGTGGTGCCTGCCCCCACGCCTATGTCTTCGCCCTCTGTTCCCTTCTGATGTCGCCTCTCTCCTTTCCCTCTTCCCTTGGGCTCCAGGACCCTTGATTCATACTGACCTTCTGCCTTTCTAGTTCCGAAACCCAGCTGATGCCAGGCCATAGTGAGCTCTATCTCTGAATAATTCACCTGGCGGTTGTCATGGCACATCTTGTTATAAAGTAATTTGACTTTTTTTTTTCAGTACTGGGAGTCGGTCCCAGGGTCTCATTCATGGTACGCAAGTGCTCCATCACTGACCTGCACCCCCAGGCTCTTTTTCATTTTTGACTTTGAGACAGGGCCTCACTAAATTACGCAGGCTGCCTCTGGCCTCAAACTCATGATCCTCCTACTTCTGCCTCCCAAGTCACTTGGATTACAGGTGTGAGCCATGGTGCCCGGCCATAATTTGACTTTTCATTGTAGATCATGGATAGTCCTCGTTCTCAGAGATAATAAGCAACCCCTTAGTGTTGAATCTGCTGAGGATGGAGATTAGATTTTGTCTTTTCTTTTAGTTTGGTAGCTAATGTGCCAGGCCTGGCCTGGAAGCCTTTGGCTCCCTTCCTTGTCTTTCCCAGCCCTCCTGAGCAGTGCAGGAGGCTGACCCCTTTGGACCGAGTTCCCTAGGATCCTGGGTCAGCCGGTCTCTGGATGGGTTTGAGCAGTGCAAGGTATAAGTGGGGACTGGATGGTAGGAAGAAGAGAGAAGCCACGCTATTTTTCCCTGTCTTGGACAGTACTCTTAATAGCCCCTTCACGGCTCTGCTTCCTCCTGCCGAGGGGTCTGCTTCTGTTGACAACATTGATTCTTTATGACTCTCCTCTTTGGGGTTATACCTTCCCGCTTCTGCTAACCTATGGGTGGCCTTGCCTTCTCCTAGGAGTGTTTAGCTTTGTTGTCTCCTGAAAAAAAACAAAAAACAGTGGTTTCTGTTTCCTGAGTGGACTGTGGCTGATACGATTTTATTTTCCTCCCTTCCTTTCTTCCTTCCTTCCTGAATTAGTTATGTAATGTTGCATAAGAAATTACTCTAAAATTTAGTAGCTTAAAACGTTAAACATGTATTATTGCCAACAGATTCTATAAATATGGGATCTGGACATAGCTTAGCTGGGCCCTTCTGGATCAAGGTGTCTCAGGAGATTGTAGTTAAGCACTGGCTAGATTTTTAGTCTCATCTGAGGGCTTAACTTGTAAGGAGGGTCTATTCCCAAGATCACTTGCTTGGCAGCCTTGGTCCCTTGTTGTGTTGGCTTTTCCATGGGCTGCCTCCACGACATGACAACTAGCTTCTACCAAGGCAAGTGATCAGAGAGACAGAATAAGAGGGAGAGAAGACCCAAGACAGAAACCACAGTATTGTAACCTAGTCTTGGAAGATGTGCCATCTTGTCACTTGTCCTGTGTTCTATTCATTGTTGTTAGGTGCTGTAGAGTCAAGATTAAACTCATGGCAATTCATGATTAGGTGCTGTCAAGTCAAGGTTCATCTTATAGGGTTTTTGATGGCTGATTGTTTCAGGATTGTTTCGGGAGTGGACTGCCACATCCTTTTCCCATTCTTATTTGTTGTTGTTATTGTTAGTATCCGACTCATTGTATCCAACTCATAGCAACCCTATGTACAACAGGCAAAACACTTTGCTTCTCTGCTGTTCATAGGGTTTTCAATGGTGGATTGATTTTTGGGAGTGGGTTGCTGGGTCCATCTTCCAAGCCTACAGCACCTGGTGTTCCTAGGTGGTCTCCCATCCAAGTACTAACCAGGCCCAACCCTGCTTAGCTTCCGAGATCTGATAGGATCGGATGCCACAGGGCTATGGCTGGAAGCTATTCTGTTTGTTAGAAAGGATTTAATAATAAGTCCAGCTCAGACTCAAGAAGAGATTACACAGGATGTCAATACCAGGAAGGCCATTGATCAATGAATGCCATCTCAGAGACTGCCCATCTTTCTATCCTTCCCTTCCTCCTTTTTCCTAGCCCCCTTCCTTCTCTCCTTCTTTCTGGTACTGGTGGAAATCACAAGGAAGTTGTTTTGAGCTCAGATAGATTACTACCCTTTGAATCTTGTATACTTCTTTGTCTCCCTCAATATTAGGAAATTATAAATGAACTACATGTCTATGGGCTGGTCTGGAAGTCTACCATATGTAATACTGCACATATGACTGGCAGCCGTAGCTCTGTGGATTCCGATCCCATCAGATCACGGTCGCTAAGTGGGGTTGGGCCTGATTGCTACTTGGATGGGAGACCACCTGGGAACACCAGGTGCTAGAGGCTTGGGAGACAGACCAGCAACCCACTCCCCAAAATCAATCGCCGTTGAAAACCCATGAACAGCAGAGAAGCACTGACAATAGTTGTACTCAGCGTCGTTATTAGTTGAATACCAACTGGACGGCACCTAACAAGAACAAGAACAACAACAACAACAATAATAACAACAACAACAACTGCACATATAGGAACCCATACTTGACATTCTATATTCCAAATATACAAGTAAATTTTTTGGACACAATCCATTCACAAAGGGCCAACTTGCTGAAATAACATCCATCACAAATCTGTTTGAGGGAGGATTGTTGCCTATTAAAATTAGATTGTCATGCTCTTCCTGGTTGGTTTCATTTCACCTGGGACTGACACTCAAGGAAGCATTTTGTTCACATTTTGGACACAGGTTCTTCAGTGCAGCTATCTGTTGGGGATGAACTGGAGCATGAAAGTCAAAAAAGGGCAGTATTATTTTCTCAAAGGCACCAAGCCCTTTTGGAAGAGGTACTCAATTCTTTTTCTTTGTTTAAAATGCCACTGAATTGCTTGTGTCATTAGTAGGAGATCCTGCTTATAAACACCCCTTCCCCATGACAGCTGTCATTCCTGTAAAATGCCACCTCTTTTCTCATAGTGAGTTGTGGGGTGTTACATTGCATCACCCAAACAGGGGAGGGGAAATGAAACAAAAAGTACATAGACCTTTCTTCTACCCAGATGTAAGATGTGCTATTCTATTTTATTCTGAGGATTGGTTATTCTCCATTTCATGGAAATTTCTATGTTTGTCTTTGAAAAGAAGTAAAACAATATGTGTGGTTGTTGGGTGCCATCAAGTCGGTGTCCGACTCATAATGACCCTATGTACAACAGGCAAAACACTATTGTTAGTGCTTCTCTGCTATTCATAGGGTAGTCAATGGCTGATTGTTTTTTGGGAGTGGGTTGCCGGATCCTTCTCCCAAGGCAATATAATGAGGGGGAAACGATAAGTTGTAATTTTTATGTGTTTATTTATTTTTGCAGTACTTGGAGGCTAAATGTAGGGCCTCACACATACTTTGCAAGTGCTCTACCACTGCTGCACCCTCAGACCATGTTTTATTTTTATCTTGAGATACGGTCTCACTAAGTTACGCAGGCTACATCTGGCCTCAAATCCATGATCCTCTTGTCCCCGCCTCCTGAGTTGCTGGGATTATGGAGGTGAGCCACCATACCTGGCGATAACTTGTAATTTTTGAGCTCTTTACAGACATTGGGATAGGAACATACTGCATTTTCCATAAATATGGAAATGGACATCTGCCCGTTGCAAGAGTCACCAATATGTTTACCAAAGCAAACACAGGCACTATTTAAGATATATGTGTGTCTTTAGAAAGTGCAAAAAAGTACCAGCTTTTAAATTCGATTTTTAAAGGTTATAATCATACCCCCTGATCTATTCTTCCCATTAATTTGTTAAGAATCACTTCTTAAGCAGCTGTCCTGGCAGTGAGGGCTTGGAATAGGCGGGACTGTGCTGTGCTGAAGTTAGTAGACCAATGAGATAGAGAGCGTGCCGCCTAGGGGGCTATGAAAAGGGATCATGTAGCATGGAAAGTGAGCCAGATCCCCACACTCCAATGCAATTTCATAGTGATCACAGCAGGGATTTTGTGGTCATTTTGCATATATGACTTTCATAGCTATTTCTCAGTGCTTCTGCACATGTGCCCCAGATGTTCACCCCAAAGCAGTGTTAGCTTCCAGCTGGAACACGCTCGGAAATGACCTGTGACATTTTCACATTCACAAACTAAAAGTACCAGTACCTGCCCTTCAGTGTGTGCACACGTTACCCCTTTACTTTGGTGTCATTTTCTATTCTGTGCCATTTCACAGGAATAGGTTAAAAGGGGCCCCGAAGGTGATCTCCATGGGCCCCAGTAAGCAATGAGAGCCAATGTAAAGACAGAGGCCAATTGTTGTAAAAGGTCACAGTCGCTTTCATCAGCTGACACACGAACTGGTAAAAAGGTACCATATCAATGAAAGTAAAATAACACAACAGGTGAGATCAGTCAGGCACCCTGCACCCTCAGTTCCATAGCCTGTGCAGTTTGCAGTCAGCCTTGATGTTGGACAGAGAGCGAGAGCGAGAGCGAGAGCGAGAGCGAGAGCGAGAGAGAGAGAGCGAGAGAGAATGAATGAATATGAGAATATTTGATTTGGCTAGAGTAGATCTTTTTTTTTTTAAACAGGATAAAAATAGGTGGAACAGGAAAGCACTCATGCCTTTGTTGAAGAAAAGTATGCTGGTTCCTTACAGTTCGGGCTGCATTTTTATAGATGAATAGATGTTAGTGATGCTGTGTCAGGGTTAGTGAGACTGGAGTCACCTGCAGTTAGGTGTGGCCTGCAGGAGTACTCAGCCAAGGGCAGCCTGGCAGAGTGTCAAGCTTGGCTGAGGATGTTCTGGATTCACGTCACTACTGTGTGGCTTGTCACAGATGCCTCCCACTTCCTATGCAGGTCTTAGCAGTGTCCCCTACTGTGAAACTGAGAGGTTCCCTTTGATGACAAAGGGGCCCACTGGCTCTTCTGTGACCAAGCAGACTTAATCCATGATCTTTGGAAGGACTGGTTGCTCGGGTTTTTTTCCCATTGCAGTAGAGATGTCAGTGAAGAGAAGTTTACATGTGCCAGCAAATTGGAGCCAAATTATAGACATAATTTAAACCATTTGTCAAATAAACAGCCTCTCTCTCTCTCTCTCTCTTAGCAGTCCTCTAGACATTGGAGTTTGAAATTTAAAATGATGTGTATGTGAGGATGTGGGGGATGATTTTCAACTTAGTTTTTCTTTGGATGACTTCAATTTTCCCCCACTAAACAACAACAACAACAAAAATCTCATGTTTTTGTAACTTAAGTCATGTACCTTTCACAGTATTAGCACACTGTTTTGTAAGAAACGTGCTTATTATTGATAATTAGCTCAGTTAGACAACTTCACTACTGGGTTTTAGTCCTGGCTCTGACATTAGGAAATAGCTGTGTAACCTTGGCCAGATCCCTTAACCCACCCTCCCTTCCTTCCTTCCTTCCTTCCTTCCTTTTTTCCTTCCTTCCATCCATCTCTATTTGTATCTCTATCTTTCTTCTCTTTTTCTTTCTTTCTGCTGTTTTTGTGAGACAAGTTCTCACTATGTGACCAAGCCTGGCCTCAAAATCTCAATCTTCTGCCTTAGTCTCCCAAGTGCTGTAATTATGGGTACACCCCTACATCCAGTCATTTAAGCTTTCTTAACTTCAATTCTTCAACAGTTGTACTACCCTAGCATCCAATCTCAGCACATCTCAGAAGCTAAGCTGGGTTGGACCTGGTTAATACTTGGAATGAATACCAGGTTGTAGGCTTGGGAGAAGGACCTTTCAAGACAATCAGCCATCAAAAACCCTATGAGTAGCAGAGCAGTACTGACAATAGTGCTGGGCATGGCACAGTGTCAGGGAGTGTTTTGTTATATTGTACATAGGGATGACATGAGTCGGACCCAACTTGATGGCACCTAAGATGACAACAACAAGAACAATTTACTGCTCTATAACATAAGAGGATTAACATAGATCAGTGAGTCTCAGACTGTAGTCCTCTAACCATTACCGAATCATGAAACCAATTTAGTGAATTTTGATCAACATTAAATATAATTAAAAGAATAGAACAGAGAATGTTAGATGCATTCCATGTTGTATGATTTTTTTGTTTCCAAAAGCCTTCATTTTGGTTAAATCTATGCTTATGTGGCTATGTGTATATATGATTGTCATGCAAAATGTTTTTCCTAGTATGAGGTGAAGTTAAAAATGCCAGGTGTAGCAACTTGGGAGGCAGAGGCAGAAGGATCGCAAATTCAAGACCAGAGGCAAGACCCTGTCTCAAAAAGTTAAAAAAAAAAAAAAGGGGCTGGGGGTGCAGGGCTGGGGGCGCAGCTCAGTGGTACAGCACTTGCAAAGCATGCAAACGCGAGGCCCTGGGTACTGTCAAAAAAAAAAGTTTGACAACACTGAAATAGATGATCTCTGGGGTCCCTTCAGGTTTAAAGTCCAAGACTTCCCAAACCAGCATTCCTTGCCACACACATTAGTGCCTATCATCTAAATGCTTGAAGGATGTTTGAGAAACGAGTAGTAGAAGAACCCGCACAGCCCCACCATCACCAGGAGGAGCTCAGCCACAGAGGAGAGGACTCTTGAAAAAGTGACTATTTGCTCCCTGGCCTTGTTGGCTGAGGCCAGGGAGAAAGGCCTCCAGTGCATCCAGACTGTGTTTGCAGGGGGTGGATGGCTGAGATCCCAGTAGCAATTGCCTCTCACTTCCTCCTCCTCCACTGCCTCCTTCTTCGCCTCTTTCTTCTTCTCCTCTTTCTTTTCCCCCTCCTCCTCTTCCTCTTTACTTTTTCCTTCCTTCCTTCTTTCCTTCCTTCCTTCCTTCTTTCTTTTTATTCAACACCCAGTGCATCCCCCAAGGGCTCAACTTGCAGCAGTGATGCAGGAGCTCCGGAGGCCACATTTCTCTGCACTGAGTTTTATTTGCCACCCTTATATAGTACCAACAGGCACAACTCGTGGCATTTTACATGAATCAACCAATTTACTATTCACAGTGTTAAATGCCAATATTCCCCCATTTCTCAGATGAGGAAACTGAAGCACAGAGAGGTTAATCAACTGTTTCAGCCCTTCAGCCTTTCACCTACCATCTGGGCCCTCCAAAGTATCCTTTTGGTACCTGCTTCCCTGAGCCAGGGAGGTAGCCCAGGTCACCACTGACCCTCCAGTCCACATTAGGATCTTTTCCCTTTCATCCTCCTGAGGTGGTGATCACATATAACACAACACAGTGGCCTCCAAACTTTTTTTTTTTTAAAGCAATTCAACTTTGTAACAGTTATAAATAAGCCTGTTAAAATTTTGTGAACAATGCCAGCATTTGGCTTTTTTTAAAAAATTGACATTATTTTTAAGAGCAATTCTAGGTTACTGCAAAACTGAGTAGGCTGGGATTTAGCTCAGTTGGTAGAGTGCTGCTCTGCAGTCTCTGAGGCCCTGAGTTCAATTCCCAGCATTGCAAAATGGGAGAAGGAGGTGGCAACCCACTGCCAAGGCAATCCCAAAATAGCCATTGAAAACCCTATGAGGGTCACTATGAGTCAGACTTGACTGGATAGCACCTAACAGCAACAACAGCAAAACTGTTGTGGCAGGTACCCCATTCCCAGATGCCCCTGCTCACTTCCCCTCACAGCTTCCCCCCATCAATGTTCCCCCACCAGATGGATCCATTTGTCGCAATCAGTGAACCCACATTGACACATCAGCACCACCCTAAGTTCATCATTTAAGATTCTGTCTTAATGTTGTAATTCTATGGCTTTTGACACATGTGTAAAGATCTGTGTCCGCTATTACAGGGTCCTAGTGAGTCACTTCACTGCCCTGAAAGTCCTCTTCTCACCTGAGGCCAGGGAGAAAGGACTCCAGTGTGTCCAGATTGTGTTTGCAGGGGATGTATGGCTGAGATCCCAGTAGCAATCTCAGTAGCCAGCATTGGAGGTGCTGGATGACTGAGATCCCAGTAGCCTCTCTTCCTTCCCTTTCCTGGCCCCAGTCTCCCTCCAAAAAGGTATGCGGGAGGCAGAAATCATCAAGGTTATTGTTGGGCACAAGAAAAAAGACCCATTGCCTTTTTCTTTTGGTCTCATGAAACTCCAGAATGCCAGCTCATCTCTAAAATGTGAGGGATCACTGGATGGCTGACAACCCGCAAAGCTCAAGGCCTTGTCTCTATAAAGTCTTTCTCACACAAACTGTTGACCTGGTTCCACCTGTTCTGGAAGAGATTTGGTCTTGAGGAGAAACTCTCACAATTGTTAACAAGATACATCTTGCAAGTGATCGAAGCAACAGACTTTGTGGGCACCTGATCCCTCTCTTGTTTTGTGCTGGACATGTGGGCCTGGGAGGGGAGAGGATGAATGTCCTTTCTGCCCTAATTTTCTTTCTAAACTGTATAAAAATAAGTGGGTAGTGTCATCCTATCTTTCTCTGACTCATCCATAAGAAGGGGTATCTTTTTCTGATTTATGCAATAGTACCATGTGGGCTAGTGGTCTTGGTGGTAAATTATTAATTGCAAAACTCTGTGGTAGTGTTAGAGGAGATTTGTTGAAAGTGCTACTGAAGGAGGGAAAAAGCTAATGTTGTCTGGTAAGTTGGAAAGTTGGAATTCCAGGCAGAAGGAGCAAATATTGGAACATCTGGTGTTCTGCATCAAGCAGAAGGTTTTTCATCACTGTTGGAGTATTGATGTCATTGACTCTTGCAATCAGAACCCCATCCAGGAGTAGCAATAAGCCCAAGGATCAGTATCAACTCCAATAACGTGATTCATATTTAATAAGCAAAATTGATTCCAGAGTAGAGTTATCCCTGCTATACAGGTTGGCAAATCTGAACTCAGCTGCACAGAAAATGCACACGTCAGCTTTTCACTGAACAAAGATTGCCTGATTCTGAGCAAATCAAACACTTTACTGTGACATTCACATCATATGGAGAAATAACATAAAAAAGAACCATTTTGGAAGATTAAATGAGATTCTGACACATTCCCTTCCCATTCCCTTTTCTTGATCTATTTTAGAGAAACAAACTTTTTACTAGTTCAGAAGCTTTTAGACAGTACCATTGGATTCCATGTTGTTGTTTTTAGGTGCCATCCAGTTGAGTCTTACTTATAGCAACCCTATGTAAAATAGAACTCAATAGACTGTACAATACTCCTTGACACTGTGCCTGCCCAGCACTATTGTTAGTGCTTCTCTGCTATTCATAGAGTTTTCAGTGGTAGATTGTTTCAGAAGTGTGTTGCCAGGTCCTTTTCCCTAGCTTGCAGCACCTGGTATTTCCAACCAGTATCCCATCCAAGGACTAACCATGCTGACCCTACTTAGCTTCCAAGATCAGGCAGGATCTGATGCCAGGGTGCTATGGCTGCAGACTATTGGATTCTGTAGTCAGTGTTTAAAAAGGAACTGCTTATAAAGGCATATGTGCAACTCACAAAGATCTTTAATGAAGGTGCCTTTTGTCCAGAAAGACAATCAAGAGATGTATCAAGTTGGAAGTGACTGAGGCATGCAAAGAAGGGAAAAAATTGAATTTGGTATTATAACTCAGTATTTTATAAGCTTTAAATAAAAAGTTTCTATATATTTGTCTATCAAATTGTTTCTTTAAAAAAAGAAGGGAAGGAAGGAATAAGGAAAAAAAAGAAGCAAGCAAGCAAGCAAGCAAAAAGAAAATACCCAGGGAGAATGTCAGGCTATAGGGTATATTTGAAAGCAAAAGTAGATTTTTTTCTTACTACATTGAAGTACAGGATCAGAATGTCCCCTTGGGTAGTTCTATAGCCCTTTACAGGATACCTATATGAAAAAGTAGGAAAGTTGTTTTATACAGGGTTGTTCTTCACTCTCTTTACCTTCCAATCCTACACATTTATCCATTCAACAAATATTTGCAGAATACTTACAAAGTGTGTGTGTTGTTACCTTGGGATTATAGCAGTGAGAGATAAGGTCCTGCCCTTAGGAAGCTTATAGTCTTGGGGACAGTGAAATCAAAAGGTGACAGGAACATATCTGATGTTAGCTGGTATGAACTGAGGCAAGGGGTGTGGGGAGTTCTGAGTGCTGGGTTGGGTATGCTATTTCATATAGTTCCAAAGATGATTCTTGAAGTGGTGGCTATTTTATTGCTAAAGAAATAGAAAAAGCTTCATTGTGGAACAAGAGAAACAAAGTAGTGGGAGAGTTATAAAGTCTTAATAAGCACTTTTTCAGACCTCTTACACCTAGAGGAGATTAGAAAATGAAACTGAGACCCCAGGTGAACTAAGGTCCCAGGTGACGAGGTCCCACAAGCTTAGTATCTTACCTTTCCTTTTAAAGGTCTGCACTCTATGGCTTTTCTAAGGGTCCATGATGTTTCTCACATCTCCTGGCAAGTGGGGCTACAGGCAAAACAGTCTCTGCCTCCTGTGAGAGCAGGAGGAACAGAGGGAAAGAGACAAATCAGAGACCGCGGTGCTGGGCAGGGGTCACCATGTTTTGTAGGACTGCCTGCAACTGTGGAGAAGGCCCTGCAGGTGTCCCAGACTGGCAACTAGAATGTCTCTTCTCTTGTAAAGCAAACTTCTGAGATCAGAACAGAGCCTGGAGTAAAGAAGAACATTTCTAGCAGGAATGTGCTGTTATTTCCATGGCACCCCAAATTGAGGGATTTAAAGACAGGTTGAGGATACTTGTATGTGTGGCTCTTTAGAGGTGAGTGGCAGTGGGAGACACATCTTCCAAAGATGTACATGTTTTTCAGAGTATTAATAAGCTGCATTAGAGAGTGCATTTATAAAATGAGCACCTAATGGCTAAAAAAAGTATTAAGTATGAAGTCAAGATGTTAAAGGTCGGAAGCTGGTTTTCTGCTGACTACTGTTTGGAGAGTTAAAATAGCTTGAGATTTGCAACAGAATTTCCCAGTAATTTGTAAGCATAAGATACATCTGGTACCATTTGATCAATATTTTTCCATTTATATTGACAACTTTGCACATTGGTTTAGTATTACCTCCAGCCCTTGGGAGCTAGTACCCTTGATGTACAGATGGAAAGCCACAGGAATCTCCTCTCTTGTTCTGCTCCTCCATTTCCTCTAGCTGAGAATAATGATCTCTGTTGAGTACGTAGTTTAGAGCCTCCTTTTGTATAGCCTCTTTAGGAAAAATCTTCCCAAGGAATATGTGTGTTTCAAGAGAGTCAGTGAAGAAGCAGGTCAGAGCTGTTTCAGGAATACGCTGCCTTTTACAATCTCCTGTCCAACTAAAGTAGACAAACACATGGACTAAGACAGACTTGCTGGGCAGGATTATGAATTGGGTTCAGTTTGTTGTTAATGCTCTTTCTTGAATTGCGACTCTTGGTTTGTGTGGATTCCTTGCTAGAAGTGTCAAGGTGATTGCCCAATTTGGTCTGTGTGCTGCAACCTTACTTTGTGCATTCAGGATCATTAGTCTTACTCTTTTGGTTGAGATGTAGATGATGGCCACACTTGGGAGTTTAGCTTTGACTCTTTTTTTTTTTTCACCAGTGCTCAGAGGTTGAAGCCAGGGCCTCATGTACATTAGGCAAGTGCTCTAGCACTGAGCTGGACCCTAACCCCTATTTTATTTATTCTTGAGACAGGGTCTTGCTAAGTTGTACAAGCTGCCTCTGGCCTCAAACTCAGGATCCTCCTGTCTCAGCCTCCCAGGTAGATGAGATTACAGGTGTGTGGCAGGGCACCTGGCTAGCTTTTACTCTTGACACTTTGTAGAACCAGCCATGAGCTTAGTGAGAGGGCTCAGAGGAGCCTAGGGGAGAATGCGAACAGATCTCTCGATTTCTGAGGAACACTTACATCCGCTTGTGTTCTTCCTTTGATTGATGATGTCACCTTTAATATGATACCTAACAACTTTTAAATTTTTCTAACTTCTTGGTGAATAAGGTTAAACACAATCTTTTTTCATCCATTGCAAAAGAGTCCTCTATGAAAATCTATTCTGCTGTCAATTATTGGATAAAGTTTATGTAATTTTCTTGTTTCTCTTTCTCTTCCTTCATTTTTGATCTATTGTACTCAGCTTTACCCCAAGCTAATAAGCTCAACCTGAATAGAATTTGAGCTTCTGATCTAGCATCAGGATCAGATTGCATGGATAATAGTCCTTGTAGAAATAACCTATAGACAGGCCTTTATGTCTCTCTTCATATATATGAATATTAACATGAATACATGTATATTCATTTTAGTTTAAATCTATACAACATTAAGTTTGTAACCAAAGAATAGTTCCTTATCAGGTTTCTAATTTCTACTTGAATGCCTTTGACAGTAATGTACTTGAATTTCAACATTAGCCTATCTCTTTAGCATGGTTATAATTCTTAAAACAAGTTCAAGCCATAATAAATTGCCATTATGTAGGCCAAAAAGGGTCAAATTTCAACAATTTGATATGGTTCAATGTAGTCTAGTACCTATTTATCCCACAAAACCTTAAGAGCCTACAGTGTATATTAGGCCAATTTTGATGGGAAATTTAAAAATGAGAATTATGTAGTTCCATCTTGGCATCTCTAGCCTATACACCACCAGGTAGAAAGTGATTTGTCCTTTAGGAAGGAAAGAGCAACTCTCTGGATGGAAGGAGGAGACCATGCTCTAAAACATTAATTCCTTACATTATAATGGTATCTAAAAGTCCAGAGCCCCATCCCCAAGAACCTTCTGGCTCTCAGTGTCTCTTGAGCGAGTCTTTAGACTGACTTTTAAAGTACTCACCCTATGTTATTCCTTTTCCTTTATGTTTATATTACCACTTTCCCAACTATTTCTGCCATTCCTTCCTCCTGGAATGTCCTTTCCTTCTACTTCAAAGACAGGAGGATGTAGTGGTTAAGAATGTGGGCACTGACTCCCATTATCTGAGTTCAAATCCCACTGTATAGCCCCTGGCAAGGTGTTGGATCATTAAGTGCCTCAATTTACTTGCCTGTAACAAACGGATAATATTAGTTCGACCTCAGAGGACTGTTGCTACAGTTTAGATGTCGAATGTCTCCCAAAGACCCATGTGTTGAGAAAGAAGGTCTGGAGAAGCACAGAAATCACAAAGACGACTATCGAATGGTCCCCAGTAGCAGAACTGACCTGAACAGCGAGAACGACTGATCAGGACACATCTTCAGACCTGGCTTCTGGTGGGGGAGGGGTAATGGAGCCCTATCCAAAGAGTGGCTCTCCTTGACTGAGAGGCTCAACACTGGAAAAGTCATTCTCTTTCCCATGCTCCATGTCTCAGAGGGCTTTTACCCAGTGCCATCTTGAGAGGGAACCTATTGTGTGAGACTGAGTTACCCAGGGGGGCTAAAAACAAAGAATTACCATGTGTGGAGAGCCTGGGGGTGACCTGCCACAGCCCCACCATGCCACACACTTGCAAAGGGCAGTTGTAGTGAGGGGGGAGATAGGACACTGACAAGCTCAAGAGATTCAGGCAGCAGGAGGCCTGGGAAAGTTACTTAGAATCAAGCCCTGCCTGCTGAGGAAAGGGGATGATTCCATCTCTTGAGAGGAACTATGGAGACTGTCAACTCTGAGCCATGGTCAGATAAAAAGATAAAAAGTGAGGAAATGAAAATTAACAATGAAAAGATGGTAAATATAAAACAAAACAACAACAAAAAAGGAGGCAGACACCAACTTGTTCCCCTGAAACTCCAGTGTCTCTGGGAGCTAAGGCAGGAAGATCTTGAGCCCCAGGCCAGAGGCAGCCTATACAATTCGACGTGATCCTGTCTCCAAGCAAAAATAAGAAAAAGGCTGGGGATACTATACCATGGCAATGTAATTACCCCAGCAGAGCAGGAAGGAAAAAAGATTGTTAAAAAAAAAAATTTAAGAAGGAGAAGGAGAGGAAGAGAAAGGGGAAGGGGAATTGGAGGCAAAAGGGGAAGAAGAAGGAGGAGGAGGAGGAGGAGGTGGAGGAGGAGGAGGGGGAGGAGGGAGAGGAGGAGGGGAGAGGGGGAGAGAGGTGGTCAATTGACCACCACCTCCACCTAACAGACTCCAACATAAGAGGCCACAGAAAAAACCTCCTCCAGTACTTTTTCTTCTTTTTCTCTTTCTTTTCCTCCCTCTCCCTTCTCCTTTCTTCTTCTTCTCTCCTTCCTCTTCCTTTCTTCTTCCTTTCCTCTTCTTCCTCCTTTCTTCTCTTCTTCCTCCTCCTTTCTCCTCCTCTTTTCTCCTCCTCCTCCTCCCCCTCCTCCTCCTCCCCCCTCCTCCTCCTTCTTCTTCCCCTTCTGCCTCCAATTCCCCTTCCCCTTTCTCTTCCTCTCCTTCTCCTTCTTAAATTTTTTTTTTTAACAATCTTTTTTCCTTCCTGCTCTGCTGGGGTAATTACATTGCCATGGTATAGTATCCCCAGCCTTTTTCTTATTTTTGCTTGGAGACGGGATCATGTTGAATTGTATAGGCTGCCTCTGGCCTGGGGCTCAAGATCTTCCTGCCTTAGCTCCCAGAGACACTGGAGTTTCAGGGGAACAAGTTGGTGTCTGCCTCCTTTTTTGTTGTTGTTTTGTTTTATATTTACCATCTTTTCATTGTTAATTTTCATTTCCTCACTTCCCTTTTATCTAATGTAATTTTTCTTTTTCTTTTAATTTTTTTTCCCATCTTTTTTGGCTTGCCTGCCTTTTTCTGTATCTCTCTTTTTCTATTTACTATACTTTAATTCTTTTAGGCTTTCTACTTCTTATTTTTCTGCTATGTTTACCTAATTCTGTTTATATATCTTTTCTTTATCATGCAATCTTTTCTTTTTATCTTTAGCTCCTTTCCCTCGCCCTTCCTAGCATTCATTTCCTTTCTAGAGCATCTTTTTCCTTGCTTTTACTTCATCTTTGAGGCATCCTCCTGTCTCCCCTTTCACTGCCACACTTCTTACTTTAGTCAAATACTATTCATATCTTCACTCTAAGTATTTTTTTTCCTTGTGGTACTGGGGGTTGAACCCAGGGCCTCATGCTTGCATCCTTTGCAAGTGCTGTACCACTGTGCTGCACCCTCAGCCCATTTTTTTACTTTTTGAGACAGAGTCTTGCTAAATTATGCAGACTGCCTCTGGTCTTGAACTTGCAATCCTCTTGCCTCCCCTAAGTATTTTGTAACCTCATAGCTTACTCAGTATTATTATCGCCATTCTCTATTCTATGGACATTGATGGTGTAGCAGCTGGCATGAAATGATTTTAAGTATTTCTATGTCTAGTTTGGTTGGGTATTATACCTGCTATAGTAGTTTGTCTTCCTCTCTGGGAGTGGCACTGGAGATTGTGATCTCAGGAGAAAACCACTTACTAAGAAGACCCTCAAATACAACCGGAAGTCATATTCACCCCTACAGATGCAAAAATCACAAATCAGAAACAAACACAAGAAATATGGAAAAGCAGGGCAATGCATCTTCTCCAAAAGACCATGATTCTTTAACCATTGGTTCAGAAGATACTAAAACAGGTGAAATTTCTGACAAAGAATTTAAAAGTTTACTTGTAAAAATGATTAGTGACTTCAAAATGGACACAAACAAGCATATGAACAAAGTAAGGAAATCAATATAGGACATAGTTCAGAAAGTCAACAATGTAGAAGACAAAATCAGCAAGATGGATGAGAAACTCAGCAAGAAAATTGAGATTTTGGGAATAAAAAACAAACAGAATGGTTAGAAATGAAGAACTCAATAAACCAAATAAAAAAAACATAGTGGAAAGTATCACCAGTAGACTAGATGAAGCAGAAGACAGAATATCAGGGATGGAAGATAAGGTTGAGGAAATACTACCTTCAGATATCAACAAAGAAAATAATTTAAAAGAACATGGCTATAATTTTCAAGAACTTTGGAACATGACCAAGAGGCCAAACCTTAGAATCCATGGGTAGAAGAAGGACCTGAGATAAAAACTAAAGGCATAGGAAACTTATTCAGTGAAATTATAGCAGAAAATTTCCCAAATCTGGGGAAAGAAATGGGCATCCAACCACAAGAGGCATTTAGAACACCAAACAGACATGACTAGAAAAGAACATCCCCATGACACATAATAATTAAAATGCCAAGATTACAGAACAAAGAATTACATCAGATCTTGCTGCACAAACCCTAAATTCTAGGGAGTGATGGAAAGATATATTTCAAGCTCTGAAAATGAAAATTTTCCAACAAAGATTATTATATCCAGCAAAGTTATTATTTAAAATTGATGGAGAAATAAAGGCATTCCAAGACAAGCGCACACTAACACAATACATTACTACCAAGCCAGCACTACAGAAGATACTTTAAGGAATCCTACACACACAGTAGGAAGAAAGACAGTTTTCACCATGAAAGCACAGGAAAGAGTAAACTTCATGGGAAAAACAGACCAACTAAAGAGAACTAGGAAAGAATCAGTCATGTCTAACTCAAAAAATAAGCAAACCCACTTAGATGGGGAGGGTGAAGGGGGAAGCATACAAGAGGGTAAGGGGGCACCTATATGAATAATGTACATCAAAATGCATATATAGAAATGCCACAATGAAAAGCATGTCAGAATGAATCACATTAAGGTGTACATTAAAAATGTCCAATAAAAAAAAAAAAGGAAAAAAAAAAAAAACAAAAACAAAAAACCCCCAGCAAACCCAGAATATAAATATGTGAGAAAGAAAAGAACAAATAGCTTATGAACCAACCAGGAAAACATCCAACACAGCAAACACAAATCTTTCTCACTAATAACCCTAAATATAAATGGTCTTAACTTTTCAATTAAAAGGCATAGATTAGTTGACTGGATTAAAAAAAAAAAAAAACAAGATCTAAAAATTTGTTGTCTGCAAGAAACACATCTCACTGGCAAGGATGCTCACAGACTGAAAGGGAGAGGGTAGAAATTGATATATCAAGCAACTGGAAGCCAAAAAAAGGAGGCATAGCCATCATTATATTAGGCAAAGTAGACTTCAAGTTAAAACTAGTCTGAAGAGACAAAGAAGGTCACTACATATTAATAAAGGGAACAATTGACCAAGAATGTATAACAATCATAAACATATCTATACCAAACATCAGTGCACTCAACTTCATTAAAAAACAGTATTGTACTTAAAGGGACAGATAGGTCCAGATACAATAACAGTGATTGAATTTAATACTCCACTGTCATCAATAGAACACCTAGACAAAAAAATCAACAAAGAAACTTCAGAGTTAAACACAACATTAGAACAAATGGACTTAAGAGACAGATACAGAATATTCTATCCAATAGGTACAGAATACACATTCTTCTCAGTATCTCATGAAATTTTCTCTAAAATAGATCACATTTTTGGCAATTAATCAAGTCTTAACAAGTACAGAAAAATCTAAATAGTTTTGTATATCTTATCAGGCCATAATAGAATAAAACTAGACATGAACAGCAAGAGAAATTACAAATACTATACAAATACATAAAGAATGAATAATACATTCTTAAATGACCAATAGGTACTTGAAGAAATCAGAGAGGAAATTTAAAAATTCTTAGAATCAAATGAAAATGAAAACACAACCTACCAGAACCCTTGGGATACAGCAAGGACAGTTCTAAGAGGGAAATTTATAGCAATCAGTGCCTACATTAAAAAACTAGAGTGGGCTCAAACAAATAAATTGATAATGCACCTCAAGCTCAGAAAAAGAACAACAAACAGAAACCAAAACCAGTAGATGGAAAGAAATAATAAAGGTCAAAGCAGAAATTAATGAAATGGAGACTAGAAGAACAATAAAATGAATTGATGAAACAAAGACCTAGTTCTTTGAAAAGATAAACAACATGACAAACCCTTAGCCAAACTAGCCAAAGGTCTTCTCTTTGAGAGAAGACTCAAATCAAGAAAATTAAAGATGAAAAGGGGAACATTACAACAGATACCAACAAAATCCAGAGAATCATTAGGGAATACTTTGAAAAATTATATTCCAGATAACTGGAAAACTTAGATGAGACGGATAAATTCCTAGACACATGACCTGCCAAAACTAAGTCAAGAGGATATACACAACTTAAATATACCTATAATGAACACTGAGATTGAAGAAGTAATTGGGAGTCTCCCAACAAAGAAAAGCCCAGGACCAGATGGATTCACTGCTGAATTCTTTAAGACCTTTAAAAAGTTAACACTAATGCTCTCCAAATTATTCCACAAAATCCAAATGTAAGGAACGCTACTACACTTATTCTATGAAGCCAGTATTACCCTGATAGCAAAACCAGAGGAGGATACATAAAAAAAAAAAGAAAAGAAAATTACAGACCAACATCCCTTATGAACCTAGATGCAAAAATCCTTAATAAAATACTTGCAAATTGACTTCAACAATACATTAAAAGGATCATACACTATGATCAAGTTGGTTTCATTTCAGGGATGCAAGGCTGGTTCAACATATATAAGACAATAAATGTAATACAGCATATAAGTAGACTCAGAAACAGAAATCACATGATCCTATCAATAGATTCAGAGTAGGTCTTCAACAAAGTTCAACATCCTTTTTTGATAAAAGTCTTGAAAAAATTAGGAATTGAAGGAACATACCTCAACATAATAAAGGGTGTATATGAAAAACCTACAGCCAACATCATACTAAATAGGGAAAAAGTGAAGAAAACATTCCCCCTAAAATCAGGAATAAGACAATGGTATCGACTATCTTCATTGCGATTTAATGTACTAATTGAACTATCAGTGACAGCAATAAGAGAATGAAACAAAAGGGATCCAACTAGGAAAGGAAGAAGTCAAATTATCCCTATGTGCAGATGACATTATCCTATACTTAAAAGACCCTAAAGACTCCACCAGAAAACTCTTAGAGCTGATAAACACTTGTGGCAAAGTAGCAGGATATAAAATTAACATACAAAAATCAGTAGCTTTTCTTTACACCAACAATGACCAGGTGGAGAAAGAAACCTGGGAAACAATTCTGTTCACAATAGCTTCAAAACAAATAAAATACCTGGGAGTAAACCTAACCAAGGAGATAAAGGACCTCTATGATGAAAAATTTTAAAATATTAAAGAAAAAGATTGAAGATGACACCAGAATATGGAAAGATCTCCCGTGCTCATGGATTGGAAGAATTAATATTGTGAAAATGACTATGTTACCAAAAGCAATCTACAGATTTAATGCAATTTCCATCAAAATCCCAATGACATTCTCCACAGAAATAGAAAAAAATAATCCTTAAATTCATATGGAAGCAAAAAGATCCCAAATTGCTAAAGTAATCCTGAGCAGAAAGAACAATGCAGGAGGCATCACAATTCTTGATTTCTAGTTATACTACAAAGCTATAGTAACAAAAACTGCATGGTACTGGCACAAAAACAGACATGCAGACCAATGGAACAGAATAGAGGACCCAGAAATAAACCCATGCAGCTACAGCCACCTGATATTTGACAAAGTTGCCAAAAACATAAGTTGGAGAAATGACACCCTCTTCAACCAATAGTGCTGGGAGAACTGGTTATCCTTATGAAGAAGATTGAAATTAGACCCATTTCTCTCAACTTGTACAAAATTCAGTTTAAAAGAGATCAAAGACCTTAATGTAAAACTGGAAACTTCAAAATTGCTAGAGGAAAACATAGAGAAAACACTTCAGGACATGGATATAGGCAAGGACTTTCCGAATAAGACCCCAAAAGCACAGGAAGCAATAATACAAATGGCCGATAATCATATGAAAAAATGTTCAACATCCTCAGCCATCAGGGAAATGTAAACCAAAACTACACTGAGATACCACCTCACCCCAGTAAGAATGGCCACCATCAACAAAACAAACATCAACAAATGCTAGTGACCATGTGAAGAGAAAAGACTTCTACTACATTGCTAGTGGGAATGCAGGTTGATGCAGCCACTATGGAAATCAGTATGGAGTTACCTCAAAAAAATAAAAATATAACTGCCATATAACCTGGCTTTCCCACTCCTGGGTATATATCCAAAGGAATACAAGTTAATATACCATGGAGATACCTGCTTATCCATGTTTATTGTGGCATTATTCACAATAGCCAAGATACAGAATCAACCTAGATGTCCACCAACAGATAAGTGAATAAGGAAATTGTGGTATATATACATAATGGACGGGCTGGGATTTAGCTCAGTTGGTAGAGCACTGCGCTGCAGTCTCTGACGTCCCGAGTTCGATTCCCAGCACCGCAAAAATGGGAGAAGGGCCTGGCAATCCATTCCCAAGGCAATCCCGAAGCACTCAGCCATTGAAAACCCTATGAGGGTCGCTATGAGTCGGATACCGACTTAACGGCACCTAACAACAACAACAACATACATAATGGAGTTTTATTCAGCCATAAAGAAGGACAAAATTATGGCTTTTGCTGGAAAATGGATGGAACTAGAGATCATCATTTTAAGGGAAATAAACCAGGCCCAGAAAGATAAACACTGTATGTTTCTCTTATATATGGATGTTAGATTTAAATATGTATTCACTATTTAAACATACAGATCATGAAAACAGGTGGAACCTAAGCAGGGAAAGATAATGGACTATATAAAAGGGAGAAGGGACAAGAAGAAAGTGTGAGGGAAGAAAAGAAAGGAAATACATATGTTGCCTTGTGGCAAAATTGGGATGTGCATATTATATAGATGTTGTGGTTGTTAGGTGCCATCAAGTGGGGTCCGACTCATAGTGATCCTCATAGTTTTCAATGGCTGGTTGTTTCAAGATTGCTTCTGGAGTGGATTGCCACGTCCTTCTTCTGATTATATAGATTTACACACAAAAAATACATGCAAGTAGAAGGGAGATCACTGGTGTGGAGGGAAGACATGGGGGAGGGAAGTCAGGAGAGGGTAAGGAGGAAGTGAACATGAGCAATGTACAATGAAAGGCATGTGTAGAAATGTCATAATGACACCCATTAAGTTGCACATCAAAAGCTACCAATAAAAAATAATTTAAAAAAAGACCCATGTGTTAGTTAGGCTTAGTTCCCTTGGTGGTGCCATTGAGAAGTGGTGGAACCTTTAGGAAGTAGAGCCTAATGGGAGGCATGGACTCCAAAGAGACTGTGAGAGCCAGGTGCCTTTCTATTACTCTTTTGTTTCCTGGCCATAAATTGAACAATTTGCTCCATCACCTAGTCCCTATCATCACCATCCAGCACCCCCACTGGAGACTTAAAAGAAGTCATGGACTGGAACTACCAAAATTGTGAGCTCAATTAAACCTTTTCTCTCTATAGGTTAATTTATCTCAGTTGTATGACTAATATACTGTGTATATAAAATAATTTATTATAAGTAAACACTAAATAAATGTTTTTATTATTGTAACTTCTCCATCTCCAAACCTCATTCATCTTTGAAAGCTCCAGGCAAGGACCTTCTTCCAAGGCTGCTTCCTGAGGGCCAAGATGCAAATTGTCCTTCCTTTCTCTGGCTTCCCTCAGTACATCTGTAACTTCTGCAAGACACACTTTATGTTGTTTTTAAGCATTTTATGCCTTATCGCCTCTGCTAATCTGTAAATATTTGAACACTGCAATGCAATTCTGATATCGCCCAAACTCTACAGGTTAAGGACACAGTCTTCAGAAAAATCACCTGTTCATCAGGCACCAGTTGTACTTCTGGAGATCCCTGGGCCACTTATACTTCTGACCAACTGCCTACTACCTTGGGGTTTCCATGACCCCATCAGGCTGGATAATTCACTAGAATACTCACAGATCCCAGGAAAGTGCTATGCTTATGATTGCAGTTTTATTATAAAGCACACAAACTAGGATAAGTCAAATGAAGAGGCACACAGGAACAGAGTCTCAAACACAGAGCTGCAGTGGCTTCTCAGTGTGGACTTGGGACATGTCTCTTCACTAACTGGGAAGCTCACCCAAGTTTTAGGTATCTGAAGTTTTATTGGAGTTTCACTCTGTAGGCCTGATTGAGGAAATCATTGGTCACATGCCTGAACTCAATCTCCAATCCCTGTCCCTTCCTTGGAGGTGAGGTTGATGTCGCCTGGCTCAAAGTCTCAACCTTGTAATCACATGATTGGACTTCCATTGTCAGCAGTCCCCATGCTAAGGCATCTCATTATCCTAAACTCAAGGGACCCACCATGGAAAACAAAGACCCTCCTACCTACTTCTAGGAACCTATGACAAAGACCAGACAATTTCCTTATTACAGAACAGAACCTGTGTCAGATTCACCTTCAAGTCTTCTCCAGTGCTTAGTGCAATGCTTTGCACACAACGCACACTCATGTTTATTAAAACAATGACAAAGGTGGGCTTTAGGAAGATAATCCTAGCAATTTATTCAAAATGGATTGTAGAGATCAGTTAAGAGTGCTACAACAGGATTGATGTTATTTCATTGGCTCTTTCAATATTCTGTTAATGGTGAAGCTGAAGAAATAGGAAGCTTAAAAAGTTAAATTGCTCTATTGTTCCCCTCCTCCCATGTATAAAGTTCAGCACTAATTTCCCTAAGTTGAACTTGCTCAGGGGAGCCCTTCACCCAGAAATTAAGATAGTGGCAAGTGTGAAGAACTTTGGCCTTCTCATTTATTTAATTGGTAAAAATAAACGGCTTGTAATAATGTTTTAATAGTATCCACAGTGTCATTGATAATACTCTCATGAGTACAACATGTATACCCCATAACATAGAGGACTGGCTTCAAAATAATCCTGGGAGAGGGTGGGGAAGGTACCAATGAAACAAAAATAGTCATGAATTAATAATTGCTGAAATTAGCAATGGACTTCTTTATACTCTGTATGCAGTTTTTATATATTATAGAACATACTTATACTATATTCTTGTTTCCTTTTGATTTTAGGTGATTTTCATGACAAAAAGGTTTAGAAAATGAAAAATAAAGCTATGTGTCTCACACTGAAGAACTCCTGCAGAATGGTTTGTAACAAATGGAGGGCGATTCCACCTTAACTAATGAATCTTGAGCTGGGTGCAGTGGTACACGCCTGTAATCCTAGTGAATTGGGAGGCAGAGGCAGGAGGATGCTAGTTTGAGACCAGAGGCAGTCTGTGTAATTTAGTGAGACCCCATCTCAAAAAGTAAAGAAAAAAAAAAAAGGGCTGGGGGTGCAGCTCAGTGGTACAGCACTTGCAAAGCATGCAAGTACAAGGCCCTGGGTTCAAACCCCAGTACTGGGGAAAAACAAACAAACAACAACAAAACAACAACAACAACAACAACACCTAGTGAATCTTCAAAAGTAGTACTCCACCCAACAAATGTGAGTGTCTATAATTGCCAATATCCACAGGTAAGTGGTACTATCTGATGCCAGGTATTACTGTTACCCCTAGACACTACCCTCCTTCTTCTTCCCACAAATGCAACTTGTGAAGCATAATACAATGAACACTTAGGAGTCTAAATGTTATGCCCCACTTTAGAACTGGAACATTACTAGTTGCACGCGCTTTGGCACTCTCTTCTCAGTGCCTTCCCTCCACCTCTCACCAGTAACCCCAATCCTAAATGTTCTCTTCATCATTTTCCTGCTTTTTATCCTTTATGAATGCCTTAAAATATAGTTTAGTTTTTCTTGTACTTTGTATGAGCTTTATAAAAATGGCATAATATCTGTAGTCTCTGGGGACTTGTTTTTTTTTTTTATAATGTTTCTAAAATTCACTCATAACCTTGTGAGGAGCTGCAGCTGATTCGTTTTCACTGCTGTATAATAATTCATTGTGATTAAACCCCAACTACCATTGATTTGCATAATCTACATCTGTTTAAGGGGCTGGGATTTAGCTCAGTTGGTAGAGCGCTGCGCTGCAGTCTCTGAGGTCCTGAGTTCAATTCCCAGCACCGCAAAAATGGGAGAAGGGCCTGGCAATCCACTCCCAAGGCAATCCCGATACAGTTGCTATTGAAAACCCTATAAGGGTCACTATGAGTCGGATACCGACTCGATGGCACCTAACAACAACAACAAAACATCTGTTTATGTTGTCAGATTTCTGAATTTTTGTCTACCTAGTAAATATAGGGGCTGGGACTTAGCTCAGTTGGTAGAGCGCCGCTCTGCAGTCTCTGAGGTCCCGACTTTGATTCCCAGCACCACAAAACTGGGAGAAGGATGTGGCAATCCATTCCCAAGGCAATCCCAAAACAATCAGCCATTGAAAACCCTATAAGGGTTGCTATGAGTCGGACGTGACTCAGACGGCACCTAACAACAACAACAGTGCATATAGAGGGGCTGGGGTTTAGCTCAGTTGGTAGAGTGCTCCTCAGCACTCTCTGAGGACTCGGGTCCCCAGCACCACAAAAATGGGAGAAGGACCTGGCAACCCACTCCCAAAGCAATTCTAAAACATTCAGTCCATGAAAACCTCATGAGGGTTGCTGTAAGCTGCTGTAAGCTGGACTCGATGAACTCAATGGCACCTAACAACAAGAACAAAGTGAACATAAGATGATATTTCACTGAAGCCTTAAATTGCATTTCTTTGTTACTAAGGAGGGTTACTGTGTTTATGCTTGCTTGCCTTTTGTTTGTCTTTTTTGCAATGCTTGTTTATGCCTTTTATCATTGTTTTCTATAGAAATGTCTTTGTTTTTTCTGACCTTATAGAGTTTCTTCATATATAAAGCAGTGTTCTTTACTACTTATTTATTAATCTTTAAAATTTTAGTTATATGGCATTTAGAATTGGAAAAATCTTTCAATATATATTGTTCATTTCTCTCACATTACCTACGAGGAAAATTAGTGCAGAGAAGTAAAGCAACTAACCCAACACCACAATTTATGTTTGTGGCAATGCTGACATTAGCACTTGGAGCTTTTAACCCCAAATTAACTTTTTAAAATTTTCCCATTATAGTGGTGCAATAGCCTCCTTTCTTGGTTTGTCTCATGTTTGTTTAAATTTTAAGTGCCCAAATAATACAGGTTCATGTTAGAAAAAGGGAAAAATACTGCACGACAAAGAAAATAAATATCACTTTTAATCCCACTTACCAGATGCAGCTATTGTTCTATACTTCTTTTCCATATAATAACTATACTATATTCTTACCCTGAAATGTTTACTATGTGTTAATTATTATGGAGGACTTATTATTTGCTAGGCATTGTTCTAAACGCTATATATATATATATATATATATATATATATATATATGTCGATGCTTTTAATTGTCCTCACAACTCTATAATGTACATTAACACCATTATCCTCAATGTGGCAGGTAGAATAGCAGCTTCCCAGAGATGTCCACATCGTAATCATGGGACCTCTGATTATGTCATGTTACATGGCAAAGGAGAATTAAGGTAGCGAATGAAATTAAGGTTGCTAATTAGCCAACCTCCAAGATTATCCTGGATTACCCACTTGGGGCCAATGGGATCACAAGGGTTTTTAAATGTGGAAGAGGAGGCAGACAAGCAGCTTTTACAATGATGCCATGTGAGAAAGATTCAGTTAAACACTACTTGCTTTCAAGAGGGAGGAAGGTGGCCACCAGTGAAGGTATGCAGGCAGCCTCTTAGAAACTGAAAAGGCAAGATAATGGATTCTCCCCTACAGTTTTCAGGGAGGAATATAATCCTGCTGATATCTTAATAGTAGCCCAACAATTAGTAGTAGTAGTAGTTAGGTGCCGTCAAGTCGGTATCCGACTCATAGCGACCCTCTATACAACAGGGGAAACACTATTGTCAGTGCTTCTCTGCTGTTCATAGGGTTTTCAATGGCAGATTGATTTTTGGGAAGGGGTTGCCAGGTCCTTCTCCCAAGCCTACAGCATCTGGTGTTCCCAGGTGGTCTCCCATCCAGGTACTAACCAGGCCCGACCCTGCTTAGCTTCTGAGATCTGATGGGATCGGACGCCACAGGGCTACCACTGCAGGCAAGCCCAACAATGGCTATGGGTAAAGGCTCAGTAATGGCAAACATGAAAGCATCCACAGTAATCACAAAGGTCTTTAGGGGAAGGAGGCAGAATGACAAAAGCAGAGGCTGGAGTGCAGTGCTTTCCAGACAACAAGGGCCTATAGCCAAGGAATGCAAGATACCTCCGGAAAAGGTAAGGAGACAGATTGTCCCTTCTAGCTTCTGGAGGAAGAGTGGCCTGGCACCTTGATTTTGGCCCAGTGAAACCCATTTTGGACTTCTGATCACCAGAACTTGTGAGATAATAAATTTGGGTTGTTTTGAGCCACTAAATTTGTGATGATATGTTGCAACAGCATCATGAAACTAATACATCCAGTTTACAGCTAGCCAAAGCCACACACTTAGCTGGTGATAGAGACAGGATTTGAACCCAAGCCACCTGCCTTCAGTGTCCGTATCAGTTACCACTATGCATGTACACAGACAGAAAGACATAGATTTAAGTAGGAGATGTTGTTATTAGGTGCCATCAAGTCGGTGTCTGACTCATAGTGACCCTTTGTACAACAGGTGAAACACTATTGTTAGTGCTTCTCTGTATTCATAGGGTTTTCAATGGCGGATTGATTTTTTGGGAGTGGGTTGCTGGGTCCTTCTCTCAAGCCTACAGTATCTGGTGTTCCCAGGCAGTCTCCCATTCAAGTACTAACCAGGCCCAAGCCTGCTTAGCTTCTAAGATCTAATGGGATTGGATGCCACAGTACCATGGCTGCAGGCTAAGTAAGAGATACATTTCAGTAAATGCAAACCTTCTATATTATTTTAGTAGTCATTTACCATCATTCTATGAAAGTTGTGTTCCATTGAACAACTATAACATTATCATATTTCATTTAAAAAACCCTCTGCTGTTGGTTACTTAAATTGTTTCTAATGTTTCAGTATTATAAAACTGGCAGTGATAAACACCTTTCTAGTGATATTCTTTCTTTAGCAAAAACTCTTAAAATTAGACATGGTAGGTCAAAAGAAGTACATTTGAGAAATGACCAAATTGTCCACCGAAAAGATTGCACTGAAATATAATTTAAAATGAAACAGAATACACAACTAGAATAGGAACAAAGCTGCCTCTGTTTCTCCAACATTTCTGGTATTAATCTGTTTTTCTTAACTATGACACACGCTTCATATAATTACGTTATTGTTCTTAGCTATGTCATTATTTCCTCTGGAGAAGCATAGGTAGGAGAACAAAAAGGTATTCAGAAGTCATTTAGGCTATCCCTTTATATTACAGGTAAAACCTGGGAGGCTGAAGAGGTGAACACATTCACGCATGCTCACCTAGGGGGGTTGCCTGGAGAGCACAACCCTCCTGGCCCCAAGACCAGCTGTCTTTTCTTATCATGGTGAGGGCCTCCAGGTTGGTACTATTATTGATTTATTTTTTCCCTTTCAAATCATGTGAGAAATCTGTTGTCCTTTTAATCAGAAGCATATTGTACGGCCACAGGATAATAAGCTTCTAGATATCTTGTACTAAAACATAAAGTCTTTTTCCTGGAGCGAGCCTGTTTTCATTGCTCATTGTGAAATCTGGTAGGATTCATGGCAGACAGTAACTCCCCCATCCCCTAATATTTTATGTAAGAGTTCTTAGAAGGGCTAATAGGACGTTTGCCATCATTACCTCTAGCCTTTTGTTCTAACTTGGTTCCCACATTACCCAGTAGCATTAAGGTTACTTGTCCTGGCACCTGATGTACACAGTGGTAAGTACACTCTTCCCCCTCTTTCTGAAGCAAAAATGAAATAGCAAAGTACACTGCCATTTTCTGACTGACCTCAATCGCTGAGGGTGGACCCCGCACGCTACATCAGCAGGCCGGCTCCATTACACTGCCCCGCGCTGTGCTCAAGCTACTGAAATATTGATTTTTACAGAGCCGGTGCACACACACACTGAAAAATCAATATTCCAGTGCATACAACAGAACGGGCGGCAGAGCCGGGCCAATTCCGAGGCCCAGCGAGCACTGCTGGCTGGCCTTGGCCAAGCAGGGGTGGGGGGCTGGAGGAAACAATGCCTGGGGAGAGGCCCTTGCAAACCCGGAAGGGTCAGATAAACAAGCAAGTGTGGAGAGGGAAGAGAAAAGAGAGTGGAGAGAAATCCTTGAGGATAAACAGTTGGAAGGAGCAATGATTTATCTTTCCATAGGGGGAAAATGGGGAGAAGGAAAGAGTAAATTAAGAAGAGAGGATGGGAAGAATTTTCCAGGTAAGAAATCTTCCCATGAAAATGTATGTTTTGTTTTTCTGTATCATCCAGCCAGATTTAAGATGGAAAAATTATAAGGATGATACAGATACTTTATTGCACAAGGAAAAAAAAAAACTTGGCCAGCTCTGAGAAATATTTATATTTTTAAAGAATGCAACCCTTTTTTTTTTTAGTGACTAGAGGCTGGCAGATCTTAAAATAACCACCAAAGAGCCTGCATTATAAGGAGGGCTCTACCTTTGCAATGGCATTACTTTTTCTCCTTGGGGAGGGTGGAGGGAAGGAAGACATCCTCCTGGTCATGTGGTCACTCATCGATTCCCTTTCTTTCTACGAAAGCACCTTCTATGGCGTGCTTGGGGAACCACGTTCAGATTGATTTCTTTTACACGCCCTGGGACTACTTAGGCAATTTGGAGCTCCCCAGGTCACCCTCCTTCCAGATGTGGGGAGGAGAACGTGTCTCTGGGTTCCACTCTCTGGTGCCCCATGCACAGCAGAGGTTACAGTGGAAACCCACAGATCTTTCGGTATAATCCTTGTACATGTTTAAAAAACAAAATTCAGAACTGGTATTGTTGCTACTTTTAGGTAGCTTTTGGCCTCTTTTTATTTGGGGATGGGCAGTTAATTAAAAAGGATGACTTTTAACTTGGATGAATTCTCGATTTCGCCTTGTCCTAGAATTCTCTTACTGGGAATTTCGCTATTAGTTCTTTTAATACACGGGTGGGGGTGGGGGGAGTGGGGAGGCACTGTCTTCCCGGAGGTTTCCATTTCCTACTCTGCCCAGGAGGCAGCTTTGCTGCCTCTTCTTCCCCAGACCAGTCTGGCCGGGTCTCAAGGAAGGGGCTTCGGGGAAAGTGGGCATTCGTGAGTACCTTGCAAAACGCGGGTTGTTTGGGCCCGGTGAAGCTGGCCAGTCATAGGGTCCAGCCAGACTGCCTCTGGAGGTCAACCCCGCAGGGTGGCTGGGCACTGGGCGGGAGGGTGGGGCAGGACTTCGAGCCAGGTGGCCACCTGGAGAGCCCCGCCCCTCCCGGTCCCGCCCCCGGCCGGCCGGCGAGCCCCGCCCCCGCCCCGCCCCGGCCCCTTGCTGCCGATCTATTTGCATAAGGAGGTGTCTTCGGGACCCGCCCGGGGCGCACGTGACCCCAGGGGAGGCGGGGGGAACCTGCTGACTAGACACGAGCCGCCTTGCGGCTCCTCTTGGCGCGGAATAGCAAAAGCAGCCGTGACCTCCGACCCCGCCCGTCGGCAGCCAATAAGAGCGCAGGTCGTCTCCAAACCCAAAATTTCCACGTCGGCAAAAGTCAAGATGGAAGGGAGCGGAGCGCAGCGCTGGGGGGAACCGGCCCGGAGTGCCTGGCGGCGGATGTTGGAGGGGCAAACTCGAGAGCCTGCGGCGGGCGCACCCGGGGCCACGCGGGACGGCGTCCTGGCCGGGGCAGGCCCGAGGGCGACCACCGCCCTCAGCCCCGGAGCCTGTGGACGTCCCGCACTTTGCCAGCTGCCCGTGCACCCCGGCCTGGGGGGACGCAGCCCACTGCACTCCCGGCCCGGGCTCTCTGGGGACTGGGCGGTGGTGGGAGAGAGGGGGGAAAGATGGGGAAGAAGGCACTTTCCAGACCTGTTGCACGGGCGCAACAGCTGTTCCGGTGCGGTATGTGGGGGGAGGGATCCGTCGGAGGAGGGAGGGTGGTCCAGATGGTGCGGGGCGGGAGCGAGGAGCCTTAGGCCTGTGTTGGAGTCTGTGTGCAAGGGGGAAGGTTGTGTCCAGGCAGAGTCTGCGGGAAGCTCTGCCTCCTGGAGCAAAGAGAATCCCGAAGAGTGCGTGGGTAGAATGGAGGGAACAGGACCGCACAGACACGGCGTTCCCTGGGCTGGGCGAGGGCTGCTGGAAGCCCGGGAATGGAGAGGTGGAAATGGCTAGGGGAAGGGGAGGCTCCCGAAAAGCCTTGCTTTCTGGGGCTGCCCCATCCGCAGGGCATTTCCCGGGCCTGCATTTGCTCCCCCTTTAACTCCCAACTCCAAGAATTTGTCTTCAGGCAGCCCTCCTCCCTCACCAACTTTCCAGATGGGAAGGTAAAAAGTTGCCGCAGGATAGATGGAGTGTGTTAGCTGCTCGAAAAAGTTTTAAGTAACAGGACCGAGGAGGCGAAGGTTCGAACCGGGAATGGCTTCCATGTGGTGTGGGTAGAAATGAGGGGAGGGTGTGTGATTCCAGCAGTCGTTTGCTGTGACATTGAGACCAGAATTTGTCATACTGTGCTATTAGAACACCGTTTCTGTTGGGCAGTAACTTTCCATAATTAATGACCCGTTCTATTATCGGTAGCATCCTGAGCTAAATTGCTTCTAACGAGTTATTCTTTGTCTTAGTTGGGGGTGGGAGGGTAGCACACCTGCAGGAGGAAACTTCTAGAGGAAGACGGTCCGTTTGGTCTTTTGAGGCAAAGTTCTGAGACACTCCGACTCTGAGTATGATAGAAGTCAGTGCACTACAGAACTTTGTCTCTAGAGGCTGTGGTCGCCGCCTCCGCCGCAAGGGTTCCGGACTCCAGGCTGGGTGGCCGTGGTGGCCACGTCGTTGCGCCTTTATGTGGGGGAGGGGCAAAGCCGGAGAGTCCAAGGGCTGTTCGTGGAGCTTGATCTTCTCCTTTGGAATTAGTGGGTTAAGACACCTGAAAGGGAACGTCCCTTCCCTTCATTTCACCCTAGTGCACTCCTGACTGCAGAGGGTCTGTTTGTTTAAAAAAGCAAAACGTTTTGGGTTTTTAAAGGTCCATTTTAAAAACACTAAAAAGACTTCATTATTGAGAGGACAGCCACAGGTTTATTATTGGGTGTGTTTGATGTGCAGTGCTCTACAGGAATCTAAACTCTGTACCCTTAAAAAAATGAAATGTATCTGCTTCGAAGCAAGTGATAATAATGCTCTTTTTACTCATGTGACCTGCTAGATAAATGAGATCCTGCAAGGACTCAGTTTGGAGATATATTCTCAATTCTGTTTCTGGTTTAGATCCAGTTCACTTTTATTTTTTAAATGAGTTTTGTTAATGGAAAGGAAGCACTTTTTCCAAGAAAGCATTTCAACAGTCATTCAAGGGGTTAGTGTTATTCTTTGGGGCTTCGAGATACTTTTACATGAAGAAACTGCTCTTCTGGACCTTAATAGAATGGGGGTTGTGGTTGGTGAATTTCCAGCAATAGCCTGCTTTGTGCAGTGGGCAGTGACTGGCACACAACCCTAGTCCTGTGCAATGGACATTGCCCTATTTTGGTTTTATGAGCTTTTGGCTGGAGGGCTGATTTATTCTATGAACTACAAAAACTCCTTATTAACAAAGGCACATATCTGACATATGTGCGCAGTGCCCGCTGTGCCAGGGTCAGGCACAGAGTGATGAGCAAAAAGGAAACAATATCTGTTCTGGTGGTGGTGTCTGTCAAGTGTGGAAAAGATCTTAGAAGCCTTGAGGTGGCCTGTTTGTGTTTCTGGGAGGTCCTTAACAAAACAAAACAACACAAAACAAAACATCTTTTTTCTTGAGTATATTCCAACTGGTTTATCATTGAGAGGGGTGATAATGGAAGGAGGTCAGTGTTCAGTTGCTCCATGCTTGAGCCTAATGGGAAGACTTATGGGTTGCTTTCCAGGAATGCTGTGTCTTGATCCTCAGGCAGCCTGTATGCTCTTTTATGTGGCCTTTCCATCAGTGACTGTGTAGCTTCATTTCCTCAGTCCTTTACCCAAAAGGTGACTGGCTGATATTTGTGAAGTTAAATAAAATGATTCAAACTCAGGTACTACTTGTGTTCATTTGAGATGTGTAAGGTGTGCTTTTGGGGCTGGGATTTGGTTCAGTTGGTAGAGCTCTGCGCTGCAGTCTCTGAGGTCTGGAGTTCAATTCCCAGCACCGCAAAAATGGGAGAAGGGCCTGGCAATCCACTCCCAAAGCAATCCCTAAACAATCAGCCATTGAAAACCCTATAAGGGTCACTATGAGTTGGATACCGACTTGACGGCACCTAACAACAAGGTGTGCTTTTAAAAAGGATTATTTTTCCTGACTTTTGTGTATGAATGTGTCCATGGGGTATTCTGAAAATACTGAATCCATACAAGACTTTTTTTAAAATTAGTGATTATTAAGTATACAACTTAATGGGTTTCATCGCAGCATTTCCATACATGCATATCATTGTACATTGCTCGTGTTCTCCTGCATGAAATGTTTTAAAAATTTGTTTTTGGATTTTTTTTTTTTTTTTTTTTAGACAAGGTCTCACTATGTAGTCCCTGCTGGCTTGAAACTTGTGATCCTCCTGCCTCTGCCTCCCCAGAGCTGGGATTTTAAACACCCACTGCCACGCCTGGCTGAATCCCTACAAAACTTAAATCAACTTTGTAAGAGAATGCATGTGGCTCTTTGAGTGTGTAGGGTGAAGTGACTGGCTGAGAGAATGATCATCTGTGCAAAGGGTTAGGTCTCATGAAGGGTAAGGTTTAGAGTCCCTGAAGTGGTTCCATCTGGTTTTCTTTATGCTTAAATGATTTTCTTTGTCTTGTGCTTGTGGCCATGAATGGTTAAAGGGCTAACCAGAAAAGAAGGCTGCAGTTTACTCTGGAATACAACCTAGGGAAGTCAGTCTAGGAGAACTTACTTTAAAGCTGGCATTGTATCAGACCTTGGCTTATTGAGCACCCAGTGCATTGTCACCTCCTGAGTATCAGGTGTTTTTCCAGATGCTACCAGCAGTGCAGTGAACAAAATAGGCTCAAATCCCTACCCTCTTGGGCGTCATTCTCATGCAAGCAGTAAACAATACAAATATAAACAGAATAGTCAGAAGGGTGGTCAGCATGCCAGGGAGGGGAAAACGGAATATTGAGGAAACAATGGTGCCATTTTAGTCCATATTGCTTGGCCAAAGGAAACCATCATGAGCAGCCTAATTTGCATGGCCCAGGCCCTCTTGCCTTTATTTTAGGCACTTAAAGTGAATGAACTGAATGACAGGTGAACTAAACATTGGTGGTGGTTGTTAGGTGCCCTGGAGTCAGTGTCCAACTCATGGTGACCCTACATATAACAGGTGAAACACTATTGTCAGTGCTTCTATTCATAGGGTTTTCAGTGGCTGATTGGTTTTTGGGAGTGGACTACTGGGTCCTTCTCCCAAGCCTACAGTATCTGGTGTTCCCAGGCAGTCTCCCAACCAAGTACTAACCAGGCCTGATCCTGCTTAGCTTCCGACATTTTAAGGGATCAGACACCATGGTGGTACGGCAGCAGGCAAATGTTGGTAGTCTTAACTTTTTAAAAAGCATTTTTATTTCCAAATGCAAAGGTTGGGCAATGCAGGAGGTGGTACTAGAAGAGCTTTGAGGAGGCAGGAGCTAGGGAACTAACTCATTGGGCCACTCATTCTTCATCTAAATATAATGTCCACCTGGGCACCATGGGGCATGTCTGTAGTCCCACCTACTCAGGACTCTGAGGCAGGAGGATGGCAGATTCAAGGTTAGAGGCTGCCTGAGAAACTTAGACCCTATCTCAAAAAGAAGGATGGAGTTGCAGCTCAGTGGTAGAGCACTTGTCTAGCATGCATGAAGCCCTGAGTTCAACCCCCAGTACTGCAATAAAGTGCATATATAAATATATGTGTATATGTATGTGTGTGTGTATATATATATATATATATATATATATATATATGTATATATATATGATTTAGCTTAGTTGGTAGAGTGCTGCTTTGCAGTCTCCTCAGAGATTCAATTCCCAGCACTGCAAAAATGGGAGAAGGACCTGGCAATCTACTCTCTAGGCAATCCTGAAACAACCAGCCATTGAAAATCCTATGAGGGTCTCATTGAGTTGGACACAACTCAATGGCACCTAATAACATACACACACACATGTATGTGTGTGTGTGTGTCTGTGTGTGTGTGTACATATATATGGGCCAAACATATTCTAGCAGCAAAATTCTAGGATTTTAGGTAATGTTGCATTTCAGGGAGATATTTAAGTTGTTGGGAGCAGAGTTGACCGTCTGCTTGAGATTCCCTAAGGGCCAGAGGTGTGCTACCATTAAGTCCACATGTGATATTCAGGAAGCACTTTTTCCCTAGATTTCTCTTGCTATGTGACTTCGCATGTTATTTACCTAGGCAGGGACTATACAGGGAACTTTCAAGGGGTAATTGGTACAGACACAGGAAATCTTATAAAAGTGGTGGACAGGAAAAGAAAAAGGCAGAACTCATTGTTCACATGGCTATAGTTGACATAGAAGTAATAAAGACCATGGTAGCCTTGGAGGAGCCAGATGGAGGGAAGATGATGTCTCTTCAGCAGACCCCTGGCAGTATCAGACACAAGTCTCATGTTTCTGACCTGTGAATTCACTAAATGGGCATTAGGAGAGCCAGTAATGGCTTTACCAAAGGAAAAAGCCACTCCTGCTCTGCTTCTTCAATATGCCTTTCTCTTTGCCACCTAATAGGAAAAATGCAAAAAATACTCAGTAGTCAAATAGTATTTCATTTGTGCCAAGCACTGTTATAAGCATTTACCTATGGTAAAAATTCTAAGAGGTCTGTATTGTTGCTCTCATTCCCATCTTACAGATAAGGAAACTGAGCATAAAGATAATTAAATAACGTGCCCAAGGCTCAGATCTAGTCAGTGGCTGAAGTGAGGTACAAACTGGGCCATCCAGGTCATAACCTGTGCTCTGAGCAGCTCGGCTGTACTTGCTATTTAGGTGCCTAATTAGATTTGGCAATATAAAGACTGGGAGTCTAGATTCAAAGTTAAAAGCACTGAGCATAATAGGGCTTAGCTTAATGCAAATCTTCAGTCTTTAGCCAAGAGGTGGTTTTCCAGGGTGGTAAGAGCACTGCTTTGGTGATTATCTTACTATTTTGAGTTTACTGACCACTTTTGCCATTGGGCAGGAATGTATGCTGAGAAAAAGAATAGTAGTTTTTTCAAAAAGTGTCCTGGTTGATACAATATAAGAGAAACAATGTCGTTAAGACTGTGTTCCACACAAGGAAACACTTCGGACACTATGCCACGGCCCCTGCATTATGTCAGTGCTTCTCTGCTATTCAGAGTTTTTCAATTGCTGATTGTTTGGGGTTTGTTTCTGGAGTGGGCTGCTAGGTCCTTCTCCCATTTATAGGATACTAGGGATCAAACCCAGGGCCTCAAAGAGCACAGAGCAGCACTCTACCAACTGAGCTAAACCCCAGCCCAAGAGAAGAAATAGTAGAAAATAACTAAATGCATTAATATGTACAGTCAACTGTCTTTGAGTTCCCACCAATTGCCAAACCCGGGATATACGCCATTTCAGTGTGATATAGGGTGCTCTAAATCAACTTGATATATCCAGTAGAGCTTCCCAGAGGAGGTGATAATGGATCTGAATATTGAAGGATATGTAGGAGGTGCCTGAATGAAGGGAGGGAAAGACATTCTTGTCCAAGGGAACAGCAAGTACAGACACATGGAAACATGCGAAATTTCCATGTGTTCAAGAATTAGCAAGGCTTTACATGTGGTAGGTATTGCACGTGGCCTTTATGTGAGCAACAGGAAACAAGGCTCAGGAGATTGGCAGGGGGAAACCATGTGGGCCTTATGTGGCACATTTAAAACTTTGAACTTCATCCTGAAAGCCATGGAAATAACACAGGGAAATGTCTTGATCAGCTCCTCTTTTGTAGAGAACACTCTGGCAGCAGAGAGAGGGAAAGTTGTTTGGAGGCAGAATAGCCAGCTATGAAGCTGTGAGAGAAACACAGGGATACACAGTGGGAGCCAGGGGTGGGCACAGGTCGGGTGCTGGAGTGCTTAGCATGAGAGCAGAAAGACCCCCTGGCATGGGGCAACCTGTAAGAATGTCCATAGCAGTCTGTTCCCAAAGCCTTTCCATACATGTTGCTGGTAGTACTCACCCAAGGGATGGAATTGGCACTCAACTGCATTGTATATAATATTTCCAAATATCACACTTGCTTGGCTATAATCCCAAATTAATTCTGGAAGTGTAATCTTAGAAATATCCCCTTAACCTTTTATGGCATTTTGGAAATTTTACCTTGTTCATCAAATCTAAGGAGTCAGCCAATGCCAGAGTATAATCAAAGCATATGAATATGGGGGATAGAGGGGATGAGGAGGGTTTTCTGGAAGGAATAGTACAAAGGTTTTGGGGAGAGTTAAGGTTGAAACCAACGAGGAAGAGTGAAGCACTCTGACACTGGCTCTAGGCTTTCCAGGGCAAGAGAAAGGTGTCTGGGGAGCAGAGGTTGTAGAGATTGCTGCCCAGCTCTAACAGGAGCAGTGGGCTTTGGTGGAGGAATCCAGCCAGTGCTGACCTGCAGCCAGCCAGGCAGGGAGGGAGCCAGGGAAGTAAACACCCTACACCCTCTCTCCTCTTGCTTGCCAGGCTCCTGCCATTGCTTCCCGTTGGCTGATCTCAAGTGGAGGCCAGAGGCAGGAGGTCAGCCAAGGTCAGGGACTCAGGGCAGACAGGGATCTGGAGAGTCAAACAGGGAATTGCTAGGACAAATTTATTGTTTTGCTGTCCTATGACTCCTATGCATATACAGAAAAGAGATATAAGGGAAACCAGTTAGTGGAAGTATTCCTAAAAGTTCGTCATCAGAGTGCCCTACATCTGTATTTTTTCCCACAGTGTCGTCTTCTGTGCTATTAAGGACAGAAGTCCAGGTGCCATGTCCTTAGGAGAAGCTCCACTATTGTCTCTGCTTCTAAGCCACTGATACATCTGCAAAGTTTGTGAGGATTCCCCCATCCTCCGTTGACTGTGGTGAAATATACATAACATAAACTGTACCGCTTTAACCATTTTTATCTGTACATTTCAGTGGCATTAAGTCCCTTCACCTTGTTGTACAGCCATCACCACTATCCATCTCTAGAACGTTTTCCTCATGTCAAATCGAAACTGTCTCCCTGTAACAGTGATCCCACAGGAGGCTAAGGTTTTCTTGACCTCATCAGAAGGGGCCATGAAAAGGCTATCAGACTGTTTCTTCAGAGGTGGGGAGTGTCAGTGACATCATGCCACCTGACTGACAGCCCTTACAAGGCACTGTTGCTGGGAAGATGCATCCCAATTTCAGAGATGTTAAAATATGAGGAGAAAATGTTGCTTAGAGTCAATGTAATATAATTTATTTATTTATTTGGTACTTGGAGGTTGAGCTCAGGACCTCACGCATGCTTTGCAAGTGCTCTACCACTGGGCGGCACCTCAAGCCCGTTTTTAATTTTTGAGTCAGGGTCTCGCTAAATTAAGCAGGAGGCCTCTGGCCTTGAACTTGCGATCCCCCTGCCTCAGCTTCCAGAGTGACTGGGATCCACAAGAGTGTGCAACTGCACCTGCTGATGAGTCACTTTCAAACAGAGCTCACAACCATTGGCCTACGAATAGGTTCCAGATGGGCCAAAAACTTGTTCTCTTCCATTCTCAGGCAGGCAAGGCAGGACATAGAGCCACTGGGATCCTTAGGCTGAAAATACTGGTCTTGGGTAGCATTACCCATTTTCCCCAATGTGCCCTAAAATACTGTCATTTTATATGTGTAATATAATGTGGAAAAGGCTAGGAAACACAGCTCTGGGAGATCTCCATCTTTAGAAAGACTTCTGGGTTTATATTTAATTCAGTATCATCTGTGTGCAACAATAGGTGGGGGCTGCTGATAGGAGAGCTATGCAAATATGCTTCACCTAATGCAGAAGTAAAGGTGCCATTTTAGAAGATGGAAGATGTGGCCAATCCCTTGAACTCTGTTCTGCCTCATTATAGGAGAAAGGTAAATGGAAGTGAATCTGGGCTACTTAGCAGAATAAAATCTGTGCATACGCTTTGAACCAGTAATTCTATTTGTATTGGTTAGGGTACTCTTGGCTCTATCTAATATAAACCTAACCTCAGCTGGTTGAAAGGAGAAACAAGTTACTTTGCAAGAATCCCAGAGGTAGGGAGGCTCCAGGGTTGGTTAATTCAGCAGCACAGCAGTGCACTAAGGATCTGAGCTCTTTCCAACTCTCCCCTCTCTGCCATCCTCAGCTTGTCTCATTCTCAGCCAGGTTCACCCATGGCTGTATGTAGGCTGAAGCAACTGTCAGCATGATGTCCTCACAGCCTGTCCCCGTGCCTCTCATTTTTTGAAGATTTCCAGCTACATTCTGCTATTTCCCATTGTGCAGAATTGAGTTGGATAACCAGGCATTAAGCAATCACTGCTAGTGGGAATGGGATCATCTGACTCACCTAGATCGATCAAGTCCTGAGTCTGAGTCCTGAGGAGTTGGACTGGATCCTCAACTAAATTAATTCTGTTAGCCAAGAAGAGGTGGGGAAATGTCTCTTAGGAGGCAAGCAACAGTGTCTGCTGAATCACTTTGAGGAATCAGTCTTACAAAACTGTAACTCCATGGTAATTGTACACTCATTATCTTCAAAGACAACAAAATTAGAATTATTCAAGATATCCATCAATAGAGGACCAGTTAAATAAATCATGACACAGCCATACAATAAAATAGGTACTAGAAAAGAATGAGATATGTGTGCAGTTGACAAGGAAGAGTTAGATGTAGTTTTCAGTAAAAATAATGTAGAACCACAAATGGAGTTTGGTCCCCTTTTGTTCCTTCTATGTGCAGTCATGTTCATATATACCCAAAGAAGACACAGAATTTGTGAGTTATAGTCTGAAGGGGATTAGTCTGAAGGGGTAGTGCAGAGAGTAACTTTCACTTAAAAGGTTGTATACTTTTTATTGTTGGACTTTTATGCAAATACTATATTTTGCCATTAAAAAATGTCACATGGGTAGAAGTCAAATAAAAATTACATGGCAATATCACACTAGTGGTAATAAGATAATACTCCTCTCATACACTATAGCCATGTGCATAAATTAGTCCCAACTTTACTATTGTCTCTTTTCAAGAAACTTTTTAATCTACAACTTAATGGTTTTCATTATACAATTTCCATACGTTCATATCATTGTACAGTGCTTGTGTCCACTTCCCCCATTACTATTCTCTCTTTTGAAATCTCTTGCCTACATTGGGTACATTAATCCTTAGTAAACAGTGTAGCCCCTTGAGCTGGGCTATTTGAAGTGATAGCAAATTAATAACATGTGACTCTTTAAATTTGAGTTCATTGAAACTAAATAAAATAAAAAATTCAGCTCCTCAATTATACAAGCCACATTCTAGTATTTAACAAAGCCTGGTGTGGTGGCATACACCTATACTCCCAGGCCCAGCTACTTGGAAGACTGAGGCAGGAGGATTGCTCGAGCCTAGGAATTTGAGGCCAAGCAGGGAAACAGAGACCCTGTCAATAAATAATTAAATAAAATAAATAAAATCATGGCTAGTGGCTACCATGCTGGATGGCATGGATTTTTAGGACCTTTCCACAATGGCAGGAAGGCCCACTGGACAGTGCTGCTCCAAGGCTGGTGGCTTGCATTCAAGCAGAGGCTGTCTTTTGGTCACTAGGTGGCTTTGGGCAAGATATTTAACTTCTTTGTTCTTTAGATTTCTGGTCATTAAAACTGTTATAACAATAATATGTAGCTCACAGAATAATTGTGCAGATTGAAATTCTTAAGTGTCTTACACCTGGTAAGTTGGCAGCGAAGTTACCTGGTATTATAATTATTAGAAACTGCTTTGGTTTGGATGTGGTTTATCCCTCAGAGTTTCATATGTGAGAAGGCTGGTCCTCAATTTAATGGGGACTGAGTGGAAGGTGATTTAGTCACATAATGACAGAGCAGAACCTTCAGGAACCGGTAATGTCTTTAAGAGACCAGGTTAGTTCTCTCAGGGGTGGAGTATGTCTTGAAGGAGTGAGTTAGGTCTCTCAGAAATGGATTAGTTATAGCAAGAGTGGGTTGTTATTAAGCAGCTCAGCTCCTTTCTCTGTCTCTCTCACACACATGTGCTCCTCTTGCACAAGCCTGCTTCCCTTCCATTTCTCTGCCATATTGTGATGTAGCACAAGGCCCTCACCAGAGCTGAGTGGATGGTGGCACCATGTTCTTGAGCTTTCCCACCTCCTGAACTGTGAGCCAAAATAAACCTCCTTTATTTATAACTTGTACAGTCTAGGGCATTTTGATAGCAACAGTAAATGGGCTAAGACAGGAACCTTTCCACTAACATTGATTTGTTGTTGTTTTAGGTGCCATCGAGTTGGGATGGACTCACAGGGACTCTCATAGGGTTTTCATAGGTTGTTTGTCTTGGGATTGCTTCAGGAGTAGATTGCCACGTCCTTCCCCCAATATTGATTTAGCATTTATTAAATGCAGGGAATTATCCTCTGTGGGGCGCGCGCCTCCCGGTCCGGCCTGAAGGTTCAGACGGTCTGCGCCGCCATGCACACAGATACTAAACACAATTCACTCGGGACCCTCAGGTGAGGGGCGCAGACTCCCTCGGCCCTCGGGACCCCGGAGGAGACGGGAGAAAGGAAAAGCCTCAGGCGCTTTTGCCTTCCAGGGACAAACACCTGTGTTGGTCGTCTTGGTGGTCAGGAGGAGACAGCTGCCGCTTCCTCCGTGATCAGACGGAGAGCAGGTTCCTTTCCTTGTTGAGGATTGTGATGGGAGAGCGTTTTTTCCTCATCAAAGGTTCGGGGGAGAGCAGCGGGAGAGGTGCTTCCTCATCTGCAGTAGGGACAGGAACAGGTGGGAAGGCGCAGAAAGGGATGCCAGAAAGGCCGTGCCAAAAAAGGGTCGAGCTGCAGCAGTGCAGCTCTTTATATAGTTCGCCCATGGAATGGCCTGAGCCAATCAGCTTTCAGTCCAATTGTCCAATCAGGAAGGGTTTTGTACAAACATGCAACCAACTTACTTTCATTTTCCCTAGATTTCTAACTTACAAACCAGATATTCAAACGCCATTTTCCCAGTTTGGGAGTTTATGCCAATTTCCTCCCAATTCTTCCCTACAATCCTCCTATCATCATTTTATAGTTAAATTGAACAATGTCAAGTGCAGTAAAGTTTCCTTGTTACATGAGAAGAGGCAAGGCAGGGAGTCAGTGCTAGGTCTGGTTCCAAAGCTTATGTTCCTTGGTTCCTTGGTGTTCATTATGCTCCTTTTTCTCTTGGGGAGGGGATGAGTAATTAGCCCTCTCTCTGGCAACCTCTGCCTCCTGCCCTTCTCCCTTACTGAACAAGGGCTACATGGTTAAAATGAACTATACAATGCAATCCCAACATCTTGGGAGGCAGGGGCAGGAGGATCACAAGTTTGAGACCAGAGGTAGTCTGCGAAATTTAGTGAGACCCTGTCTCAAAAGAGTAAAAAAAAATAATGGTGTGGGGGTGCAGCTCAGTGGCATAGCACTTGCAAAGTATGCAAGCACAAGGCCCTGGGTTCAACCCTAGTACTGCAAAACATCATCATCATCAACAACAACCTTTCTGATTCTTTCTCATTCATTCTCTCCCCCCCACCCCTCTCTGACAGTCTAGAGGCTGGAGATAAGAGGACAATGAGATTTTACTAGCAGCTATGTACCTATTTTCTGTGGTGTGTGAATTTTTCTAGTTTCTTCTTGTGGGTTCTCTAAAAGTTGAATAATCCTTTTAAAGATAACCACTTGTGACTGAATTAAGGAAGAGGAGATCTTACCAGAAGATGAAACAGGAAGAGGCAATTATCTTGAAAAGCATCTAATCAAAGTTAAAAGTCACCCCGTATCTCTGCCTGAAGGTTCAGTAGCACATGCCCTGTGCTTGGGGATGGGAGGTCCATAGGAAAGGAAGTGGTATCTAGAGACATGGTGAAAGTGGCTTGAGGGAAGAGGTGGGGATGCTGTTTTCACTCATGTACAGGGAGCGGCTGTCATCTTTCATGGACTTCTGAGGGGACCTGGGTTGGTCTTCACTGGTAGAAATGGCACCTTAATTAGAGCTCCTATAGAAACCCTTTCCTGCTTGTGCTGCAGGCTGTCAAATAGATATGCTCCTCCCTGAAGGTGAGTGCAACCCTTTGCAGTAGCACCGAGAAGGAACTGCTATCTGTAGGTAGGGTCTTGCTTTGTGCTTCATTTCTCAAGCTATGCTACCATTTCACTACCATTTTCCAATGAGTCAATATTTATATTGAAGTTATTACCATGAGCTGAAGAGCTATGGAAAATACACCTCCAGGTTTTATTTTTACAGTTTTCCTAAGCTATGAGTGACTGTGCACTTGTGTGTGTGTGTGTGTGTGTGTGTGTGTGTTAGGGAAGAGGGAAGACAACAGGATACGGCTTTTGAAAAGCCACTGAGAACTGGTTTGTTAGGGTGCTGGGATGTCATGCCTGGGGATCAGAGAAAAAGCAAGACCAGCTTGGACTGTTAAGCCATTTGATGTGAACAGCTGATCAGGATTTAGCTGTACCCCACAAAAACTGAAAATTGAATTCAGCTTGTCTTTTCTAGCTTCCATGCAGTGGATTTGAGATCATTTGAGGCACTTCACCCTACAATGGATTATGGCTAGTTTGCCTTGAAAAATTGCTTTTGACTTGAAAACCAGAAAGGAGTAGGAGATTTTCACTCTGTCATATCATTTCTTCTGCCCTAATCCTAATCATGAGGTTCCTTTTTGCTTCCGAAGTAGAATTTATTGAAAATATTTTATAGCACAATACCTAGGACACTGTCCACATTGGCTTCAATTCTAAGCTCTAGGAGGGCAGGTCCATTTGTGTGTAATTCATTGCTATATCCCAATACCCAGCACAGAGTGACCATTCCATAACTAATCTCTGTGTGTGCCTGTGGATAGCTAGTTTGACTTTGAGAGTTAATATAATTTCATTTTTTCCTGCTGATGTTGGCTCCCTCAGTGTCTGATATGAAGTAGAAATAACCGCACCCTTCCACATAGCTGCTTTCCAAGTTTTTCTTCTGCAGGATTGAGTTAAAGCACATATTTCTCTTCCAACATTTCTTTTTTAGGTCAGTTCCGGTTTGGGAAGCTTCCAGTTTGGAATGATGACAATCAAAAGAACGTTGTCTGGCTCTTCCCAAAGCCAACACTTCTCTCCATCAAAACAATAGCATTGTAGCTCAGGTTAATGTTCTGAAGGCCAAGGTCTTTGGACTGGGGCATGCCCATCTATAGGGCAAATGAAGACTGGATAAGGGGTTCAGTTATGTGTCCTCAACTTTCCTATTGACAAGTTCCAAAACTGACCCACACCAGAATCCTCTGGGCTCGGAGCTACTTAACTTCTCCTACCTCTCTCTTTCCCATCTCCCTTCTCTTGGCAAAAGAATGCAATCAGTACTGTCTTCCATTCCCCATTTTACTAAAAAACATTGCCTGGGGAGTAAAAACCTTAGTGATATCATAGGGACAATTTCATTGGACAGCATACATTTATTGAATGGTTACTCTGTGTCTGGCACAATTCTAGGTTATAAGTTACCACAGTAAATGTAATGGTAAAACATAACAGTCTCTATTCTCATGGGCCTTCCATTCCAGCATTCTTGCTTTTTGGCCAAGAAACAAAAAGGTATTACTTGTACCACTTCCTTTAATCAGGGCTCTTTAATCTTCCCATTAACCTCATGAAGAAATGCATTCCAGAAATTTTTTTCCCTTGTTTTAATAATTACTTACCAAACTTACATTTAGTTTATTTTGCTCAATTGTGTACTAGTAATAACTGTAATGAATATGTAATCTATAAAAACTAACACTTGGCACATCATGATAATGGGAAATCAAAACAAATTTAAATCAAATTCATACATGCATTTTGATTGCAGAGAAGTACGATGGAATAATAAAACTCTTTAAATATAAAAATTACATCATGATAAAAATTGTGTAGGGAGAGTTGAATAAATCATAGTTTTAAGAAAAGGGTACTATTGTAAAGATTCTAATGATTAGATAAGAGCTTGCTTGTTCATATACTTTTAAATGGATAATTATTAGCAGTGAATTGTCATTACATTTAAGCTTCATTGGATATATTGAAAAATGTTAAGTGTCCACTTAAAGACATACTGGGGCACACTGTTTCTCAAAGTTCTTCTGGTGGTATGAGGGGAGTGATGTAAACAGAGCCTGGAAGACCAAACACTAACTACAAGTTATGTGTTTTGGAAAGGAAGGTAGTAGGTGGAATGGCACAATAAATATGTGACAATATTGCCTAATTATAATCGATTTTTGGCAGAATCATACCAAAGGTTGTCCTGAAGGGATAGAAAGAAAGGTCTGAAGATCCCTTATATTTATATTGATTTAACCCTGTGGAGGTGGCCCTGATCTAAGAGATACAAACAAACTCTTTTCTTAAATATTGTTACATGTGTCTGGTACAGAGATGCAAGATGACTACTAGCTATGAGTTTACCTGTGACTAATGTTAAACTATGGTGTGTTTGGGGGGGAGGGTTGTGTGCACATGCGCAGTACTAGGGGTGTTAAACCCAGGGCCTCACATACTTTGCAAGTGCTCTACCACTGAGTTGTACTGCCCAGCCCTTTTTTTTTTTTTTTGAAATAGGGTCTCACTGAGTTACACAGGCTACTTGTAGCCTCAAATTTGTGGTCCTCCTACCTCCTCCTCCCGAATTGCTGGGATTACTGGTGTGCACCATACACAACCACTTAGGTTGTACAACATGGAAGCCCTATTGTACTTCATGCCCATAACAAATATTTGCTGAGCACTTACTGCGTGCCTGGCATTGTGCTAATGAATAGATACATCCTGGTGAACAAAAGGACATGACCTCCCTAGGCTAGATCCAGTGCCAGTTGCTTGGGGAGGATCAAGTGAACCTTGGGGGCGGGGAAGGAGGCGAAAGAGGTAAGGAAAAGCTTCCATTCACAGAGCAGAGTGCAGTGATTCCACTCCACGGATGCGGTATGTGCCACACAGAGTAAGCACACGATGTTTGGCAGCTGCTATTAATTGCTAAAAAGCAATGCTGCTGCTGCTTATTCATGTTCCTGGGATTAACTCTAACCTGAACTATCACTGGCAAGGTCACTACCCAGCTCCTGCGTATCCTATTCAAAGCCATCATTGGAAAGAGCACCAATCCAGAGGCTATCTTTTTTAATATGCCAGGCAATAAGCACTTCACATAGCTTACCTCATTTATTGCTCATAATAACCTAATATTATCTCTATCTTACAGATGAGGCAACTGAGATACAGCAGTTAAATAACTAGTTGAAGGACATACAGCTATGATATGGTGGAAGCAGGATTCAATCCCAGGCAGTCTGGCTTCATAATGCCAACTCTATTCTTAATCACAATAGAACTAACAATGAACAGTTATGGAATGCTTAATTAATCTGGATCAGACTTCCTGCTAGGCACTTTACCTGGATTACCTAATTTAATTTTCACAATCAAATCTGGTGTATTATTCCCAATTTATAAGGAAATAGGGGCATGAATCAGTTAAATAATTTGCCCAGTATTGCAAAGCTGGCAACTGGCAAAACCTGGATGCAGAGCCAGAGTCCCAATCCAGAAGCCTGAAAGATCATTTTGTAGAGGTCAGTAGCAGATTTGGGATCTGCCAGACCTGCTGGTCTTACTATCATTGGGTGTCAGACTCCATTCCTTTGTGCCTCCTGGGCCACCTTTCCATAACTTACATCACTTACCTGCCATCGGAAGCAGGCACAGCAGCTTAACAGCCCATGTGAGTAACTTTAAACCACCTTACCCTAACAAATCTTTGCACTGGGGGTACAGCTCAGGGGTACAACATGTGCTTAGCATGCCCCTAGCACCAAAAAGAAGTAAACTGATGAAATCTGTAGTGTCCTTGTCATTGTATGGGTTGAAAAAGTGCTGAAGTTGCTTGCAGGATTGGGGTAACTGGTACAGAATTCTCATAGGATCTGAATCTTAACAACAGGGAGCAAAAACTTTGATGTGACAATGTCTCCACAATGGTACATTTTAGGGTAGGGTCACCAATTTCACTGTAAAATTAAAGCTGATTATTTCATCCACAAGGGTCATATTTTGACTTTGAAATGTTTGGTGGGAAATGGTGGCTTTTGACTTCCTTGTTTTATAAATGAACACTCACATGAACAGGCCTCCAAACAGCTATCTGGAGAGCCAGACTCCTGGCCAAGTGGTGCATAGCCCAGTTTGCAGCTGCAGTTTTGGCCAATGACATCCACCAGCCACTACTCAAGGGCAAGGAGACCTCAAGTGTAGGCATGCTCATGTGCTGCAGGGCTCCAGGCTCTGCCCTCAACCTCACCCCCAGTGAAGAATTTGCTTATTTAATGAATGTTATGGGGGATGTATTACTTGGAAGATTCAGTTACTATTAGGTCTATAAGGATGAGCAAGATGTGGTTCTTGTCCTACAGCAATTCAGAACCTAATATAAAGGATGAACATGTAAATAGATCATTGCACCATACAGGAGCAGGTGGTATGCAAAAGGCTGGGGTGGCACCAAGGAAGCAGTGCTCATCTGATGCCAGGACTGGGGATCAAGGAATACTTCCCAAAGATGGATATGAGTCTTGGGCCTGGAAGGATGACAGGAGCCCTGAGATACTCCTGAAAGTTCAGAGAGGAACATTCCAAGTAACACAGCATGTGCAAATGCACGGAGTCACTGAGCTGCACGGTGAGTTTGAGATCTTGTATGGCCTTTGTCATTTGGACTTGTATTTGTCAGAATGGAGATGTGGGGGATAAGGTGAGAGAGACAGGTAGGGACCACACATTATGAAGGGCCTCCCATGCCACGCCAGAGCCTTTGGACTTTATGCTGAAGGCCAGAAGGAGCCCCCGCAGGGCAATAGGCAGGAAGAGACGTGGTCAGATGTGCGTTTTGGAAAATCGCTGTCCTGCAGAGAGGGGGACATGATTCAGAATAAGACCAGGCTCCCTCTGTGAAATTGCTCAGGAGAGACTGAGGCAGTAGAATAAGCTACACTTAGTATTGCCCTGAATTAAGAGAATGAAAGTGAAGTTTAGGATTTTTGGCTTGAAAAGTGTTTGATCTACTACTTTTGGAGGTGATAGTGGTGGTATAAAAGAGAAGAGATATAGAAGGGTTGTTGTTTTTGTTAGGTGCCATTGAGTCGAGTCCACCTCATAATGATCCTATGTACAACAGATTGAAACACTTCCCGATTCTGTGCCAGGCACATGATCTTATTCATATAAGCCCATTGTTGCAGACAGTGTGTCAGTCCATCTGGTGGAGGGTTTTCCTTTTTTTCGTTGACCTGCTATTCTTCCAAACATGATGTCTTTCTCCAAGGATTGATCTCTCCTGACTACATGCCTGAAATATGTAAGATGCAGTCTGGCCATTCTTGCTTCCAAGGAGCAGTCTGGTTTCACTTCTTCTAGGACAGATCTGTTGGTTCTTTTGGCAGTCCATGGTATATTCAATAGACTCTCAGCACCATAATTCAAAAGCATCAATTCTTTTCCTGTCTCCCTTGTCCAATGTCCAGCTTTCATAACCATATAATGTGACTGAAAATACAATAGCATGAGTCAGATGCACCTTCATCCTCAATGTGACATCTTTACTTTTCAATACTCTAAAGAGATCTTTTGCCACAGCTTTTCCTAGAGCAATGTGTCTTTTGATTTCTTGACTGCTGCTTCCACGGATGTTGATTATAGAACCAAGCAAAGCAAACTCTTGGACAACCCCAATCTTTTCTCCATTTACTGTGAAGGTGCATATTGGCCCAGTTGTAAGGATTTTTGTTTTGTTGATGTTTAGTCACAACCCATATTGAAGGCTATGATCTTTGATCTTCATCAGCAAATGTCTTAACTCCTCTTCACTTTCAGCAATCAGAGTTGTGTCATCTGCTTAACACAGGTTGTTAATGGGTCTTCCTCCAATCCTGATGCTGCATTCTTCCTCATAAAGTCCAGCTTCTCAGATTATTTGCTCAGCATATAAATTGAAGAGATATGGTGAAAGTATACAGCCCTGACACACACCTTCCTCAATTTTAAACTAGGCAGTGTTTCCTGGTTCTATTGGAACAACTGCCTCCTGCTTCACGTACAGATTTCTCATGAGTACAATTAGGTGCTTTGGTATTCCCATTTTCTGAAGTGTTATCCATAATTTGTTATGCTCAAGAGAAACTCAAAGCAGAATGTGTGCAAGGGAACATTAGTTATTCCCTAAATCCAACCTTAAGAGACTTTGTCTTTTTTTAATTGAAGTAATTAATGACTATATTTTTCAGGTTTCTTTACATGTCGATATGACTATGTGACTAGGTTTACCTGGGATAAAATGGAAGTGTCATGTGATAACTCAGGGCATGATTTTGAAAGACAGCTTGCATGCACCTTTTACTTATGTGATCCTTTCCTCCTATATCCTCCTTCTAGAACATGATTCCTTCCATCTTGGATCATGAAGACCAAAAGAAGATCTTAGGATAGTTCAGCCTGAGCTCAAAGAAGCCTGGATCCCTGAGAACTTAGTGGAGCAGAGTGCTGTATCTGCCCTGGACTACCTACTTCTAGACTTTCCATGAAAAAGATAAAGATTTATCTTGTTAAGCTATTGTTAATTTTCTGACTCATGCAGTTGAACTTAACTCTCATTAATTGACCACACAGCATATGGGATTGACACAAACTCTAATTGAGGGACTTCCCAGTATTAATCAGTTTAAATGAATGGTTTTATGGCTATTTATTGAAAAGTCTTAGAGGCTGGGGTTGTGGCTTAGTGGTAGAGTGCTTGCCTAGTATGCATAAGGCCTTCAGTTTGATCTGCAGTGACACACACATACACAAAGTCCTAGATAGTGAGGTTTTATTTCTATAATCTCAGTTTGCATTGCTACCAAATTCTCAAAGAATCTTCCTGTGAAGACTCCTGAGGCAAGGGCTGTATGAAGTACACATTTAGATTTAATCCCTGCCTTCCTGTATAATTCCAGAGGGTTACAGTTGGTGTGTGTATTAATCATGTCTTTTTGTCCATTATTTTTGGTGCTCTGACATTTGAGAGCCTTGCTGACTCTAAATGGACTGTCCTCCCAAGAGCAGCTAATTCCCAGAGCTAGCAAACAACTCACCCTTGAGTGACTGTCATATGAGCATCAGCCAGTCAGGAGCCCCCAGCCCCAGCCACCACCTCTGTTGAGCACTTGCCCTGTGGACCACTGTTCCTGTGCTCTAAATACCACAAGGTGGAATAGCAGACAGCGAGGGACAGCCCCTACTCCACAGACCCAGGGAGGTTGTTCAAACTAGCCAGTCCCAAGTCTGCTTACCTCTGCCTTGCCCATTTCTTCCTGTGGAAACTACAATAAAGGTTCTTGCCTTTACTGTTTTTCCTTCTCTGCCTGCCTCCTGACTAACCTGGGGCTTCCAAGGTGGCCCTGCATGGCATACCATGCCTTCTGTTTCTAAAGATCTATAAGTGTATTTAAAAAGCTTCTATTACGACAGTCATTTCCACTTCTGCTTGTCTTATCATATCTGACTGAAACAAATCCCAGGTACTCCTAAAACTGTGTCTCAATTTCCCTGGCTCAAAGACCAGCGTAGGTATGGCATGGGGGCACTTGCCTGTATTCCCAGCACTCCTGCGGTTGAGGCAGGAGGATCAAAAGTTCAAGGCCAGCCTGGGCTACACAGCGAGACCCTGACAATAACAAACAAAAACCCAACAACACAAAACCCAGCAAACAGCAAGAATGCTGATAAACCAGGCATGTGACACACACTTATAATTCCAGCTCTTGGGAGGCTGAGGCAGGAGAATCACCAGCTAGAGGCCCTGTCTCAAAACAAAAAGTGCTGGGATATTTGGAAGAGAGAAAGATGCAAAAGCAAGAGGACCTCATACAGTGATATTCATTAATATTCATGGCATTTGATTCACCAAAATGATAACTCAGCACTGCTGAGCATTCATGGTATAGATTCCATGCATAATTAGTTATTAATAAAGGAGTGTTATTTAATCCTTGAGGTAAGTACGTAATCTTTTAAGTGCATATTGTTTCTTTTCCATAACTATTAATTGTTACTTATGTAGCACTTATAAACTGCCTGTGGTACTTCTACACAGGTAAATTATATGCTTATTAAGAAAATATCTGCCCCTAGGTAGTTAAGAAAACTATTGTTTGGAATTAATATAATACACCAGGTAGTTATGACTAAAAGTACCTTTCATTTAGAAGGGGACAGTCTCTTCCTGAGTGCAACCATTGAGTGTGTTTGAGCCCTAAATGAGTCCCCTGCACTCACCTCACGAGACTGATCCAGTGTCTTCCTTCTTGTTACCACGAGCTGCCACCCAAGAAATGGCATCTTTAATAGTGGCTGCCGCCAAAGAAATGGCATCTTTAATAGTAGTTAAAGAGGAATCTAAGGAGCAAACAACTCCCAAGGTCTACTGAGTTCAAGTATATCTATAGTTCAGGCCAACCCAGGGTGTAAAAATCTGTATTTACACAACAAGTAGATTAAGGTTAATAATTTACTTTCCAAAGGGTGACCACTGCATGCCATTTCAAAGTGAACTGCCACTATATATTTAAAATATCAGTTGGTTTTTAAAACATCCCTTGTATAGGCAATATTTTTATGGGGGAATCTCTAGTATAAAGTCAGTTAGGGGGGCATAGAACTTAAATGAAATGTAGCAGCTTAATTTTTAGTTCATTTGTAACTTTACCTTTATCTACTCTCAACCTCTAAATTGAGGCATTCTTTAGATGTGTCCTGGTATACAGAGATAGAGGCCTGATGGCAAGTTACTAAAGGATTAGTGAAATGCATAAAGTTCTAGCATTCTTTAGCAATGTAAATACTAACAGTCTTTGCAAGGATGTAAATCTGCCTTCGATAGAGCAGTTTATAGCTTTCTGAGCACACTGCATAAATCTCATTTCCTCTTCATTACTATCCTATGAGGTAGAAGGGAAGGAGATGTTTCCCTATTTTATTAGAGTCCAACACCACATGGATCAGAGGAGGGGGAGCTGGGACAAGAACCAAACTATTTTCTCCCAGTCCATGGCATGACCTGTCATTCCTAGAGAATCTACTCTAACTGCAGATGATTTTAGAGTGAACTGATGACCCCCAACTTATTATTTTGACTCCCTAAATTTCATCTAATATTCATCATCTCTGCAACAAAATCAGTCTTCTTACTCCTGCATTGGTGTGTTTTAATATGCTCTGAAATGAAGACTTAGTGATTCCTGGATTTCATTTGTGACTATAGATCTTGCCAGTGGAAAATATTCACTCTTAAAGCCTTAAGGGAAAATAATACAAGTTGTGTTGCATTTCTGCCAAATACACATCAACTTATTCCTACTAAGTAGGAGAAAATACTGAGAGGTGCATTTATTTATGGTGATGAATGTTTATATAGAATGGAAAATTTAAAACTAAAATAATCCAAGTTTTCAGACAAATATTAATCATGCCCTCATTAGTAGCATATGACAAATGGTTTAGGAATTAAAAATTCAACACAAGAATTATAAAACAATTCTGCTATAACCGAACATGACTTTAAAAGACTTATGGAGTACAGGGGTGGCACTGGGGTCTGGTAGGCCACCACCTCCCTGGGCCTGCCCATGGCCGTCTCTGTGATGCCACTGCTCGTGAAAGGGCTGTGAGTATGACAGCCACAGTCTGCCAGGGAGCTGGTCCAAGTCCACCTGCCTCTGAAGGAAAGAGGTCAGTCTGTTCCACAAGTGGAACCACAGGGCCTTTGGCATATTCAGCAAAGAGAGCTTGCAGTGACCTCCCCAAAGGATGGCTCCATCTCTATTGTGGGTTCTGATGCTGCTGCCGCTTGTCACATTGTGGTCCTGAGGCACACAGGTAATGGAATGACCTGCCTGGCACCTTGTGATGAAACTGACACCAAAGCTAGCTCCCCTTGATCATGAACTCCATAAAATCCTTTCCCGACCCTACTCAATGTGGAAAGCTGGAAGAGCACCTCATGGGAGGCTTCACTGATGAAAGACAGTTGTCATGAAAACTTACTCATCAACTTAGTGAATTTGACAAACAAGAAGATGACATTCCCTTAGTGACATTATGTGTGACAGAATTAAATGACTGGGAAGAAAATGAAAACCACTTTCTAATAATTTATGGCATTGCTGTCAACATTAAAACCACAGAGAGTTATAGAGCCTCCTGTCAAGATCGAAGCCCACAAAACGACCTGCATGCTGGGCGGGCTTTCGCAGGAGGCATGCTGATTAGCATTTATGATGCAAAGAACAACTTCAAATAGGCTGGTACTCCTGGATTCGATTTCCACATGTGGATTTCTGGTTACAGCAAGATGACAAGAAAATACTAGAGAACCTTTCCACTTCACTTTTTGCCAACCCTCCACCCCAACACACTTCGTTGAATGTATTAAATCTACCTCAAGGGGTTTTTTTGTTTTGTTTTGTTTTGCTTTGTTTTTAAATACCCACCTCCAATGAACACACTGTTTCCTGGAAATAAAGCTCTACTCTAGAAAAAATAACAATAAAAAATAATAAAAAGATGGCTCATGGGAAAAGTTTTCTTCTCCAGGAAGCTAAAACTAAGAATTATTGAAGAAAACAACCTTTTGCCATGACTAAAACCACTTGGAATTTGGAAAGAATATGAATTTAGAATCTTCTTCTGTTGAGTTTTAAGTCTTCTTACTGTCTTTCAGATGACTTTCAAAATGAAATCTTATTTTGGCAAAAAATTAAAGGAAGGACACTCTGAAGAGGTTCTGGTTCATGTCTTGGACATATGCTATGATTCTTTTCTCTCTCTGTGAGCACCTTTACTTACTCTAAAGTGTATACCTAATAAACTCTATAACTTTGCTCCACTTTTTGGCTCACCCTGAAAGTCTTTTCTGTGACAAAGCCAAGAGGCTGCCTTAATCTGAGTAAAGGTTCTGACTAGAGGAGCTCCTCAGACTAGGGGAACTCCTTAGGGTAGGCAACAACTTGCTCGGCATCTTTCTGCTAGCCCGAATGGTGAAGTGAAGAGTTGAAGCAAAGTTAATAGATAAGTGCATAAGAGAACAATGAGTAACTATGGGAGATTAAACTTTTATTCCTAAAGATTCACCTTAGGCTGTATTTTAAATAACTGGGGTCATTTTAAGACAGATGGTATTAAAAGGAGAAAATTGACCTCAAAATGGGACTTTAAACTATAATACAATACTACAATTACATCAGTTGTACAAAAAGGAAAGCAGATAGTAAAAGGTACTCTATGTCTAGAGGCTTTCATAGCTTTACAGAAAAGCTCACATTGCACCAGGAGTGTATAATTAAAACATGCCTAACTTTACAGCCTAAGCAGGACAACGTGTTTCTTACCATAACCAATCAGGGAGACCCAACAACAGAGGTAAAAATAGGGGGCAAAGACCCAGCGCAGACTTCCCCCTATAAATGTGTTAGGTAAGGAAAAGCAGAAGCACAAAAGATTAAAATATGTTACAGAAAGGTTTATGAAATGACAGATATATGTGAAATTGAGTTGGCTGTGGTTAAAGGTTCTATATTTAAACTATAAGGCTTTCTTAAAGTTTCTATCTACTTTCAATAACAATTTCTTAAAACCCTGTTTTTAAAATTATATCCTCTATAAATGGTGGGGTACAGAGTAATGCAGCTTTATTCTATTTCCACTGTGCAACTATTATATCACTTTTGGTTACACTTTCATCAACTTACATATTTTGCAGAACCTTTTGATTAATATATAGTAAAACAAAATGTATGCATTTATGGGTTATATTTCTTTTTTTAAGTGACAAGGATTTTATACATTATCAATATAGTTGTACTTTCTAAGTACAACTTTCTAAAGTTGTACTTTCTAAAGATTTTGCCCATCTTTAACTATTTAGGAAACTGAGTCTTATCAAGTCAGGATTTAAGTAAGTATTTGTTTTAAAGTCTTTTAAAGAACAGTTTATGACTCCAGTTTATTGAGCAACTATTAGGTATTGGGCTGGGATTTAGCTCAGTTGGTAGAGTGCTGCGCTGCAGTCTCTGAGGTCCCAAGTTCAATTCTCAGCACCGCAAAAATGGGAGAAGGACCTGGCAATCCACTCCCAAGGCAATCCCAAAACAGTTTGCTATTGAAAACCCTATGAGGCTCACTATGAGTCAGATACTGACTTGATGGCACCTAACAACAACAACAACAACAACAAAAATTAGGTTATTACAAAATGGTCACCATATATGTGTGACTAAAACATGTATCTAAGGGCTAAAGTTGCTATATGTCTAAGCTGTAGCTAAATGTTACACCAAAGTTAAAGTCAAAATCCATTACTCTTTCTTGAACACTAGTAATACTGACCTTCTAGGTATTCAACAATCAAACGTTGGAAGTCAAAGCCAATCAGGATGATGGGGCTAAGAAGAAAGCCAGTATTTTGGCCCTTGCCCCAGGTCAGCCAGAGTCCAGGGAATGATGGGACTCCTCAAAAGGGCCCTCCAACTCTAATAAGTCACCAGTCCTCTTGATCAGAGAGGCCATGGACGCCCCAGAGGTTGGTTCTGACCAGGGCACATTCTGCAAAGAGGAGAGTTATTGCAGAGAGCGAGAGATTACCCTGGTGGTTCCAAGAGAAGCTAGATAATCAGTAAGACCCTGGCTCATCCTAGCAGATGGCAGAACTGGTAGAGGAAAACCTGAGGGGACCAACAGGCTCCTCATAGGTCCCCCAAGGCAAACCTAGGGAGAAGTAACTAAAGAGCAAAAACAAAAAGATTAATTTTTTGGCACCCTACATGGTCTTACACACCTAGTAGAAAAGTATAACCAAATATGGAGTATTTGGTAATACAGAATAAGAGGGGTTGGACTAAGATCCAAAATAAGCCCTAAAGTCTATGCCAATTATTACAAAAATCTACATACAGCATGGGTAAGACACAGTGTACAAAGGGCTGACAAATTCCAACAGTCTCCAGCCATACCTATGGTATCATAAAAGTTCAGACCCCGAGCACCATTACCTCTTATCTTTCAGCCCCTTTAAAGGGGATTTTACCAAGTCTCACTATGTTATCCCAACAGCCATCAAACTTCAGGACTTAAGATTGATATCTTCCCAACTCTAGGTAATCAAATCTCAAATGGTGAGGACACAAAGTTATCATTCCTCGCCTTGAAAATTCCTAATTCAAAAGTCAGTTCTTACTAAAGCCTTATGTAAAATGACTGGTACACTCAAAGGGAACATGAGATTCTGTCACCCTGAGCCTGTCCCCTTTGCCTCCAAAAAAACCCAGGAGGTGAAACCACGCCACTGGTTTTACTTAATCCTGTACAAAAGAGAAGTGTCTGAATTATCACTCTGTACCCTGTAAATGCCTGCAGCCGTGGTCCTGTGGCATCTGATCCTGTCAGATCTTGGAAGCTAAGCAGGGTCAGGCCTCGTTAGTACTTGGATGGGAGACTGCCTGGAAACACCAGGTGCTGTAGGCTTGGGAGAAGTACCTGGCAACCCACTCCCAAAAATCAATCTACCATTGAAAACCCTATGAACAGTAGAGAAGCACTGACAATAGTGTTTTGCCTGTTGTACGTAGGGTTGCTATGAGTTGGATGCCCACTCGACGGCACCTAACAACAACAACCACCCTGTAAATATGTACACTTAAAATACTACTTAAATAGGTAAAAAATGTCAGTCTTTTCATGTTTATAAACATTTTCTCAGGGTGGATATAGGTCTACCCCACACAGAATAAGAGAGCTAAAACTTGTTCTCTGAGTTCCCACAGCCAAGAACACCCTGAAGATAAGATTGTCTAACTTGCAAACCATATAAAGACCTAAATCTTCTCTTCAGACTAGAAAAACCAGCTTGGCTTCTTCCTGAAAAATGCTGGTTCTCCAATCTTTAAGCTCAAACTTTTTTATGGTCACCTGAAAATCAAACAGGTTGAGACTTTTTGATTCTCAGATAGGTAGGATCTGTACCCCTACTCAGCCTGAAGAACTTCAGAAGCCAGACCTTCAGCCTTCATCAACCCTTCAGATTAAGGGATCAGAGTCTCAGGGGGTAGAAAATGAGGCAGGATAGAAAGAGAAAATTGGGGGGACCTGGATAGGAAAAGAGTTTTCACCCCAGGCTCTGAGTTAAATCCCACTAGCTTAAAATCAAGGACTTTGATACAAATACCAAGAAAATTTCTGTGAGGACTGTCTGCATAGAGACATTATTTTGAGAGAAATTTCAAATGAAAATGTTAAAATAGCTATATGGACAGTAAAAATGTATGTGATCTTTGAGTTTAACCTTACTTTCTCCTCTGTATCCTATGCTTCTTTGAGAACCTCACAAAAGGAATTATGGGCCATGTTTGCAGCCAGCATATGCCCAGACAACTCCCTTATGACTCTTTGATACTACACAGTGCACCTCCTGGACCAATTTATAATTCATTTTACTAAAGGGAAGTTATATCAAAACATTTCTAATTAATCTTTTAAATCCTAAACAATGGAACTACTTCTTTTGACGTTTCTGTCTTACTAGTCAGAAGAAGGACCCCAGCAGCCCACTCCTGAAACAATCAGCCATTGAAAACCCTATGAACAGCAGAGAGGCACTGACATGGTGCTGGGCATGGCACAGTGTCAGGAAGTGTTTTGTTCTTTTGTATATAGGATCTCTATGAGTTGTACCTGACTTGATGGCGCCTAACAGCAACCACATCTTATTGGCACCTCCTTAATCCATTATAAGGGCTTTATTCAGAGTGGAGCTGCAGGCTCACATCACACTAGATACCCAGAACTGGGCACCCAGGAATGACATCACACAGGGTATGGCCTAGGATAAATAAAACTAGAAGGAAAACTCATCCATGAACTCTTAAGAGCACTGTGTTCATGCCTTGGACATGTACTGATTCTTTTCTCTATGAGCATCCATGCTTACTCTGAAGCATGTACCTAAGAAACTATATAACATTGTTTAAAAAATTTTTTAAAAGGACTTATAAAGAAGACATATAAAAGAAGACAGATCTAGTTGTCCTACAAACAATTTAGGATAGACATTTTCAGAAGATTAACTTTGTCAAGGAGGGTAAAACCACATTCCCCTCCTCCCCCCACTCCAGAGGAATTCTCCCCTGAGAAGTGGACAAATACTGAACCCAAATCAATATGATTCAAGTGCAGGTAATAGCAATTACCTATGGGTGGCAAAAAACTTCTGTGGCTTTCCTTTTTAGACCAGAAAGGATCCCCTGATATTGAATGCCCAGTGCTAGAGAGAGTACCACATCCTACTGACTGGGTGTACAGGAAACAAATGTTGATATCATGATGAACACCTGATTCTTAGAACAAGATGGAAATCCCCTAAATTTCTGAAGCCATCAGAGTTTTCAAAATCAGCAATTAAGTGTCTCATGAGACCTTCATACTGACCGAACTTTGTTGAGTTTTATGCATACAATGTCCTTGGAAATTGTGGTTAATATCCTTTTGACCTCTGTTTTTTCTTTATTAATATTCTGTTTTTCAGACCAATTTCTTGACTGCTCAACCATATCAATCTAAATGGAACATAAGACCATAAAAGTAATACTTATTATGTAAATAATTAGCATAATGTGGTGGTAATAAGACATTGTAGGAAGTTTATAGATGTTCAAATCCTCACTTTGCTTCTTTCTAACCTTGTAATCTTGGATTGATTACTGAGATATTTTAGTAACATGTCTTCATCTTAAATAGGAATGAGCATGCTTACTTTGCTAGGTTGTTGTGAGTACCACATGGAGTAAAATATATATCGGCACACGTTGTTAGGTGCTGTCGAATTGTGTCTGACTCATAGCAACCTTCATAGGGTTTTCAATGGCTGACTGTTGTGGGTTTATTTCAGGAGTGGGCTGCCACATCCTTCTCCCATTTTTTGTGGTGCTGGGATTGAACCCAGGGACTCAGAGACTACCGAGTGGCATTCTACTAACTGAGCTAAACCCCATTCCTAATCTTGGCACATAGAAGGTACTTGAACGTGTCAGTTTGCAAAAGTTAGAAGTGGGCTTTGGCATGAGAAGTTTCAGCCTTGACCTAAACATGTATTCTAGCTTTTAGCTAAAAACCTCTTAAGAACTGAAAAGTAGTAAAGCCTTTATTTGCTGCATATTCAATATGGTTTAACCAAAGCATGCAAAATGCTACTCAGTAAGATTGTTGTTGTTGTTAGGTGCCATCAAGTTGGTGTCCCACTCATAGTCATCCTATGTACAACAGGCAAAACAGTATTATCAGTGCTTCTCTGCTATTCACAGGGTTTTCAATAACAGATTGTTTTTTGGGAGTGGACTTCCAGGTCCTACTCTCAAGCCTACAGCACCTCGTGTTCCCAGGCAGTCTTCCACCCAAGTACTAACCACGTCCAACCCTGCATAGCTTTCAAGATCTGATGGGATTGGATGCCACGTGGTACAGCTGTAGACAGTAATCTAGGAATATTAACGTTTATCTCCTGTGCCATCCTGATTCACTGGTCTACCTGCCTTAGAGCTGTGTTGAGGATACAAGACTGTACTATGGAATTGCCTGCAGCCATAGCCCTGTGACATCCCATCCCATCAGATCTCAGAAGCTAAGCAGGGTCAGGCCTGGGTAGTACCTGAATGGGAGACTGCCTGGAAACACCTGGTGCTGTAGGCTCGGGAGAAGGACCCGGCAACCCACTCCCAAAAATCAATCCGCCATTGAAAACCCTATGAACAGCAGAGAAACACAGACAGTAGTGTTTTGCCTGTTGTATGTAGGGTCGCTGAGTCAGATACCAACTCGATGGCACCTAACAACAACAACTATGGAATTTGCCTACAGCCCTACCACTGTGGCATCCAACACTGTCAGATCTCAGAAGTTAAGCAGGGGTGGGCCTGGTTAGTACTTGGATGGGAGACTGCCTGGGAACACCAGGTGCTGTAGGTTTGGGAGAAGAACCCAACAACCCACTCCCAAAAACAATCTGCCATTGAAAACCCTATGAATAACAGAGAAGCAGTAACAATACTGTTTCACCTGTTGTACATAGGGTCACTATGAGTTGGATACCGACTTGAGGACACCTACCACCACCACCAACACTATGGAATTGAGATAAGGTAGTGGTGGCACATATGCAGGCATTTTCCTTGCTTGACTTAGGATGTTCATCCTTGTCTGTCCTACACCAGAGAGACTTACAGACACCTGATTTTACTGCTGCTGAACTGCATGCCCAGAGGTGCCCAGAGGTAACTTCATTATTAGAAAGGCACCTTGTTTAAGGGAGAGTAAGGAAGAGCAGAGAGCTGGAAACCTGTTCTCTCTGGCTTCATGCCTTTACCACTCCACACCATGCACCTAATGCTACAGTCCCACTGAAATGTCTCAGATTTGCTAGGATAGGCCCTGCCTTATCCTGAGTACATGCCCTTGTACATAGTCTTTCTATTTCTGAGAATGCCATTTCCTATCTTTTGCCATTTGCCAAATTCTACTCACCTTTTGAGGTCTAGCTCAAATATAGGTTCTTAACATAAGGAGTTTTGATGGACTCACCTTTAAAACCTCCTTGCATCCTTGGTGCCTAGCTCATAATGTTGTTTTTAGGTGCCATTGAGTCCAACTCATAGTAACCCTCATGGAGTTTTCATTAGCTGAGTGTTTCTCGGGATTGTTTTTGGGAATGGACTGCCACATCCTTCTTCTATTTTCACAGTGCTGGGGATTGAACCTGGGTCCTCAGAGAGTGCAGAGCAGGCCTCTACCAACTGATCTACCCCCCCTACCATAAGCTGATAATAGGCCCTACATAAAGTACACAGATATAAAGAAGGAGATATTGATGAGTGGGGGGTCACAAATTTTTCTAAGAAAGTAATCCAGGTTTGAGTAGTAAATTGCTTCACTCTGGAATTTGTAAAACCACCTTGTTTGAGCTCCTTTGTATTTTAGAGGGGTGGTACCCCTGATTAAGTGTTAAAGTATGGAGCAAGGTTTTAATATCTGAAATAAACATCTTGAATTATGATTGAATCTTATGGGAACTGAGACCAACAAGATTTAAACTTTAAAAAAATTGTAAAATATTACATAAAATTTAGCATTTCAACATTTTAAGTGCACAATTCAGTGGCAGTAAGTACATTCACATTGTTGCACAACTATCACCACTTTCCATTTCTTGCAAAACTCAAACTCTGTACTTGTTAAACAATAACTCCTAACTCACCCCTTCCTTCTGCCCATGGCAACCACCATTCTACTTTCTGCCTCTATGAATTTGCCTACTCATATACGTGGAATCACATAGTATTTGTCTGTTTGTGGCTGGCTCATTTCATTTCCCTTAATGTTGTAAAGGTTAATTCAAATTGTAGCATGAGTCAGAATTTCCTTTCTTTTAAAGGCTGAGTAATGCTGGGTACCATGGCATAGGCCTATAATCTCAGTGACTCTGGAGGTTAAGACAGGAAGATTTCATGATTGAGGCCAGAGGTAGCCTGCACAACTTAGCAAGACCCTATTTCAAAATAAAAATAAAAAGAGATTAGGGGTGCAGCTCAGTGGTAGAATATTTGCCTAGCATGTGTGAGATCCTGTGTTCAACTCCCCAATATAAAGAAAATTGCTGATTGAATTAATGGATAAGTGAAAACTGTTACCCAAGTAATAATAATGAATACAATCTTTTTGCATGAAACATTAAGAATGAATAATTTTCCTTTGTGTATACAGAGGGTACCAAAAATGTATACACATCTTGGACATAGGCTTTCTATTTTGTTATTTTAAAAATGCTTATTTCACTAACTCCTATCTCACATGCTATACATTGACACTGTTAATCAATTCAACTTCAAAAAGCGATAGAAAGATAACATCTTTTTAAATGTGTATACTTTTTAGCTCTCCAGTATATGCTGTATTCTGTTTATCCATTCATCTGTTGCTTCCAACCCTCAGCTGTTTTCAATAATGATCTTTGAACACAGATATACAAATACCTCTTTGATATTTGCTTTCAATTCTTTTGAGTACATACTTGGAAGAGGAATTGAAAATTATATGGTAATTCTATTTTTACTTTTTTGAGGAACCTCCATATTTTCCATCATAGATGCACAATTTTACATTCCCAGCAACAGGGCACAAACTTATAACCACCAGAGGTTTATTTCTCAGTTATGGAGCCTGGGAAGTCCAAGATCAAGTTACCTGCATATTCAGTATTTGGTAAAGGCCCACTTTCTCATAGATTGCTGCTTCTTGTCATGGTGGAACGTCTGGAAAATATGGCAGAAGTGCTGGAAAAGGGCTGGAAAATCTTCCTTAGGCCAATTTCATAAGCCACTAATTCTATTTAGGAGGATTATGCTTCCATGACCTAATCACTTCCCCAAAGACCCCACCTCCTTATACTATTACCTTGAGGATAGAGATTTCAATATGAGGGGTTTTTGTGTGTGTGTGTGTGGGAGGGTACACAATCTTTCAGATTATAGCAGTTAGTGATGTTAAGCATTATATCATACATTTATTACTCATAGGAATATCTTCTTTGGAGAAATGTCTGTTCAAGTCTTTTGCCCAATTTTTAACTAATTTGTTTGACATTTTATTGTTGTATTATAGGAGTTCTTATATATTTATGATATTAACCACTTATTAGATATTTATTTTGAAAAGTTTAAAATTTGTATATATCACAATTTATTTTTATCTTTTTTCCTGTACTTTTGGTGTCATATTAAAGAAATAACTGCCAAATTCAGTTTCATGAGGATATTCTCTTCTGTTTTCTTCTAAAAGTTTTATAGTTTTAGCTCTTTCTTTTTCCAGTACTGGGGAGGTGAACCCAGAGCATTGCACATGTTAAATGCTAGACAAGTGCCCTACAATTGAGCTGCAACCCCATCCCCCCCTTTTCTTTTTAGGAAAATGGGTGTATTTTAGCTTATGGTTCTGATCCAAGGCCAAGGGGCTGCATCTGGTGATGATCTTGATGGCAGAGTCTTGAGGCAGCACAGAACATCGCATGGTGACAGAGAGTACTCCTTTTTCTTTTTTGAGATGAGATCTCACTATGTTTCTCAGGCTGTCTCTGGCCTCAAATTTGTGATCCTCCTACCTCAAGCTCCCTAGTTTTTGGGATTACAGGCATACACCATGGCACCTGGCTTTAGTTTTAACTCTTATGTCTAGGTTTTTGATCCATTTTGAATTCATTTTTGTACATGGTATAAAATGAGGTTCCAACATGTGAATATCCAGTTTTCTCAACATAATTTATTGGAAAAACTGTCCTTTTCCCATTGAGTGCCCTTGGCACCCTTTTTGAAAATTGTTTGACCAGCTGTGTGAGAGTTTATTTCTGGAATCTCTATTGTATTCCATTAATCTATATGTCTGTCTTTATGACAGTACCACACCATTTTAATTACTGTAGCTTTGTAATAAGTTTTGAATTCAGGAAATGTGAGAATTTCACCTTTGTTCTTTGTCATAATACTTTTGGCTATTCAGGGTCCTTTGGGATTCCATATAAATTTTTGGATAGATGTTTCTGTTTCTGAAAATAAGTCATTGGGTATTTGATAGAGATTGCATTGAATATATAGATTGCTTTGGATAGTGTCAGAATCTTAACAATATTAAGTCTTCCAATCTATGAACATGGAATGAACATGTTTATTGATATCTTTAATCTTTCAGCAATGTCTTATAGTTTTCAGTGCACAAGTCTTGTGCCTCTTTGGCTAAGCTTATCCTAAATGTTTTATTCTTTTTGATGCTATCATAAATGGAATAATTTTTTAATTTCCTCTTCAGATTGTTCATTGTTTGTGTATAGAAATATTGCTGATTTTTTATGTTGATTTCATATCCAGAAACTTTGCTGAATTTGTTCATTAATTCTAACAGGTTTTTTTAATGGGGGGGCATATTGGCAGAATATTCAGAGTTTTCTATCTACCAGATTATGTCATCTGTGAACTGAGATAATTTCACTCCTCCTTTCCAATTTAGATGTATTTTATTTATTTTTCCTGACTAATTTCTCTGGCTAAGACTTCTAGTACTATGTTGAATAGATGTAGCAATGGAGGGTGTATTTGTTACCTTTTTGTTCTTGTGACCAAATTCTTGAGAAAAGCAACTTAAAGGAAGAGAGATTTATTTTGGATCACGGTTTCAGAGGGCTTAATCCACGGTCACTCAGCCCCATGCACTTGGGCAGGACATATGACAGCAGCAGCAGGTTGCAGAGGAGAGCTGTTCACTTCATGGCCCACCAGGAAGCCGAGTGTGAGGCAGGAAGTGGCCAGGAATAATATATTCTTAAGGACCTATCCACAGTGACCTATTTGCTCTAGTGAGGCCCTACCTCCTAAAATTTCCACAACCTCCCTAAATAGCTGAGGACCAAGGATTCAAAATGAGCCTGACGGAGACATTTCATATTTAATTCATAACAGAGGGCACCATTATCTTCTTTTTATTTTAGAGGGACAGCTTCAGTCTTTCACCATTAAGTATGATTTTAGTTGTGGGCTTTCATATATTGCTTTTATTATGTTGTGGCAACTTTCTTTTATTTGTATTTGTTGACTATTTTTACTGTGAGAAATTGCTGAATTTTGTTAAATTTTTTTGCCTCTTAATTGAAATAATCATGTGATTGTAAAAAATTTAACCTTTTTTGTTTTGTTTTGTTTTGTTCTTTGTGGTACTGGAGGTTGGACCCAGGACCTCGCACTTGCATGCTGTACAAGTGCTGGACCACTGAGCTGCACCCTCAGCCCAACTTTTTTTTTTTTTACTTTTTTGAGACATGGTCTTGCTAAGTTACGCAGACTGCCTCTGGTGTCGAACTTGGCGATCTTCCTGCCTCCACCTCCCAAGCCGCTGGAATTACAGGCGTGCACCACCGCACCGAGCTAATTTATCCTGTTTTTATAATATGCTATATTGATTGATTTTCATATATTGAACAATTCTTTCACTGAAGGAATAATTTCTACTTAATCATGTTTGTGTAATCCTTTTAATGTGCTATTGAATTCTACTTGCTGGCATTTTATTGAGGATCTTTGCACCAATATTCATCCAGGGTATTGTTCTATAGTTGTCTATCTTAGAAATATTCTCTTCTACTTAATTTTTTGGAAGAGCTTAAGAGGGTTGGTGTCAATTCTTTTTTAAATGTTTGGTATTGGTAGAATTCACAAGTAAAGCCATACATTCCTGGGCTTTTCTTTTATTGGAAGATTTTTGATTACTGACTCAATCTCCATAGTAGTTATAGGTCTGTTGAGATTATCTATTTATTTATGGTTCAGTCTTGCTGGGCCATGTGTTTCTAGGAATTTATCCATTTCATCTAGGTTATCCAATTTGTATCTACGCAATTGCTCCCAATACTCTCTTGTAGTCCTTTTTATCTCTATAAACAGTTATAATGTCCCTTCTTTCTTTTCTGATTTTAGTTGAGTCTTATTTTTTTCTTAACCAATTTATTTAAAGGTTTATAAATTTTGTTGAAATTTTCAAAGAACTAACTTTTGGTTTCATTGATTTTTAATTGATATTCCACATTCTATTTTACTTCTCTGTTTTAATCTTTATTATTTTATTCCTTCTACTAGCTTCGAAGTTAGTTCTTTTTCTATTTCATTAAAGTATAAGTTTGAGATCTTCTTCTTCTTAAATCTAAAGGTTTTGAACATGTTTAAGTGGAGCTATCTACATGCATTTATCCTGGTGGCTTTGCAGGAAGAACCAATAAGCAGCTAGCAGCATTCAATCCCACATGAGAATTAAACACTCACCTACAATTCATATCACAGTCTCAGAATTCCATGCAACCTCTGCATGTGAGACTTTGGAGGGACTCTTCCTGTTTATGAAGCCCCATTAAGTTTGCACTGATTTTATTTGAATTCAAATAATTTTGTTTTATTGTGAATATATCTGTTACCAGTGATAGACTTGTGTTTTGAAATACATGGATTAGGGGAAACTAGTCTACCTTTTTGTTTCTGACATATTTAATATAAAATGGTACCATAACTTCATTAAGAAAGGGCTATAGTATGATTCAAGGCAAAGAAAAGAAAGCAGTAACTCTTCAGGGAAACAGGTGGCTTAGAGTTTTATTGACTCTACCAATTTGTACCTTGGAGGAGAAGTGTGTTTGGCTTGTGTCCAATTGCTTGATATGGCAAGCAAATCCATCATAGCAAGGATTAGATATAGTCCTTTGTGGATACAACATGGATGGCTGGGTATGTAGATTAGCATGTTTTCTGATACCCATAATGGAAAGCTGGCTCAAAATGGCTTAAATAATGGAGAAACATATTACCTGCTGTCAATGCAAGTTCAGAGGTAGGCAGACACTGGTGTAGCAAAGCTTAGTTGTGTGATTGAGGACAGAAGGATCCAGTCTGGATCACTTCATGGTCATAAGATGGCTGTCAGTAGCCACAGAGACAATATGCTTCCTTATTCATGTCGTAAAGGAAGAGGAGGGGGAGGAAAAAGAAGAAGAGGACAAGGAAACAGAGATAGTTCCTTCTCCCTGTCCTACTGCAGAACATGAAATTATAGTCCTACATTGTCAGTTCCAGTAGCCTCTGCCATATGTGATTACCAGGCACTCAGAATGTGACTATTCCAAATGGAGTTGTGTTTTAAGTGTACAAAAGACACTAAACTTTGAGGACTTGGTAGGGAAAAAGGAGTGTAGAATATATCACTAATACTTTGACACTGAGCATATGTTTAAATCATCATGGTTTAGATATATTGGGTTGCATAAAAATGTTTTTTTAAATTTCATTAGTTTCTTTTTTACCTTTTAAATGTGGCTACTAGGAAATTTTAAATTACATATGAAGCTTACATTGTATTTCTATTGGACAGCATGGCCACAGTCCAACTGAGTGGCTTTGCACAATTTGGACAGCCACTGGACAAGAATACCACATGCTGTGTTTGGCTGAGGCCAGTCATGTTGGCACAGGTTGATGCTGGAGAATCAATTACAACATCCATCACAAAGGGAGGGGAGTAGAGGAGAACTGGGTGTCTATCCTCACCTAGGGCTTGCAGAGATAAAAAATGACTTCAGCAAATTTAATCTATTCTGGAATTTGGAAAAAAATGCAAACCCTCCCAAACCTCCTTCTTTCCCTTCTTTCAGGCCTACTTTCTAATCTCCATGAGGCCATGCTTAACCTTGGTCATGGAGTGGACGAGATGGGTTGAAGAGTGGTGGGAAGTGGAGGGCAGGGTGACAGTGTGCAGTGGAGGGTCAGCTGCACAAATAGCTGAGGATTCCTCATGGTGTTTAAAGCCATATCAGAACTGCCATGTCTGAACTGCTTTGCACGGAGCTTGTTATTTTACCCCTTCACATGATGAATCATTCCAGCAGATACTGCTTTGCTGCTCGCTGTGCTTGGCTGGCTGGAAGAAGAGCATAGAAGGACTTGGTAAATGAGCAAGGTGGTTTCTGGGTTTTTCCTGGCGCCCCTGTCTTTGGGTGGGAAGAAACTGAGAAGGGAGGCATAGTGTTCATTCCTTGTGCAATCCCTAAACTGTGATTCCTCCCCAAGGTCACTATTTTAATACTTTATTTTTTTTCCTACTCTTTTAGCCTTATATGTACTAACCAATTTTCCTCATCGCATTCTTTACTGTGGAGTTTCCCCAAATGCTCTCTGGCTCCTCCATATGTAAAACCTAGTGTGTATTACTCATCATCATGTGGTCTCTTTCCATTTTTTTTCCAGAATGTGGTTCCTACCACCTGCTTCAGAATCATCTGAGGAGTTTGCTTCAAATCTCTCTGGCTCCACAGCAATGCTACTGAGTCAGGGCCTGGGGATCTGCATTTCTAATAATCTCCCCGGGTGACTCCCATCCTCACCCAAGGCCTAGAGCTTTAGAGACTCCTCTAGAGAAATGGGAGCAGGCAGATGGGAAAGGCGTATGGATCCTGGTGAGGATAAATTCCTAAGTGGAAGAAATCTGTATCTCTCAGTTTCTGCAAGGAAACCCAGGCCAGTGTCTGGTGGACTGAGGGGCAATGATGGGTGGGGCCTGCCATTTACAACAGCAAGACAAAGTGTTCTCTCTCTGGTCCCAGCAACCCAGACCAAGAGGCGATTCCTCTCTTCAGTGGCTCACAGGCTTCCCCAAGGAGGCCACACCCTGAAGAAGGCAGGTGAATTTGTGTCTAGCAAATTCAGTACTCACTGGGGATTTCCAGAAACCACCACGGAGACAGAGGAAGGTATGAAATCCTTTGGTGGTGAAGATGAAGCCTGACAGGTGACTCAGCTCAGTGTCAGTGTTAACCTATAGCTAAGTTGCCATCATTACAAAACATTTGCAAAGCCACAGAAAGTCTCACACATAAGGTCCCCCACCCCCAGCCCCTCTGGGGCTTCCGGGTGTGCATGTTGGAACCACATCTGCCTGGTAGACATGGGTAGAGGTATTCTTCCTCATTTTCCTAGCTCTGTCCAGATCTGTGCATCTCATGGTAAGTTGACACCCTCATCCTTTCCCCTTTCTGGGAGGGCCAGAGCTGCCTCAAGTTGGCAGAGTAGTTGGAGTTGCCCCAAGTGGGGGTATCCTGCTGCTGACAGCCACCCCGGCTGTGCTGCATTGTGAGGAGGGGATTGGAGTCAGTAGCCTGTCCCATAGCCATCATGGGCGTCAACTCTCCGTTTCTCTCCTGAGACTTTATAGAGTGGAATATGTGGGAGTGTGAGGGCGTGTATTTGAGAGGACCCGGAAGGATCGGGGAGCCATAGGCCACAGCATAAAACTTTCACCATTCCCAGAGAGTCCAAGACTTAAGTCTGTTCCTTGGGGTAGTGTTGAACAAAGAAAGGCCAGACTGACAGTGTCCTTTCCATGTGTGGGGAGAGAGCTCCACTCCAGCAGGACTCAGCCTCCATCTTCAGGTCTCCTGTGCAATTTAAGAAGCCTTGGCAATTGTCAACAGTGCCATGATTAAACCAGAGCTTCAAAGCTTCAGACTTCCGGACAGTGAGGGTTCCTGACAGACTCAGTCCCTAGATGGGGTGTGTATGTGAAAGGCAGGTGGTTGTACAGCAGAGGGCATCAATAGCCCTGGAACTCTGGATGATCCAGGACAGGTCTTCCCCCTCAAAGAAACACCTCTTTCTAATCTAATCTAGATGCTCATCTCTCTCTGGATACGCTCATTTACCTGGCCATTGACAACATGAATTGATATATTCCTGCCACTCTTTTTTGGATTTTATCAGTGAGTAACAGTTTTTATTGCATTAAAATTCAATTGCCTGAGAACACCTCAGTATCTTTTGGATATAAATGCAGGAACAGCTTCCATTGGGCCATTTAAGGCAGTTTGGGGTCTCCATAAAATGCAGGCTGTGGTCAGTGGAAGATATGAAATGTATTCTGCAACCAAACTGCTTGGAGTTACTGTTTTTCCTGCAGTGCATTATTTCTTTTTGATAGTGTTTGAGGTTATGGAGTCTATTTCCAGCCAACAAAAGAAAACAGTATACCATAAAATCTGTGACATTAAGTTGTGTAAAACCAAATGCACTCAATTTCTTTTGCATCAAGATGCACGTTTCAGTAACCAAAGGGACTGAGATTGTTTAACATTTTGAGAACATGCTAAACTGAATTTAAGTGAAAGATGATCCCTTTCATTCTTGATTTAAAAATAAACTACACAATTAAATGGCTATAGATACTTCTTTTGTGGGGAGGAAAATAGCAGTCAGATTCGTTGCCATCATGCCAACAGGGCAGGAGTTTTCCTCACCCTTTGGCAAAATAGAGAATCAATACCAATCAGAAAAAAAATGCCAACAAAAGGGAAAATCTCATGGGAGCAACAGGCGATAAAAGATTTAAAATGTAAATAAAACATCACAGGTCAGCATTAAAACAGATGGTACATTTCTCTGCCAAGGCAAAGCTTCCAGTCTTTAACAAGAAGCGCAAAATAAATCTATCTGCATGGAGCTGACAAAGAGAAAGTCCCAGGCCAGCCACTTCACTTCCCCCATGGGAAGGAGTCTCTTCCCCTAGGAGAGAGTCATCCAGAGACAGCATTTGGAGTGAGACATGTCACTTTGGTTGAAAGTAAAAATCTCAGGAAATATGAATCTTACCCATGCATCATTTCATAGATTACTACACTGCTTTTGGAATTTAAGAGCAAAGACACTGGACTTGCTTTCAAATACGGGAAGATGATTGTTTTGTTGGTTCATTTCATAAGCGAGTAAGACCTTTTAAAATACAACCTGGAGACATGATGAACATTCATTAGAAATAGACTGAATTCTGACTAAATAGCAGTGGAAAACCATCTCTAATTGGAAGGGTTTTCTGGACACGGTGGAAAGGAACTGTCGGGGGTTGATAATTATTCAGGGGTCATTGGTTCTTACTGAGAGGACTCTCATCATAGGAATTCCCACATTCCAAGGCCAAATCCTTATTTTAAGAAAACTCAGAAAACATTATGTTGGCATTCAGCCATTATCAAAGGAATGCATTTTACAAAAACAAATCAATTTTATTATTTTGTGCCAAATCATATAAAGTAGATTAGTATCCTCATCGCTTGAAAGACTGCAATCAAGGTCCAATCAATGTGTTCAAAGTAGCCCAGGTAACCTGATCATATGTCCCCGAAAGTGACTGATAGACCTCCTCTCATGCCCACTGGCCTCAGTTTGGCAGTAGTCTGCCAAACTAGTCTTGCCATGATACATTAAATATATATTTTAACAACTATCCCTTATACTGGAAACTTGCACACAGATTTCATGACACTTTACATTTAGAATTTGTTGTTGTTGCTAGGTGCCGTGGAGTCAGATCTGACTCATAACGATCCTCATAGGATTTTCTTTCTATTATCCCCCCCCCCGCCCACTTTCCTTGTAGGACTTTCAATGGCTGATTGTTTTGAGATTGCTTCAGGAGTGGATTGCCATGTCCTTTTCCCGTTTTTGCAGTGCTGGGGATCGAACCCAGGGCCTCAGAGAATATAGAGCAGTGCTCTACCAACTGAGCCAAACTCTAGTCCATTTAGAATTGAAAGCATTTAAAAAATGGTTCATAGAACCCAATTTATGTCCTTATGTTAACATGAACTACAAAGTTAACTCCTGTTATTATCTCTCAGTGGAGGCTTTTTTTTTTTTCTCTTTTGGAAATTTGTATAATAATGGCCAACACTTAATCAGTGTACATGAACATGCTAGGCACTGTGTTAAACCCTTTATTTACCCTGGTTCTTGCATTTAATTCTCATAACATTGCAATGAGGTAGAAGCTGTTATTAACACTTATCTGGTTGTTGTTGTTAGGTGTCTTCAAGTCCGACTCCTAGGGACCCCATGTACAACAGAACGAAATACTATCTGATACTGTGCCATGTATACGATCTTTTTTATGTTTGAGCCCATTGTTGCAGCCACTGTTTCTTCTCATTTTGAGTTGTGCAATATCAACAAGTGGAGTTCTCAGGGGCTCTACTCCATTCCCATAATTAAGATCAACTCTACTTTGAAGAGACAACTCTTCCCTAGTCATTTCTTAAATGCCTTCTAGCGTGGGGAACTAATTTTCTGGCATGATATTTGACAGTGCTTCTCTACTATTCATAGGGTTTTCAATGGCCAATTTTTTGGGGAGTGGGCTAGTGGATCCTTCTCCCTAGTCTGTCTTAGTCTGGAAGTTCAGCCAAAACCTGTCCACTATGCATGGCCCTGCTGGCATCTGAAATACCAGTGGCATAACTCTCAGTATCACAGCAACATGCAAGCCTCCACAGTATGACAAGCTGCCAGATATGTGAGGGATATTCAAGATAAGGTCACTGAGGCTTAGAAAACTTGGCCAAGCCCATCTAGCTCTACTACTAAGATCCAGCAAAGGCAGTTCAATGCTAGGCTGGGCTCTTAACAAGTGCTCCCTAATGTCTGCTGCAGAGTCAGGCAATGTAGACTTGCGTCAATATCCACACACATCTCACCTTATTACTCAGCTAATAGTCCTGCACTGGGACTGCCAATATTTATAGCCCTGATAAATTTCATCCGATGTTCCTTCTTTTAGTTTTGCCTCACTCATTTGTTTCTTGTTTCTAGAATTGTTTATCTTGCATGATATGTAGTTATCTGGAAACACTTGTTTTCTCAGTGTTAAATGAAACTCATATCATTGTTTGATTTATTGTCCTGGCTGTCGTAGCTCTCCTAGCTTTACCAGTACAGTTTCTACTTCACTTTAGAGGCAACCTGCAGAGGAAATGGCTCAGCATCTGTTATTTACACACTGATGTGTGAAGTCTACAAATGACACTGGTGGCATCTGACAATGCAGTATAGGTACTGCAGATACTGTACCCTCTCCCTATTGTTTTTGAAATGGTGACACAAACCTTTATTACCTGGTTTGATTTTTCCTGAAGCAGTTTGATATTTGTAGAAAGATCTAAAATGCAGAGTTTCTTCCTATTTTTTCTTTTTATGGCTATTCATTTATGGCTGTCCATTTGTGAACAAGGAAGTAAAAATATCAATGCTTCATGTTCCTTATAGCATAATAGCAAAAAATCAAGAATTACATTACATAAATGTGCCAAATAATGGACTGATTAAATCAGGTATATGCTATCTGTGGGGCTAGGATTTAGCTCAGTTGGTAGAGTGCCGCTCTGCAGTCCCTGAAGTACTGGGTTCGATTCCCAGCACTGCAAAAATGGGAGAAGGATGTGACAATCCACTCCCAAGGCAATCCCGAAACAATCAGCCATTGAAAACCCTATGGGAGTAGCTATAAGTCAGACATGACTCGATGGTACCTAACAACAACAGCAACATAGTTGTATGTTGGAATATTATGCTACCCTCAAAAAATCATACTTTATAAGTATTTTTTAAAAGTATGGGAGAAATGTTGATGATAGATTATTAAATGACAAGAGTAATTGATGAAGTAGCATGAATTATTCCTTAATCTATAAATTATTTTGATGTATATTTTTTCATTTCAAGTTGCTTTTGTTTTTATTGTTGGATTATACTTTTTATCCTCTTGTGGATACAGCACATGATCTATATGATATTGGTTCTTTGGAACTTGTTGAAATTTCCTTCTACTTTGGTATAGGTTCAAATTTTCCTCATGAGAGGAATGTATGGTTTCTATTTGTTTGGTACCTGATCCTATGTAAACATACATATAATCTTACATATATTATAATACACATATGTGTATATTTGTATCAATACCTCTAGACCACTATTTCTATGTATATGTCTACATTCTAGTGTATATATGTGTATCTGTAAATATTTGTATACACGTGTGTGCACCTCTAATCTTATCAATGTTATTCATGTCATCTAATTCTTCACATAATTTCTGCTCTATTGATCTATCCATTTTTAGAAGTGTATCAGGATCTCCTGGTACTGCTATAGATTTATCAATTTCTCCTGGTAACTATCCATTTTATGTATTCCAACTACATTTGTTAAGTATGTGAAAGTTAATTGTTAGTGGATTTTTTATGGACTTCTCCTTTCTATAATGTCTCTGTCCATTCCCATTGATTTTCACCCTGAATTATTTTGTATAATATTGGGTTATATTTTTATAATATTAGCATAGCCACACCAGCTTTCTGTTGGCTATTATTTGCCATAATTTCTTTTTCTATTTTTATTTTCAGTCTTTCTGGATCATTTTGGGGATATATCTTTTATAAATAGCACATGGCTGAGTATTGATTTTAAATCCAATCTGAGAGTCTTTGTATTTGTATAATAATTAGAATTATTCAATCTAGCCATCAGTCTTTTAATTTTTATTTTGTATTTTCCATGTCTTCATCTCTCATTTGTGTTCAGGATAATTTCCTCAGGTTTCTCTCCCAATTCACCAAGTTTATCTTTAATATTACCTAGTTTCCTGTATCTGCAGCTGTAGCCCTGTGGCATCCGATTTGTCAGATCTTGGAAGCTAAGCAGGGTCAGGCCTGGTTAGTACCTGGATGGGAGACCGCCTGGGAACACCAGAAGCTGTAGGCTTGGGAGAAGGACCTGGCAACCTCCTACCAAAAATCAATCTGCCATTGAAAACCCTATGAACAGCAGAGAAGCACTGACAATAGTGTTTCCCCTGTTGTACAGAGGGTCGCTATGAGTCGGATACCGACTCGATGGCACCTAACAACAACAACAACATAAGTTTCCTGTATAACTCATCTATTGAGTTTCTTATTTTGATGGCTGTTTTTAACTACTAGGATCTTTATTTTTCAAATCCACCTTTTTTGATTTTATAATGCGATTATTTCTTATGTTTCTTTATCCCTTTAAACACTTTAAAATGTTTATTTAATTTTTTAAAATTTGGAAACACTGCTCCTTTAGCTTTAGTTCCTCAAATTTGAGGTTTACTGTTTGGTGAAGCTGTAGAGTATTTTTCTTGGCATGTTTTAAATATTCAATCTTTATTATTGTTTTACTGGCATATTGGCTGATTTTCATTTCATATTTAGCTCAAAATTAACTTCTGTGCACAAGATTGAGCTTGGCATTCTAATTTTTCTCAGATATTTCCCAACCCAAAGTATATGGTATTAATTTAGTGCTAGACTCTTGTCTTAGGAGAAGGACCCAGCAACCCACTCCCCCCAAACAATCTGCCACTTAAAACCCTGTGAATAGCAGAGAAGCACAGAACAGTGTTTCGCCTATTATATGTAGGGTCGCTGTGAGTCAGACACTGACTTGATGGCACCTGACAACAACAACAGACTCTTGTCTGCATTTTCAGTGTAAAGGATTCATCTCTGGCCAGTTTTTGCATCCAGTATACTCACCACATCCTACAGGATTAACCATTTTCTTTGATACATTTGACATTTTATAAGTTAAATATCAATCAACAAATGATGATTGATTGGTTGACCTTGGCTATTAATAGATCAGGATTTCTCAACCTCACCACTATTGAGATTTGGAGGTGGATAATTTTTTGTTGGAGTAAGGTAGAACTACTATCCTGTGCACTGGAAAATGTTATAGCAGCATCCTTAATCTCTACCCATTAAATGCCAGTAACCTACACCTCCCTCAGTTGTGATAATTAAATGTCTCCAGACATTGTCAAATATCATCCCCACTGGAGAACTGCTATTCTAGGGAAAGGACAAATTTCTCTTTTAAACCTAGTGACCAAGTGTGTATTTCACTGAGTCAATAATCACATTTATTTTGTCTTTAATGTGTATAAAGCACCATGCTTTTATAGAAACAACTTTATTTAGGAAAAGAGAAAAAAGCCATAGTTCATTGCATTGTCATGAAGCCATTTGTTATATACAGGGACATTATAACAGGGGGTTCTGATCTGTATAATGGGAGACAATCACTGTTTCTGTAGAACTTTTGGGAAAATGTGTGCAAAAGGGTCAACCTCTGCTGAAACAAAGCTGTCACTCAACAACTTGCAGCATGCATTACTATCACTGTTCTCCAAACTGAGCTTAGGCATCCTGACCAGGAACCATCAGCCGAGGTGACAGGTCTGCCTCTGACTGTGACGCCTTGATCACATCTACACAGCTTTCTGAAATGTTTTTATTAGAACAACCTCAGTGTCCGTGAGCAAACAAACAAGAAGCCAACACATGAGTTAAAGAAAATCATGTGGAGCCAATCCGTGCATGTCCAGTAGTTAAAGTTCACATTCCACAGTCTCTCTGTGTGTGCTAGGAGTAATGGCCTGTGCATCTGTGTGTGGCCCACTCATACTGTTTGTGTCTTGAGTGGTACCTAGATTTTACTGTTGGAGGAATGAATGATTGTTAGGAGACTTTTCAGCCTGGTTCCTTATGTTTTAAACGATCAGGGTTCCCTCTGAGCAGGCCAGCAGGAAGCCTGCTTTTGATTTAACAGTCCTCTGAACAAGCTCCCTTCCATGGATTTCCAAGAATTAATTACAGAGCTTAGTGAAGGCGCCTGCCACAAAGTCCCATGGATGGCTTTACGGGCAATTATCACAGCCATGCTGATGCCAGCAGCAGAAGAATTTCCTTGGAGCACTGCTCAGAAAGCCAGGGCGGGCTTGTGGAAATGTAGGCACACGGCCCTCCCATTGATAGACAGGTTAGCTTAGGCATTAGCAGGCAATAGGAAGGCAGAGGGGTCTGAAATTGACTCCTGCAGTCCGCTGATGGTAGGTGAAGCCACGTGGGTCTCGGAGGACATTGGAAGGACATTTTCTAATGGGCCCCACACTAATCCAAGCCATTGATCCATTTACAAAACAAAGACCCCAGTCTCAAGTCACATTGGGTGCCCAGAGCTGGGTACCCAGGGCTGATGTCATACTAGGTGTGCTTTGTTGTTGTTAGGTGCTGTCGAGTCGTCCAACTCATAGCAACCCTCAGAGTTTTCAATGGCTGATTGTTTCGGGATTGCCTTGGGAGTGGATTGCCATGTCTTTCTCCCATAGGTGTGCCTTAGTTTGAATAAAACTAGGAGAAATATGTGCCCACTCTCTCTCTCTCTTTTTCTTTTCTTCCTTCCTCTCCACTTCTTGCCCTTTGCTTTTCTCTTCTTTCTCTAGTAACCACATGTGGGACCTCCCTTCTCTCGGCCTGTCGTCTCTGTGTATTTAAGGTATTTTTCCCTCTAGAAGCCTGATTAACTCTGTTCTCTCTGACTTTACCTTTCCCTGGGAAATAGAAATATCCTCATGCAGATTCTCCCAGGGAACCCAATTTATTTTAAGTTCCTTTGCAGGTTTACCTAAACTTCTGCAGGTGCCTTGGTCTTTTCTGTAATTATTTCTCATGAACTATTCTTTTTTTTTTTTTTTTTTTGTGGTACTGGGGGTTGATCCCAGGGCCTCATGCCTGCATGCTTTGCAAGTGCTGGACCACTGAGCTGCACCCCCACCCCTTTTTTTGTTTTTTTTCCTTACTTCCTGAGACAGGGTCTCACTAAATTACATAGACTTCCTCTAGTCTTGAACTTGCAATCCTCCTGGCTCCGCCTCCCAAGCCGCTGGGATTACAGAGGTGCGCCACCACGCCCAGCTAAAACTATTTCCCCATGTTGTTGTTGTTGTTAGGTGCCCTCGAGTCATGTCTTACTCATAGCAACCCTCATAGGGTTTTCAATGGCAGATTGTTTCTGGATTGCCTTGGAAGTGGGTTGCCATGACCTTCTCCCAACTTTTTTGCAGTGCTGGGAATCGAACTTGGGACCTCAGAGACTGCAGAGCGGTGCTCTACCAACTGAGCTAAATCCCATCCCCCTCATGAACTATTTCTTAATAAACCTTATCTATACTCTCTACTGCCTGCATCTGGAGCACCGTGGCATCCGATCCTGTCAGATCTTGGAAGCTAAGCAGGATCAGGCCTGGTTAGTACTCAGATGGGAGACCACCTGGGAACACCAGATATTGTAGGCTTGGGAGAAAGACCTGGCAACCCCCTCTCAATCAATCCACCATCAAAAACCCTGTGAATAGCAGAGAAGCACTGACAATAGTGTTTTGCCTGTTGTATGTAGGGTCTCTATGAGCTGACACCGACTCGACAGCATCTAACAACAACAACAACATACTCTCTACTGTAACTTCTGTGTTGGGTATACATTCATTTATATGCTGGATACAACAGACCTGCCTCTCTGTGCTCCTGGTGAATCTCTGGTCTATATGGGAAGATGCAGGGGAATCTGGACTTAGGAAGCAAGAAGAGATTGGTTCACCATCACACAGCACCTGCAAACCTGGGCGTCATCCCCCTGGATTTGTGTGTAGAGAGAGAGGAGAGGGGGATGCATATTAAGGTGCAGCAATTGGACTTCATGGTTGGAAGGAAATGGCAAGATGTTCCTCAGGGAACCAGGCAAGCTGAAGACTGTGGGGCTCTAACCGCATGGCCTGCAGTGCGGACAGAATCCCTCCCAGTGCAATGCCCGCAGCCTGGGAAATGAAGCAAATGCACACGGTGGCTGTTTATCAACTGCAGCAATAAGGCGAGTTCTCAAGAGCATGTTCAATTTAGGAGGGCAAACTGAATACTGCCGGATTCCTTGCCCCAAACTTTCTTTTGGTTGTGGTGGCAGGAGGCAGAGGAAGGTGGTTCCCCTGTTAAGCAAGGGTGCCAGAGTCTTCCCAGAAGCAGGCACCGGCTGCCTCCTGCAGGGAGCTGCAAGGACCTTCCACAGCTACTCAACAAAGAAGGGCCTGCGCGTGGCCCAGTGCTCCTAATCCTGCAATCCAAACACTTTTACCATTTTCAGATTAAAGTTGTGGAAAGGATCAGCCTCCCATTGATGATGACAAAGATGGCAGATCCCCAAAGTGTAGATATTTTAACTTAAGATCTACTAGTGCAATCCAGGTTAAACAGGGACTAGCTAGGGATCTCGTTCACCAAGGATCCCTGTGTCTCCCTCTCTCCTTGTGCCCAAGGCTGTTGGATGCTAGGCCAGTCTTGTGAACATGAAACCTAATCTCCCAGAGGCAATTCTAAAGAGCATAGACTTGGGACTCTAGCACATTCTGGTTTTGTCTGTGTGTGTGTTCATGCATGCAAGAAATTCTGTCCTTGCTGTTGACCCAAACATTTGTGAATTTTCTATACAGAGGCCAATGGCTCTGGGCCAAAAGCTGTTACCATAATTGAGAAAATAAAATTTTAAAATGCAATTTGATTCCCTAAGTTAAAAAAATTCTGAGGCCTTTTAAAAAATAAATTAATCATCAAACAATCCTTTTGCTCTTAGTAATTTTTTTTCCCTTTCCACATCTTTGGGAAAATGGGATTCTCCGGGTGAATCGATCGTTTTCAATAGCTATTGCCAACTAGCAAAGCCCCTGAGTGGGCTCATCCAGGCTTGGGGCTTCCAGACAGAGATAGAGAGATAAGGATAGAGGGAGAGAGAGACAGAGAGAGAGAGAGCGAGAGAGAGACAGAGAGAGCTCCCAAGTTCCCATCTCCAGGCCAGACCTTCCTGTAAACCTCCCGGTCCGCATCTCTACCACTGCATGCCAGCTGCATCTACACTCTCCCCATCTCAGGAAGTGGCAACTGCAGTCTTGCTGTTACTCCAGCTAAAAGCCCTGGCATCATCCTGGATTTTCCCCCTTTTTCTCATTACCACCCTTTCCCACCCAATCTGCTAGGAACCTTTGGTGTCCATAATCCCATAATCCAGCTGTTTCTCCTACCTCCTCTGCTACCACCTGAGTCTGGGCTACTGTCATCTCACACCTGGATTACTTCAGTTAGATTCTTTAGCACCTCCTGATTGGTGTCTTAACCTCTACCCTGGGCCTCTGAAGCAGGTTCTCAACACAGTATCCAGAGATATCCTTATAAAACCTAGAGGCCATCATATCCCTTCTCTGCCTATGGCTGTCTAGGGGCTCTCCATTTTACTTAGAGCAAATCCAGATCCCTTCTGTGGACTACAAGGCCCTACAACAAGACCCTGGATGATGGTCAATTCCCCCACCCTGGGTACCCCTGCTGCCTCTGACTCCTATTTTCCTTCTTGCTCTCTGTGCTTCAGTGGCATTGACCTCCTTACTGCTCCTCCCTTAGGACCTGGCACTGGGTGTCTACTCTGCTGGAATGTTCTTTGCCTGATATCCATAGGTTAACTGCCTCGCTTGCAAGACACTCAGATATTCTCAGTGAAGCCAGCTCTGGCTATCCTATTTGAAATGACCATCTGTCCCTCTTCCCCTCTAAACTCCAAATCCCCTTTACCCGTTGCTATTTTGTTCTTTTCTTGCCCATATCACCTTCTAAAATAATATATAGTTTACTTGCTCATTATGATTATTGTTTATTGTCTGTCTTTCCCACTTAAAATCGACTCCATTGAGGGCAAATATTTTTATCCATTTTGTTGGTTTCTAGGCAATGCATCCCTTGTATACAGTTGGTGTGCAACAACTATTCAACGAACGAATGAAATGCCTTCAGTGCATGTATTTGAAAATGTTTCAGGTACGAAGAAACAGGTGAAGGATTTGAGTCAAGAAAGGATACTATTAGAAGAATCAACATTTTGGATCTATTTAAAATTTTTTCTCTTGACCTGTGGTATGTTATAGAAGAATCAAAATTCACTGAATTATTCAGTTCATTAGGTTGGAAACCACTCAGTGTTTGCAAGGACCAATTAGACCAGTTCGGCACTGTGTGCTAACCCCTGACACATGGCAAATGCTCTAAGCTGTTGGTGAATGTACTATGACACATTTAAAGGGCTTCCCGTCCTTACAGTTCTAGGTTCTTGAACTTGCATATTTAATTACCAAGAGGTACATTGACTAATGTTTGCTATTTTTGAAGACTGGGGTGCTATAGCAGAAAGTATACACCTGAGAGTTGTACATCCTGGATGCAGGGTCCCACCCCAACATATTTCGAGGTACTTCATGACTCTGTGAAAACCATTGCACTTGTCTGACCATCTGTTTCCTTTCCAAAAGTATGGAAGTGGATGGAAAATCTGCAGGGTTGTTTCCAGCTCTAAACATTCTGTCAAAGAAAAAGAAGTAGAAGGAAGCTTTATTCCCTTCTTTCCTTCATTTCCTCCACCTTCTTCCTCCACTGCGTGAGGAGGCCAGGCAAAAGGCGTATTAGTGTAGGGGTGAACAGTCCACAGTAGGGAGCAGTTAGACCAAATTTGAACCTGGTTTGAATACAATCTTACCAGCTTTGTGATGTAGGGTAAATTACTTAACTTCACTGATCATTTCCTCACCTGATACATAGGATAAATAATTCTGACAATCTAGGACTATTGTATACGCCTGTAGCCATAGCCCTGTGGCATCCGATCCCATCAGATCTCGGAAGCTAAGCAGGGTCAGGTCTGGTTAGTACTTGGATGGGAGATCGCCTGGGAACACCAGATGCCACAGGCTTGGTAGATGGACCTGGCAACCCACTCCCAAAAATCAATCTACCATTGAAAACCCTATGAACAGCAGAGAAGCACTGACAATAGTGTTTTGCCTGTGGTACTCAGGGTTGTTATGAGTCAGATACCAACTGGACGGTACCTAACAACAACAACAGGACTATTGTATGGATTATATGAGATTATGTTAGTTGCATTGTACAAAATCAGGCACAAAGTAAGTATCCTGTAGCTATTATGAGAAGGGGAGATGCTGCATCTGGTATTTCAGAGCTGGAATAACTCAGAGGTATACCATCCATGTGAATGGAGTGTAGAGATTCACAAACCAACCAGCACTGCAGAGCTTCTCAAACTCACTTATTTTAGGACACACATAGAAAATAATAAAAGTGCTGGCTATCGTGGTGTATGCCTGTAATCCCAGCACTCAGGAGGCTGAGGCAGGAGGGTCATGAGTTTAAGGTCAGAATGGATTACATAGCAATTTCCTATTTCAAAAAGAGAGAGAGAAAAAGAAGAAGAGGAAGGAGGAGGAGGAGGAGATAAAGAAAGAAGAAGAAGAAGAAAAAGAAGAAGAAGAAGAAGAAGAAGAAGAAGAAGGAGAAGGAGAAGGAGAAGGAGAAGGAGAAGAAAAAGAAGAAGAAGAAGAAGAAGAAGAGAAAAGAAGGAGGAGGAGGAGGAATAGGAGGAGGAGAAAGAGAAGGAGGAGGAGGAGGAAGATGAGGAAAGAAAGAAAGAAAAAGGGTACCATGACTACGTTTTTATAACAACAAAAAGATGAGGGATGTTTTCTTGAAAGAATTGTCCCTGCATTTTCCTATGTTGCTTCTTACCCACAGTAATTATAGAGAAGAAGGGGACTTCTTCATAGCACATAGATATATTTGACCAAATCTTTTTCTGCTCTACAGAGCAAAATGCCTACCTCTGTTAGAAGGTAAATGTCCACCCCTTGAGACTCTGGTCTGTGTTCAGTATAATGGAAAGCTATGATTTTCTAAATTACAGTGAGTTTTTTTAAAAATCCAACTGAGTGTTTTTCCTGCAAAGCAGAATTCATGGACAAAACTGATGATCGCCTTATAACTGTATCATTCATGACATTTGACAAAGTCCTCTCTCTTTATAAAGGCCATAATTAACCTCTTCTGTGAGATCCAAGTCCTGCATGTGTTTAATTAGATGTAATTTTTGGAAATGAAGGAGAAATGATTAAATTATCTGGACTCCAGAAAAAACAAAGAATTCTTATTTCAGCCATCCATCAGGCCTTGACATTTAGAGTATTACATGCTATAACTCAAATGAAAATATTTCACTTAAAAGTACAATGCCCCTGTCTGTGATATCATTAAGGGAAATCATTAACCATTTATGCAGCACTTTGTGCTGGAAAAGTGCTTTTACAGTTATTTTTATTGCTCACCAAAACCCTCTGAGGCAGGTCCTTCTCTACTTCTTAAAACCAAAGCAGAAAGAAGAAGATTAAATTACTTAGGTCTTAGAATAAATGACTGGATAAGAATGAGACGTTTGATACTACAGTCAGCTGTTTTAATCTACTGAACCATTAGGATAGAAATTTATTCACTGTATAAAGTGTTACCTGATATGGGATTGACTTTTTTCCCCTTAATACCTAGGTCTTTGATGGTATAGACTCTGCATATGGACTACTGCTATGGTTTGAATATAGTTTGTCCCCCTGAAAAGAAACTGTTGTTGAAATTTAATCCCCATTATGAGATATTAAGAGGTGGGTCCAGGTGAGATCTTCAAGAGTTGATTTGGCCTCACCTTCCTGAATGACTTGCTCCATTCATGTACTGAAAAAATAAATGAATTATCTTGAGAGTGGGTTTGTTATGAAAGCTGGTTTGGCTAGGTCTCTGTCACTGTCTATGTGACATCCTGTGCTGCCTCAGGACATCCTGTGCTGCTGACTATAGCAGAAAGAAGGCCATCACCAGATGTAGCCCCTCAACTTTGGACCAGAACCATGAGCCAAAACAAAACTTCTTCGCTTTATAATTTACCGAGTCTGTGGAATTGTATGATCGTTGCTGTTGTGTGGAATTGTGTGATTGTTACTGTTGTTAGGTGCCTTCAAGTTGGGTCCAACTACACACATGGAATTCACTAGATGGAACATACAGGAACCAAATTGACTACATTTGTAGAGACAATGAAAAACCTCAATATCACAAGGCAAAACAAGACCAGGTGCTGACTGTGGATCAGACCATCAACTGCTCATATGCAAGTTCAAATGGAAACTGAAGAAAATTAGAACACATGTATGAGAGCCAAGGTGTAACCTTTCAGTATATCCCTCCTGAGTTCAGAGATCATCTCAAGAACAGATTTGATGTGTTAGACACTAATGATCGAAGACCAGATGAGTTGTGGCATGACATCAAAGACATCACACATAAAGAAAGCAAAAGGTTATTTAAAAGACAGGGAAAAAAAGAAAAGATCAAATTACATGTCATAAGAGACTCTGAAACTTGCCCTTGAACACTGAGCAGCTAAAGTAAAAGGAAGACATGACGAAGTTAAAGAACTAAATAGAAGATTTCAAAGGGAAACTCAATTGTGTTATTAGCAGCAGAAAATGGACTAAGTAAAAAAAAGTCACTGTTTCATCATGAGCAATTCTGAAGAGCACTAAGTTCCCGAAAAAAATTTAATTACAAAGAAAGAAGACAAGGCTGGGTGCAGTGGTGCACGCCTGTAATCCCAGCGGCTTGGGAGGCAGAGGCAGGAGAATTGCAAGTTCAAGACCAGAGGCAGTCTGCGTAACTTAGTGAGACCCTGTCTCAAAAAAAAAAAAAAAAAAAAAAAAAAAAAGAAAAGCAAGCAAGCAAGCAAGCAAGCAAGCAGTCAATATATTTTAAAGATAGGCTTCACTGTGCTCTGGTATGAAGCAAACCTGGAATCCTGGTAGCTTAGCTGGCATACTAGGTCTTGCATTTGAGGTGGTAGGTCATGCCTTCAGTGGTAACTCAGGGGCCCAGTTTCCTTCCATTTCAATGTGTGGTTTTCAGGATCACTGAAGCAGAAGGAGAGCGAGTGTGGGAGACCCGGCCCTCTTTCTAAGCACTCTGGATCAAAGCACTCTACAGTCCACCAGCCCTTTTCCTCACAGTCAGATATCCAGAGAGGGCAGCCTAAATGCCTGTGCGCCCTGGTCCTTTTGGAGGGCACTGTTGCCTTGTCCACAGACTGATTTTAGTTTGCTTTTGATTCTCTTTTTTGGACTTTGAGTTTAAAATGTTAATGATAGTTTTCATTCAACTTTTGCCCGGGATAGGTGACATTTAATTCCTTATTAATATTTCTTTTATGATCTTGCATTTTCTTGGCACTTTATGATTTTCAAAGTGCTTTCCCATGGCTCATCTCATCTGATTCTGGCATAAAGAGAATTTCTGATTGTGAAGGGGACTCCTGCCCTTCATTTTCATTTCCTCAGGTTCAACAGTTCTGGTAGCTGTGAAGCAAGGTTGACCACCAAAGAAGGTCTATACTGGTCACTTGACCCTGACACTGGGCCTACTGGAAAGAATTAAAGTCAGAAATTGTGTTTATTTCATCATTGGAACTAAATCTTGGTAGATTGTTACCTCGTCTTTTGCTCACTAACAGCGATGGGCTCAGCTAGTCTTGCCTGTGTCTTTGTGGCTGAGAAAGCAGGAGGATGGATCGAGATGGGGAAGATAGGGCTGGCATGGAGGAATCTGAGAGCCAGCACAAAGCTCCACCCCTCCCCAGCTGCAGAGAGCCTGGTGTTGGAAGGTATGTAAAGCCTTACTAAGTACTAGTTTTGTTTTGTTTTGTTTTTTTTCAGTAGCTATGGCATGATTCTAAAATCAAAAAAGCGCAAAGATGGAAGTGAACTGTGAAATGACATGGGAAAAAGTGAACTGTTGAAAGTTTGAGACTCTGGAATGATTTCCTTTGTGGTGGTGATGGGTACAAGCTTAGACTTTTACTCTGCCCCCTCCCATACCTTCTTAAGACATGAGTGCCAATGGGGCAGATAAACCCCATGGATGGTTTCTGAAGGAGGCCAACAATGAATTTGCTTCTGACTGATCAGTGCTCTGACTTTATCCTTAAGTCCCTGGCTATTGCTGACAACTTTGACCTAATTCTGGAAGGAGATTATATTTGGCTGGGTTGCTGAGCTCTTTCTCAGAACCTCTTCTCAGGACAGTTGCCAAATACTGTTTTTTGTAACTGTGTTGTAAAGTCTAAGGAAAGTTGTTTTGGGTCATTGCTTAGGGCCTGATGCCCCAATTGTGGACATACATGTTACCATCTTTATCTTTCATTTGAGTTGAAACCAGGCATGATCCTCCTTGTCCCATGGCTCTCAATAACTAGAGAGGTTCTCTGAACCCTAGCAGTTTTCTGATGAGGAGCAAAGAATCTTACGTCTCAATTGTAGAAATTCCTTAGTCTGGCACAGTCCTTCTCAGTACCTCTAAAACCAGTGCTCTCTTTCATAAACCACAGAAGATCTCACGCCTATTGTATTGCAAAGGCTGGCATAGCCCCCTTAACTTCCATTCTATGCTTACTTGCCTAATACGGGTGGGTTTCTGTTTCTTGCAATCACACATTCCCTAACTAAACTTTTGGAAATTGGAACATACCTAGAATTGTCACTAAAATTCAACTGGGTTTTATGTCTGCCAAATGTGAATGTGACTCTCATTCGTAACTTTAGTATCTCTCTGGGAATCATTATGATTGTACCTACATGCAGCTTCTTATGTAGTTCTGTTTTTAAAAACAGTCACATCCAATCAGAAAGGAGACACGTATTTAGCGAGGAGGGTGGAAGGTGACTCAAGAGAGGTAGGGTGAGAAAAAGAACAAGTAGGAAAGAACAAAACTGTCCATGTTAGCCTTTGCCTCTGGGTTGTGAGCTATTCTTAATCCTGACAGCACAATTAATGAGGGAAAGATAGTCCCCAGAAGAAATATGGCTGGAGGCGCTGACCTGCCCTCCATCCCCATCACGCCAAGAGGGACAAAGTCTAAAGCAAGTTTCCCACGTGAGAGTTACTGGAAAATGACTCTTTGGCCTGTAGTAAAACTTTCTTGATTAACCTCAAGGGCAAGTTAGTTTACAGCAGAGAGTATATACATAGAGCTTCCAAGGAAAAGCAAAAATCTCCTCCAAGGGTCTACAGCCCGGATGCAGAAGAAACATTTACAGCTTGCAGGCGATGCCAGGACATTACAGAGCAGTGTAGCCCAGAGCAAGCCTGTGAGCTTCACAGGTAAGAATCCTTTGAAGGCAGAGTTTTTGTTCTGGGTAGTTGGGAAGGACGTCAGGAGAAAATAGATCACAGGAAAACCTGAGAGGAAATACAGCGACAGATGGGCCAGACAAGCAGGAAGAATATGAATGGACTACCACTTATTAGCCTGCAGGTGTGGCACTGTGGCATCTGATCCTGTGAGATCTTGGAAGCTAAGCAGGGTCGGGCTTGGTTAGTACTTGGATGGGAGACCACCTGGGAACACCAGGTGCTGTAGGCTTGGGAGAAGGAGCTGGCAACCCACTCCCAAAAATCAGTCCGCCATTGAAAACCCTATGAACAGCAGAGAAGCACTGACAAAGTGTTTCGCCTGTTGTAAGTAGGGTTGCCATGAGTCGGATACCTACTTGATGTTATCTAACAACAACCACCACCACTTATTAGGGTGGCAGGAATGGAGTGGCCTATTTGGAAGGAAGTCTTTATATTGAGTTGTGACAGTCACAGTTGAAAAATGTCTTGAGTTTATGCTGCCTCCATCTAAACACTAATTACACCAGAACCTACTTTCCAAGGAAGCAGTAACCCTCGGTTTCATCTGTATAATCTAAGACAATGTCCAACTTTATTTCATACATTAAAGTTAGGCAGGCTCAACTGCATAAAAGCAAAAAGAACAGATACTGCATAATTTGCTTTAGTGAACTCAGAGATGTGAGAAAATATGCTAATAAGAAAATCACCCTTTTCTTACTTTTTAAAAGGAAATCTTAAATCAATATTTCCATAAACTCTATCTTTTGCTTATAAATTAAATACCCAGTTCCTAATGTCTCTTACACACATGTAGCAATGGGTAGGGGCCTCACAGTAATAAGAAAGCCTCACATTTTACATTTACACAGTGTTTTCACAGCCTTTATTCCATTTGAACAGTCACCACTTTTCCCAATTTTCATTCTTGCTGCTTAGTACTTTCTACAAAGTCACAGATCTACATAATAAGAGACTAAGTTCAAGCCCTGGTCTCCTGAGTCCTATTTTAAGGCCCTCCCACCTCTGAGCTCCATGGTCCATTTCAACAGCAGAGGTGCCTGTTATGTAGGCAGAAATGAAAAAATAGCAATCCTGCATGTAAATGAGCGTGCCCCAGACCAGGCATCTCACTCCTGACAGTGGGGGTATCCATCCATAAGCAGCCTCTCGGAAAAGCAGCTTGGCAAAACGTATTATGAACCGTAATACTGTTCCTACATTTTGACCCAGGAGTTCCATTTCTAAGAAGCTATCCTACGAAAAAAATTGATGAGCTTAGTGGCACAGTTTACATAGAAACACATTTACTAGAATGTTATTTATAATAGACAACAATAGAAGATAAATAAGAACATTTTGGTTGGGCATGGTGGTGCATGCCTGTAATCCCAGTGACTCGGGAGGCAGAGGCGGGAGGATCACAAGTTCGAGACCAGAGGCTATCTGCGTAATTTAGCGAGAACCTGTCTCAAAAAATAAAAAAGTGGGCTTGGGGTGCAGTTCAGTGGTACAGCACTTGCAAAACATGCAGTGGGGAGGCCCTGGGTTCAATCCCCAGTACCGAAAAAAAAAAATAGACAACATTTTAGTATATTCCAAAGATGGAATACTATCAGTTATTTAAAAAAATCTGAGCTTACAACTATATTTTTTAAAAAATTATGCTTATTTCCCATGTTTCCTATAAAGAGGCTGTAGTAATTTTGCTTGATTTTGTGATTTAAATGAGGCCTCACAATGTAGCCTAGGCTGCCCTCGAACTCATGATCCTCCATCTGCAGCCATCCAGGTGGTAGGACTGCAGGCGTGCCCCACTACACCTGGCTGGGGGTGTAGTAATTTTGCAATAATAAATAAAAAAGATTATATTTTTTAAACTTAAAAATGGCAAAAACACACAGTAAGAGTAATCACTAAAAATAACATGTGATTAGGAATTTAAAACAGTCATTTTTACCTAGACTGGTCTGTAAACTGTGTAGCTTAAGTGCAGGAAAAACTAAGAAGTGAATCAATGTAGCATCAGTTTGTTACATGTCTGAGAAGAACAAGGGTTTAGAATTTAAAGATGAGACCACAATTGCTAGAGAGCATGAGACAAATATTTAAAGCTAGGAAAATTTGGCTGTAAATAGTTGACTCTCTTCCACAGGCTAAATGAGTTTTACTAAATATGCAGGAGCTGGGCTCCAGGAAGTCTTGCTAGAAGAAGCTTCTGAAAGCTCCCTGGACCTCCTAGCCAGTTGGTTTCTTCTCTGTCTTTGGCCCTGGCTTGTTCTGCATGATCCAGAGGAACAAAGTCATCAGAGAGCTGTACACACAGCAAGCCAAAGCCCAGGGACTTTGGGGAACTTTCTAGGTGGGAGAGAAAGATGGGAAGGACTCCTCATAAAAGCAGCTGAAGGACTCAGGGTTAACGCTTTGCTTTTGGAGACTTCAGTCCTTGGAGGGCTTCCAGTCTGAATTTGGAGAATCCAACAACAGGAAAACAAATAGCTGGCGAGCTCTGTATTTACTTTGCCTTTCTCAAGGTTGCAACATAAATTTCCCAACTTGGAAAGCACTCCGGCCAAGGAGACATTTTGTGAGTTCAGGGCATCTCCTCAGGTCTGCGGGAACCAAGGCTCCCCTCATCCCAGTGAAACATGGGCACCAACTCCCGAGGTGCCACTGGAGACAGTACATGCACTGTTTGACTTTCCCAGGGCCAGCTAGGGGAGTGAAGGTTGGAAAACTTGAGTTTTTCAAACGAGATCTACAGGGCTGCTTTGGAAAAAAATCCATGTATACCAGGGGAGCAGAAGCCTTGAGAAATTCTCACAGAGCTTATAGTGAACTTGCCATGCGGAATAGCCGGTGGTATTTTAGTGGTGTCTGAATTATAATATAGCCTGACAATCCTAAAAGCACCTTCCACACACTGCTTGGATATTCGTGTTCCCGTTCCCAACATTCCAATTAGCAGGGAAGCCAACTGCTGGAAATCACCACATATAATCCAGAAAAACTGTCCATGTAACATTATAAAAATTGAATATGTGTCAGAAGTGGATTTAGATTCTTTGGGTTAATATTATTTTTGCAATTAGGTAATGACTGACATTAATTTACTTGCGCCATGTGATTAGGTTAATTTACTTCAGAATAATCTTACATTTTCAAAATTAAAAACGGTAGCCGTATCTTCTCATTATCAATCAAAGTAACAGCAGCGCTACGGAAACTTGGCCATTTTGTACTTGACTGTGCTCTTATAGGCACCGAATAAGCACTAAAAATGACAAATTACTGTGCCCCGATAGATCTTCATATTTAAGCACCTACAAATAACTGTCCACTTTTGAATGGTTAAACTTAATCAATTACTTTTCCTATAAGCAAGATAACCCCTTTCATAAATAGAAATCTGCAAATATACTTAGAGCAGTTTAAATTTTATATATAATCATGCCACAGTATGTAGAGAACAAAAGAGGCAGATAAAAATAAAGCTAAGCAGATTGCGTTCCCCTCCACCCTTGTTTTTGACCTTCACAAATATAAGTGCTCTCTCTCTCTCTCTCTCTGGTTCAATAAATTGTTCAAACCCTTTAAGGATGCAAACATGCTGACCGTGTTGCCACACTCCCTGGAACTAAAGTCCTGCTAATAGTCTGAAAATTACTTTAATTAACCTTATTTCATCTTGTAGTAGTGTTAGACCACTTATATTTTTTTAACTATGCACTCATTTGTTTCATCATTAACCTTGGATTTTCCCCTCAGAAATGATGGTAATTTATAATGTGAGTTGAGTCAGGAGCCAGTGCATTAGAACAATTATGTACCGGGGGTCTTGTCCATTGCTTTAGTGGTTAGGATTCTTTAGTTTTATAGGAGAGAGAAACTCAAGTTGAAGGGCTGGAGGGAGAGGGGCAAGGTTCACCAGAAGACCCCCAGGGATGGAATTTGGTTGGATAATGATGCTGATGGAGGAGTGGGGATTCTGAATGGCCGAGGCTGTGTCAGTCACTCACCCTTGCACCCGCTCCTCAGCCCACCTCCAACTCCTCCTGAGATCAGAGAGAGGAATCTGCTGGAGACCAGGGAGAGAAGGAGGGGAAATAGTGGCCAGTCCCAAACAATGTCCGCTGAATCAGGTTTCCTTTAATATCAAGAGCATGTACTATGTCCCTACTCTTCTGACAGTTCTGTCTGTCCGTCTGTCTTTCTCTCTGGACACATCCAGATAGCCAAATACCACTACCACATGCAACCCAGCTCTAGGTTTTTATGTCACAATTCTCAAAAATCCAAGTCTCATCTCTGATTGCTTTTGTCTAGAAAGCCCTAAGTGTGTAATTCACACACCCCAGCCCCAGGCATTGTGAGGGCCAGAGGCAGGGAAGTCCCCTGCTCCCAGGGAGTGTATTGTAGGCGAAACCAAGAGCGCAGCGGCAGGAGTCACTTGTGAGCACTGACTGAGAAAAGCAGCACATCGCTTTTCCTCTGGAAGTGCCCTGGCAAGCCATAAGGGGGCGAAATTAATTTCAGCATAGCAGCCCTAGCTGGAATCACAAAGGCAATAAACAACACATTCCTTTCCCCACGTGGCCAGGAGTCTGTGTCAATACAATTCTCATTTCTGATATTTTTCTGCATTAACATTACATCCATTTGGAACATATCTTATTCAGTGACAGAAAATGTTAACACACGAACCACTCAAGTTATATTTAAAATATCGTAAGTATAACGTTTTATGGATGTCAAAGTGATGTCATTTGAAGAATCAGTGCTTTCAAAGAGCCTGATTCCTTTTATTTATTCTGCTGATGCTTACCAGTTTTCAAGGTCTTGCTCTATGCTCAGCCCTTTCTTGGGGGAAGATACTTATGTTCCCACGCAGAGCACTAAGGGTGCAGAAGTGGGGGAGCAGAGAGTATGACAAGCCAGGGCAGAGCCCTTAGAAGCCACCCATCCCATTTATACCTGACGCATATTGCTGCCACAGTTGAGGGGTGTGTTTGCTTATCGCTGCCCAGCACGGTGGAGGAAAGGTATCATGTGAAGACAAAAACTCTTGGGTAGGAAAGCATTAGGCTAAGTCCCTCTTGGCTTAGACAACTTTGCTCTGGCCTATAAAATGAATGGTGGGAAGCAGGGGCTGCAGTAGGTGACGGAGAGACCCACAGGGTTCTCTCAGGCCAGGGGGACCTTAGCAATTTCTTGCTTCAACACTTCTTTTTCTGATGCCCAGGAAAACTGTGACAAGTTCATTATCACAGAACTAGACAAGGCTCCAGGGCTCCTGGATGGGTAGATGGACATCTTCATGGACACCACTGTCTTTCCTTGCATATTACTTATTGAAAGCTAACTGCTTAATGAACAAGCTCAAATCACAATGGCCTAACATGATAGAAGTTACATCTTGCTCATGCAACTGTTTAATATCGATGTTTGGTGGGCACCTGCCATGCAGTGATTCAGGGACCCAGGCATCTTTCATGGTCTGGCTCCACTGTCCCTGAGGGCCTCTAAGTTTGTTGCTGGATCTCTGCATCTGGCTGGCATGGGTAGAGAGGGAGTCTGAAGGATCAGACAGCGATTAGCAGGCCTGGAAGTGGGGCACAGCACTTCTGCTCACTCCCCTGGCTGGAAGCCATTCTCAAGGCCAAACCTCCTTACAGGGAGGGCTGGGAAATGTAGTCCAGCTGTGCGCACACGAAGAAGTTGAGATGAATCTGGGCAGCCGTACAGCAGGGTTGGCCGCACCTGTCTTCAATCTGGACACTGATGTCCATCGATAGCTGTTCATTTTAGTCTTTAGATTCTTTGGAGGGTTGGCATTGAGGAGCTGAGGGCTCCTGGTCTTCAGAGGTGGACAGGCTTGAGTTCAGCTACTGTTATGTGACCTTGAGCAAAGAACTAACCTTTTGGAGCCTCAGTTTGCTCAGCTGGAAAATGGAGATATTTTGTGGGGTCACCATGGACATTAATGAGATAAAGGATATAAAGTGTCTGTGTCACTAAATATTCTCACACTTGTTTGTAGAAACTATTAGGACTAGATGGAGGAAACAGACTTCCTGTGTCCCATTTTAAGAAGCCTTGGTTGCCAGCATTGCCCAACAGGGTCCAGCTGGGTCCAGAGAAAATGGTAAGATACCAAGGGTAGTCGCACTTTCCCTGGTCTCTTGCTAATAGCATTTCAAGATAATTCATGTGGATGGACATAGGACTTCAAAAGGGGGGAAAAAAGTCCCATAAACCCACAAACATTTTATCTAGTTAATAAAATTTTTATCACTTATAATGCCGTTCCAGCCAGAGAATTTTAATTCTCCTTGCTCAGTTTGAGCAGGTTACATCTGGAAGGTGGTGATTTTACATACTTTCTTTTGAAAAATATATTTCCAGACAGCTGTGAAAATAGAAATGATCTAAAAAGATGTATCAATTTTCACTTTACAGATTTTGATGCTCACAGGGTGAAGACAATTGCTTTTTCATCTTGGGTAAGAACTTTGGGATGGAATGTGGCTTAGGTGTCTGGTATATCCAGGGCCTGGCATAGGTGCAGGCACAGAAGGGCTTCAACAAATATTTGCAGGTGCTATGGTGCACACCTGTAATCCTGACTTTGGAGGCTGAGGCAGGAGGAGCCCAAGTTTGAGGCCAGAGGCAGCCTGTACAACTTAGTGGAAACTGTCTCAAAATAGAAATAAAAAGGGGGTTCAGAGTGTGGTTCAGTACTAGAGCACTTGCCTAGTATATGCAAGGCCCTAGGTTCAACCTCTGAGTACTGCAAGAAAAATAATTGAATTAATAGATAAATGAAAATTATTACCCAGACAATAACAATTAAGACAATCCTTTTGCCTGAAACATCAAGATTTAAGGGGAGGAAGATGTTGCATTTTAGTTTTTAGATCCCCTAAATGTTTTTTTCAAGTGTAAAGGGTTACTAACACACACACACACACACACACACACACACACACACACACACACACACACCACTGACATTCTACAGGAAAATAAAATGAAGAGGAAGCCAAACAGCCTTTTTTTGTGTGTGAAAAGAAAAAGAATTTTAATTAACATGTAACGACAGTCCTATGCAACCATGGGTTATATCCTATTTTCTCCCCCTTTCCTCTTCTTCTTCTCCTTCTTTTTGTATTTTCAGAGTTGCGTCCTGTATTTTGCATTTTTTCTCTCCCTCTTTACCCCTCCCTCTTCCTCTGTGTCTCTCTCATATTAGCGCATTGTCCTTTAAAATAACCTTCTAAGCCTGGCTAGTTAAGCTTAATGGAGATCGGGTATTGAAAGCAATACATAAAATGATGTCTGGGGCTCAGAAGGTTAACAGTTTTTTCAAAAAATTATCGTCCAAATCCGAGGTAAAATGGCGCCTGAAATCACAATACGTGGTCCTGTAGTGCCCCCTGGTGTCTCTTTTATGGAAGTGTCAAAGCCTGTAACCGCGCCCTGCCCTAGTCATGAGCATAACCTCGATTTATTTATGAGCTTGATACTTGGGATCAGGGTTTATATAGAGGAGTCGAGGACACACAAAGCAGGGGTCTTTTCTTTCAGGCCCCCTTTCAAACGGCTTTCCACCAAAATGTCAAAGTAATTTGTACATTAACTGTATTATAAGATTTAAAAACTGAAACCATGTTATCACCTTGAAAAGAAGCCATTTCACCTCCAAAAATTATTGGCTTTTTAAAAAATTATTTTTCAGAAGACAGATTATTAAGCAGTTTCTTTTGTCTGTTAAGACATTCTTTGTAAATCAGTAGGACAGAGGACAGTTTTTAATTTCAGAGATTAATTATCATATGTAGTAATTGAGCCATTCTTTATTTTTTTTCTGGGACTCACTCATTTAAATAAAAGATATACAGGGACAGTGTATGCAATGAGAATTAAGATTGTAGATAAAATTACACTATTCCAGAAGGCAGTATTTTCTCATAAGAAAAAAAGTGTTGAAATCTATTCTAATAAGGATGCTCCTCTTAGAAAAGGGAGACTAATTAAATTATATGTATTTAGGAAGTGGAAATGGTGAAAGGTAATCATTGAGAATGGTAGATTGTCAGTATTTATTGATGAATCTGGCTTACTCTAAATGTTGTAACCAAAACTATAAAATGTTATAAAAAAAGAGGGTTTTTCCTTCTTCCACCCCCTTCTGTGATGGGGAAGTCAATTTAATGCAGTTTAAGGTGTCAGGTATCTTGCCCTTTAGGAGATGGAGGCCCAGGAGGGAGGCACACTGGAAGTGCCTGCCATTCCCAACTTGTGAGATGACGATGCCAGATAGAGAAGGAGCACTTGGAAGGAGCCTTATAAAGATGGAAGAGTCAGGGGAGGCTTCGCTGGAGGACATGACCTTGGCAGACAGGAATGAGCCAGGTGGAAAGTGGGGTGTGGCATTACAGGAACAGGACCCACATAGGCCAGGAACCAGCACAGTATTTTTTTCTTGCAAGGTGTGAAGGGGGGAGCGATAAACGTAGAGAGGGTCCCTGCATGCCATAGTAAGCCAAGGAGTTTTATACTGAGGGCCGGGTGCTCCAAAGGGGACAGCCAGGAGAGAGGGGCAAGTGCCAGTACCCTAAAGAGGTTGAATCGAACCAGCTGGAGTCAAACCTGATGGTCAGGGAAATGAGAGTACAGTTCAAATTCTCTCTCTTGGGTTTTCTAGAACAGTCGCTGATGCTCATGGTGTTCCTTGTACCACAAGGAGGAGGACCAGGGTGAAGTCAGGAGTAGATTTCGAGTTTGCCATGTCCTCAGCGGAAACCTGGCTTGTCCCTGCCAGCCTTGGGCAGGTTTCCTGTCTTCTCTCTGCCTCAATTTTTTCACTGGTGAATTGGGCATGACATTCTCTCCTTTACAGGACTGGAGAAGTCATATGGGGTGTGATTGGCAGAGGGGCTGAGGTTGTAGGTGCCCTGTGAATGGTAGTTAGCTTTTATTAAAGTGAAAATGATGCACATCACAAAAGCTCCAGGTCATGCCAGGGCCTAGCATGGGATCTTACAGCAGCCTGAAACCATTCAACGCCTATATCTAGTTGTTGTTGTTGATCACTGAATTTACAGATTTAAAAAAAGATCTTTCAGCTGGGTGTGGTAGTGCACACCTCTAATTCCAGCACCTTGGGAGGCTGAGGCAGAGGGATCATGAGTTTGAGGGCAGGGGCAGACTGTGCAATTCAATGAGACCCTGTCTCAAAATTTTAAAAATTAAAAATGGGCAGGGGGGTGCAGCCCAGTGGTGGAGAATTTGCAAGGCATGTGTGAGGCCCTGGGCTTAACCCCCAAGTGCCACAGAAGAAGAAGAAAAGGAGGAGGAGGAGGAAGGGGAGGAGGAGGAGGAAAAAAAAAAAGAAAGAAAGAAAGAAAGAAAAAGAAAGAAAGAGAAGAAGAAAAACATTTCAGCTGGGTTCATTGTTCTGTAAGGCAGGAAAGACAAATAGCACTTCCCACATTTATTCTCTTCAGCAAAGACAAATTTATTTTGTGTCAGCTTTAAATTTAAAAGAAAATCTTGAAAATAATAACTCCATAGGTATTACTAAATTCATAACAAAATTTTTCAGTATATAGATAGAAGATGTATATAGCTACAATTAGTTAATACTTCCAGTATGCCATTTTGGGAGAAGGATGTGGCAATCCACTCCTGAGGCAATCCTGAAACAGTCAGCCATTGAAAACCCTATGATGGTCGCTGTGAGTCAGACATGACTCAACGGCACCTAAAAACAACAACATATGCCGTTAGCAGGTTTCACACAGCAATGTTTGACTCTGTGTGTGTGTGTGTGTGTGTGTGTGTGTGTGTGTGTGTGTGTGTGTGCGTGCTTGTATTTCCATGAAAAAAGAGATTAATGCAATTCTCTTCTTGTATAAGCATAAAAATATTTATTTATTTTTATATGAACATGGAAGTCATGAAAAGCTGGTGAGTTGGATCTCATTCCCAAGGAATGTCCTGGTCTCTTGAAGTGCTGTGGTTTGGATCAGTGTCTCCCAGTGGCTCATACATTAAAAGTTTGGTTTCCCAGAGAGGTGCTATTGGAAGGTGGTGGGACCATCGGGAAGTGGGCCTTGTGGAAGGTCTTTAGGTTATTGGGGGTGCCACTTGGAAGGGGATTGTGGGATGATGGTCTTCCTCTTTTTGTTTTTGCTTCTTGGCTTGTAATGAGTGGCATTCCTGCTATGATGCTCTACTTTGACAGCGCCCCGAAGAATGGGGCCACCTGATCATAGATTGGAACTTCCAAAACTGCGAGCCAAAATAAGCTTTTCCTCTTTATAATTGCCTCAGGTATTTCATTATAGTGATAGCTGATTAGCACATGGAGTATCCCCGTATGTAATTAAGCATGATTCCTGAGCCTGTTTTATAATGAAACAGAAAGGTTTAACAATTTTTATTTTTACCTTTTGTCATCCTAAACTTTCTACCATGAAAATCAGGAGGAAGTTGTACTTCATTGCATTGAGAGTTTTATTAAGGGCTTTTTTCCCACATGGGACAAAGGCTGCCCATGGTATTTGAGCCACCAGTGCAACATGCTCTGTAGGGTCACCCTTTGAGCTACAGCATTGTGGGGTTCCATGGAAGGCAGCAAGCATTAACTGCAGTATCATGCACTCTGGTATTTGAGCTGGAACATTTGCTTGGTGGAGGGGAAAAAAAAAAAAAAAAAAAAAAAAAATATATATATATATATATATATATATGCATACACACACACACACACACACACACACACAAAATCCAAAATCTCATTTTTTCTTTATTTTACAGGTTAGGGCATTATATTGGTTTTGTTATCATAGTTGAAATTATGTGTTTATATAGATTATCCCTGAATTTTATTTCAGGACAGAAAAGGATAACCTTGTGGAATACTTGTTATAAGAAGTGGCTATAGAGTTGAGGGTAAAAGATCATTCATCTGTGAAAGGCAGGAAAAAAGGATGATCATCATGCTGGAGGGATGGGTTGGAGTAGGGACCCTGGCTGGGACTGAGCATAGAGACCCTGAATGAAAAATAGGCTAACACACATTTATTTAAAATGCTGTTAGCATACATATTAACCAGAAAGACAGCCAATCATAAACATGCAAGCCAAAAGGTCTTCTGGCTAGCATCAGGGGATGGTGAGAGCTCTGTGTTCTGAGCCTGATGCCTCCCTAGCTTCCTCCTTAACTTAGTTTCCACATCTACAAAATAACAGGGCTTGGATCTAAGAACTTTTGGTGCCTTTGCACCAAATCCTATGAATCATCTACAGCAGCCATCTTACAGTCAATCTGTCCCGTTTTTCTTAGATCCAGATAACAAACTTCAGAAAGAGGCATGGACTTTTTTTTTTCTTTTTTTTTTTTTTTTACATTATTTTCCAGTAAAAACATTTAAGACTCCTTTTAAAAGATAAAAGTCTGGCAGAAGGCAAAACAAAAATCTCTGATTCTTATAAATCTGCAATTTTGTAGTATTTTTACTGAGCATAAAACTACAAAGATGTCTGAGTTTCAACCTAGCTGTGTGACCTTGAGCTAGTTGCTTAGCTTTTTTTCTTAAGATGGGAATAACAATTATTCCTACCTCTAGTACTATGGGATTTCAAAGAGATAATGCTTCCTAAGCACTTAAATGGGGGCTGGGTTTAGCTCAGTTAGTAGAGCACCTGCTCTACACTCTCTAGGACCCAGGTTCGATCCCCAGCAATGCACAAATGAGAGAAGGAGGTGGCAAACCACTCCTGAAAAGCAATCCTAAAACAATCAGCCATTGAAAACCCTGTGAGGGTCACAACATGTACCCTGCTAGATTTGTGCCTCACTCCCTCCCCAACTAATCCTCATTTGGGCTTTGGTTCAGTTGGTAGAGTGTTGCTTGCACTCCCTTAGCCCGCACGCAGGTTCAATCCCTAGCAGCACAAAAACAGGAGGACAAAGCAATCTTGAAACATTCAGCCATTGAAAACCCTATGAGGGCACCTAACAACAACAATGCACTTAAACAGACCATGTTGTTCAGTTTTGTAAGATTAAAATGTCCCAGAGATCAATTGCAGAGCAATGGAATATTTTAACCAGGCACCTTGGCACACAACTATAATCTCAGTTACTTAGGAGGCTGAGGCAGGAGGATCACAAGTTCAAGGCCAGAGGCAGCCTGCTGAACTTGAGACCCTATCTCAAAATAAAAAAGGAGGGAGGGATACTGGGGGTGCAGCTCTGTGGTAGAACACTTGACTAAGATGTGGGTTCAACCCACCAATACTGGCCCCCCAAGAAAGGAAAGAAAAGTGTTTCTAATACTAGTCACAGTGTTAAGATGGCTAAAATGGTAAATTTATGCCATCTTTTTTTTTTAAAGCACAATTTTAAAAGTTGAATTGCCTTAAGTGCTTACTAAATACATGGTATCTATTATCATGCTTTTTTTTTTTTTTTTTTTTTTTTTT